>CM037585.1:114246285-114438892 GCA_021018995.1 Chloranthus sessilifolius
TTTTTGCTTTTTGTAAAAAAGAAAAGGAAGAAAGGAGCTAGACATCACATATTATTTTTTGAGATGTGGTGTAAGCAAAGATACGAGTTTGTGAATGGAAAAGGAAAATCTATTATTTTACAAAAAACCATTATTGCTCCTTTATTTAATTGATGGGTTTTTGAGATGTGTAGTGTTGGCATAAAAGATGGGGAAGGGAAATCTACTATTTTTTTTCAAAGTGGCCTTTCTGATCATCAATTCAATCATCCCAGAGTGGGGCGTGCACAGTGCTAGCCTAAATGTAGGAAAGGGAAATTATTATTTTTGGGCTTTTTGTTCTTTCGTATTTTTTGTGCCTTAAACGTAAGGGGAGAGCAAAAAGGTCCCAATTTTAGCATAGTCAAACCCCTTCACATGGTGGGATTTGGATAAGGCTCAGTAGTTTTGCCAGGCCGAAACACCTATCCCCTCATATCGAATCAACCTTTCTCCTTACCCTGGGTCATACGTTTGACGACGTAATCTCGAAGACACACTTGGTCGGGACCTGATTGGGGCTAACATGAGCGGCCCAGTTGGGAGATAGGATAGCACGGGAGGTGACCGAAGGATTCCTTCTTTTTATTTTTCTTTCTTTTTCAACTTTCTTACTCACAATGCCCAGTGTGGGCTTTCCTCATGCCCGCTACTTTCCTCTTTTTACCCGTAGTGCTCTCTCGGGTTTTCAGTACATTCATGGGTTTGCATTTTTACCCTCGACGTCCTTTCGGTTTTTCACCTGGTCCATATTGGGCTATTTTATGTGCTTGCTACTGACTTTATTGAAGACAGTGATAAGAATGGGGTAAATAAAAAAATGAGTGAAAGGTAGAGTGATGATTACGAGCAAAGAAGCCTAAAATATGCACAGATCTGCAAGATACAGCCCTGTAGCAAGTTTTTATAAGTAAGAGTTTGTCCCACGAGAAGTTGATCTCAAGCTCCAAGGGAGCTATCCTTAGGCTCTCCAGATCCGGCTACATGATCCTGGAAGGGATTTAGGGTCACTATAATCTAAATTCTAAGGTACCCTAATGTCTAGATTACAAAGGGTTAAGAAGGATGGTGGAGTGAGAAAATAAATATAAAAGGGTGAGAAGTATGTTATTAGGCAGATCTAATGGGTCTTGTAACTCAGACTCGATTTATAGAAATCATGTCCAATGGTTACATTATCACCAAAGAGGAGAAAGAATCCAACTCACCCCGTGCCATGATCCAATCCCTTAAGGCTATAACCTCTCCACTTAAATGGTCACAGACTATCCAATAGGGAACCAAAATCGAGATGGGTCGAACAAGTTTATCATTGTAGGCACTACTTCATCCAACTACAAACTCAAGAATCCATAGGAACCTCATTCTCTAAAGTTTTGTGTGTGGAGCTAGGCCTACAAAGTGCACAAGCCTGGACACACAGGACCAGCAAGAGTTTGAGTATTAGCTTTTAAGCATGGTTGTTCACTGATTTAGAAAGACTGCAGTGATCCAGTCACAAGCCTACAATCACTACAGCCAACTCAGATCTGCAATCTGATGGCAGATCTATTCAACTATAGGGGAGTCTGTCACTGCACAATCTCCCACAAGGCTACAAGCACAAGTGCAGAGAAGAAGAATCTGTCTTAGTTCCATGACTTGGTCTCACCCTAGGGCTATAATCTATTCACTTGAATGGTCACAGACTATCCACAGAGGTTATCCTCCTTACAAATGGCTACGACAGAACAAGAACATTGCTGCCGCCACCATGTTCACAAGGCTACAAGCACAAGTTCTCATGGGGATTCAGATTTAGTGGGTCCTGTGGTGGGAGAAGGCCTGCAAAGTGCCTAACCTGGACATACAGGTCACTTAGATCTAAATAGTACCTTAGAAGCAATCCTCCATTGCTTACAAAACAACTTAGCAATGGAGGATCTCAAGGCACTTGTACAACATAACTCACAACAAAAACAACATCCCATACATGTAACATATCCTATTACAAAAACTCCATTAAAATCTATACCAGATAATCATACAAAAGGCATAGCCAGCAAATGCTGGACTATGGAGAGAAAGAAAAAGGAAAAATAAGAAAACTCCTAAACCCTAACCTTAACCTACTATAATTCTACAGTTAGTTTTTGGAGAAGAAGCACAGAAGTTAAGTTCCAAAGAGAGTCGATCCTCAAACCTAAGCTAGGCTTAGGCTTATATAGAAGTTGGCTTCCCCTCTAATTAGGATTAGGAAAACCCTAATTTCTCAATGTAATTGCGGCCCATTCTTGTCCCTTGGATGCCTCGAGGCATGTGCACGGAGATTGAAGCATTGGAGTGCATGGCCTAATTGCTAGAGATTCCTAGATTGCCCTTGCAGAAGTGGGGAGAAGTTTAGAATTCGATCTTCACTGGGTAGAAACGATTTTAGATCCTTCCACGTGGTAGAATTGGTGTCGCGGGATTGATTTGACTTGAAATTCATGTAGTCGCGAGATTGGCATTTTAGTCATCGCGGAATACAAATGGCTATCACGAGATTACTCTTTCAGCTTTGAATGGCGTGGGGATTGCTCTCGCGGTTCATCCCTTGGTGAATCTCGCGACAGATCTTTGCGAAGAAGCAGTGTTCAAGAGTTTCTGGGTCGCGTGAGATTCACTGAAGGTCTGTATCTCGCGGCCATTGTGCGACAGCTGCACGCAGGAATACCTGAAGCTTTCTTTTCTGAGTGAGTCGCGTGAAGCTTAACAGTTCTTCTTTTGAGCTGCGCGAGACTGCGCAAATGCTTTAGACTGTGCCTCACGAGGACCTCGCGAAGCTTGCTTTTCACTTCTTTCTGACACCAAACCACGCGAGAACGACGCACAAACTGCGTGACCAGTTGATGTGGTTCCTCCAGAAGACCGCGACAACCGCACGAAGGCATTATCTCTGGCTCAATTGAACCCTGCGACATTTACGCGATGCATTCTTCTTGATTTACTTCTGCTTGGATGTGCCTATGCTTTAGCCAACTCTCTGTCTGGGTTCATCCTTCGTTCTGCCGAGGTAGTTCTGGGACAATAGTGAGCTTCTTGGCATGGTTAGGGGTTTATTGGCAGCTGCTGCTTATTACCTACAGAACATGCTTAAAACACTTTTATTAAATGATTAAGGGTCTAACAGAGATTAAGTTAAGGGGTGGAAAGTGGTACTTTTCAGGTCTTAACACACCTTCCACCTAAACTTAATCTATGTTAGACCCCCAAATCTAATCTTTGCTAGTCCCTTAGCAAAGCTGTAATTAAATGCCACTTTCGTAGGGATCACGGATAGGTTTAGCATATGTACCAAGCCTTTTAAACCCTAAGGCGTCCCAGTGGAGGAGTGAAGTCTCCTGAGGGTTTTCAGTGAAGACACCCACAAACTTCACCATTAAAATCAGTTAAATATAGTGCAGATAATGACAACACATATTCAAATGT
Organism: Chloranthus sessilifolius; assembly: GCA_021018995.1. Taxonomy (NCBI): domain Eukaryota; kingdom Viridiplantae; phylum Streptophyta; class Magnoliopsida; order Chloranthales; family Chloranthaceae; genus Chloranthus; species Chloranthus sessilifolius. The sequence goes on from CM037585.1 coordinate 114,249,754, forward strand.
TTAAAGTTTCATTCCACATCCATTTAACACTTAGAGGAAACTGCAGCAATGTTTGCAGGCCATTTAGAACTTAAAAGTTAACATGTGTTTGCCTGACCACCATTTATTTAACATTAGAATTTCAATGTATGAAAATCAGTACCCAGCTTGCCTTTGAGTCAAGATCCAGGTTGGATACCACCCTAAAGAGGTAAAAATTCATACCCAATTCTCACTAGGGCTATCTCTCAACATTAATAAACTGAGGGTGTTCATAATCTCACAGCTCAAGAGCAGTTGCTGACCGCTAATGGGTTTACAAGCATGAGCATAGGCCAAACTTCTAATTTCTGACATCATCAAGGATTTTCACCATAGATTGGGCAACTCTTCATCTTCACATGACAACTCATTTGACTTTGGATCCACAAGGTCTTTTAGAATGGGTTGTAATGTGGCTTAACTAAGGGTGTAAAGAATAAAAGGGTAAAGGAATCCAAATTGAGAAAGCAGCAAGGTAAGGAGTGGTTCATGACTTCACAACCTTCATTCCAGTAAAAACTTCATCTTCCTCTTGTATTTCAGAGACAAAGTGGCTAGCTTCTCCTCTTCTTTTCAATTTTCAGATAATGATGTTCTCTAGACTTCTCTTTCTTTTTCTCTTTTTATTTTCTTTATTCATTCTTTTGATGAAATGCCACACAACTGCCATTGATACACAAATGCTTGTGGTTACTTTTCTTCACCTTCCACAGAATATTGAACCATTCTCAATATCTTTACCTCCTTTTCCTTTACCTTATGAATTCTCAGAGTGAGGGTAAGGTTGACTCAGGTAATGAGGTTAAGGTGCAAGTTTTCTGGTGTTTGTGAAAGAAAAAATATGATTTTAAGGCTCAACTAGTGTATGCAAAAGGGCAGATTTTAAAAGATTTTTAGGCTCAAACTGTCCAAATGAGGGCCTTGGATCATTTCCTTAGTCTCATGAGTGCTGTCAATTAGTTTTGATTTGGAGTTGCACAACTTCTAGTGAAAAAGTCTTGATTCACTCACCTTAGAGCGTAAATAATGCCAAAACACTCTTTAAAAGAAAATGATGGACCCAAATCTCACTAGGTATGGTCTTCAATTTTAACTCATGGGGTGTATTTTCGTCTGTTTCTCTCCTTTTAGGCTCGCTGAGTACTTAACTCAAAATTTTTTCTAATATTAGCTTCATAGTGGTGTCAGGATCAACTTTTATCTGTTTCCAAGAGTCTGCCAAAATATTTAAATTTTTACATGTTTCCTCATTGTAACAAGTTAAGTGAAAAATAACTTTATTCATCCCAGTTAAACCACCATTACTGCACTAAAATTAACTATTCTATTGGCAGACTGCCACACCCCTAAACCATTCGGAGCAGTGTCCTCACTGGTACAGAGGTGCTAAAAAGTAGTAGAATCCAAGCAAATAGACAAAAAGAAAGCAGAGAGGAGAGAGAAACAAAAAATACAAACGGAACAGTATGAAAATAAAAGAAACTTGCATTAAAATAAAAAGAAAATATAACAAAAAGATTAAAAAGGAAAAGACAAAATGGGGGGGGGGGTCAATGTGTAGCTGGGGGAGGGTTTGAGGAAGATGGAGGGGGAGATGCAGGTGTTGCCATTGTTTTCTTCTTCTTTTCTCTCTTCTCTCTTTTTCTCTTTTTCTTTTCCTCCTTGGCGAGGATCCGCTGGACCTCGTCAAAGTCATCCCAGAGAAATTGCAAGGGGTCCGGCTCCTTTGCCGGTGGGGGATCTTCCCAGTTGGGGTAGAATTTGATTGGGAACCCGAAGGGGGTGTCATCCGCCATTTGTGAGGAGGTATGGACTTCTAGGGGTAGAAGAGGAGGGATGAGATGAAAAGGGACAGATGGCCGGTTTAAAAGAGAGGGACGAGGGAACATGAATCGGCGGAATTAAAATTGCGCCCCTTTTCAAACTTGGCAATAAATGAGTGTTGTGTGGGGAAAGAAGAAACACACAACTGGCTCTTTGGAAAAGAGAAGGGGCATTAATCGATTAGATGCCAATTTGGCATCCCAAAATCAGTGCCATCAAGACCACGACCTTCAAGGCCGTGCCGAGCTGTTACACACATTGTATACACAAGCCAAAACTGAATTTGAAGCACTGCGTAGCTACCCTAAAAACGAAATCTCAACAATATATTTGGTCTCGCAGGGCTGTCCTTGTCCCATGCCAATTCATGGACATAAGGACATGCCCAATAGTTAAATGGTAATTATTCATGCTTTATGTTTTATCAAGAGACAGAAATTAAAGCATTCCACATAAAGAGGCTCGATATACCAAGCCATACATAGTACTCTCTCAACTCACTCTCAGAGTATGCAGCGGGTTTCCTAGAAGAATTCTTCAGGAGGAGGTTCTGACTCTTCTGTGCCCACGAACACCGAGGCCCCTGGATTAACTTCTCCCGAAGTCTTTCTTTGCGCTAGTCCCGGACTGCGGCGTATAGTCTAAGGGTGAGCTACATCCTAGCTCCGTAGGGAAAACAAAAGAACATATAGATCATCCTTCACACATATGTCAGTAACCTAACCAGCATAAAATTTTCAAGAAATCACTTATGTAAAACGATTTGAGTAACAGGAATAACCCAAAGGTTCCGACCAATACTTAGCATATTTTTGTTTATTCTCCTTATAAGTTTGGTTGTGAATTTGGCCTAATCACTTAAATCTTAACTTAAGTAGTCCTCGAGCAATATAGCATCGAGCCCCGATGGAATACCCGCCATCGTCGTCTAACTAGACAGTTGTTGTGTGTATTCCCTGGGAATACTGCCCGAGCCCCTTTCTCATAGGCGGCGGGGTCTATTCTCAATCTACATCCCTGGGATGTGTTATAAATGTACGGATTTGCCAACCGTCACGGATATCCCGCCGAGTCGGGTCAGGTATCCCGCCACGCTGGGGTATTCTAATCAACCTTATAATAAAAATATCAATGTGCTTTACATATAGTTATTCACCGTGATTGTGCTAAATATATTACATTAGGCCGTATCACGTTACCTTTGTTTCTCTGTTTGTTTTCTCACGCATCCACAGGATGCCACTTGCTTCTATTTTATTTCGTCCCTTGGGACTTGAGATTTTCCATATTGTAACACACACACGCCCTTATCATGAGGGTTTATGGAATATACGCTATTTAAATAGACTATACTACGCATATGAGTTCACGAATAATGCACATGTTTGAGAATATTCTCTACCTCGACAAAATCTCAAGGCACGCCCTTAGAGGTTATAATGCATCAACCTACACTTAAAAAAAAAAGAAAAGTTTTAGAATGATCTAGGGTCATTGGGGTGTATGACACCCAAGTTTCTTATTTTAGAAAACCAAGGTCCGAGTGGTCACCAGCCCTCGCTCGCGCGGTCACTTGACCTCGCTCGAGCGGTCTCTTGACCTCGCTCGAGCAGTCTCTTGACCTCGCTCGAGAGGTCTCTTGACCTCGCTCGAGCGGTCTCTTGACCTCGCTCGAGCGGTTAAATCGAGCTTTCGAATTATTATTAGGACCTCGCCGAGCGAGCTTCCTTTAGTTTTGGGGACCGCCGGAGCCCGCCCAGAGTTATATTTTCTTCTATTCATCCTCGCTCGAGCATGCCTTTTAGATCGCTCGAGCTTAGCACGATGATTTTGTTCCTCGATCGGATCGAGAACATGCTTCCTCCCTTCATGTTACCTTAATCTCCTAAAAAGAAATATTTAACCAACATTCTTCCCACTATTCAAAACATTCCTAGGCATCTATCATGTCTTTAACGTACCTCTGACGATGAATCACGCACAGGTCCGATTTATGATTTGAATATCTACTAGGCTATCCGGCCTCCCTGGTTCTTTCTCCCGTCATTTCCTCTGATGTCCTTTGCCGACCTAAGTCTCAACGAACCCTAGTTCTCTACCAGGCTCTTTTCTTCCTTCTCTCTATATTCTCCTTCTCTCTATTTAGGTTAGAATAGAGTTACGTAAAGGTTCTTCTCTCTCTTTTTCACTTATATATCTATAAGTTAGGGATATACTAGTGTGTTTCCCACGTACACACTTAATGTGTTTTGGGTCGTTTTGGTCTCCTTGCGAAAAACATATACCTATGTGTGTATGCGTGCCGTGCACTCATCTCAAAAATCTGCGGTTGTGACAATCACCCCAACTTATAAGATTTTCGCCCTCGAAAATCGATATTATTCTCTCTAACAGGCACCACTTCTGTCTTACTACTGCATATCCAATCAGTAATTTAAACATTTTGCCGCATTTTGCAGCAACCAGTGTTGGTCATGCCAACAATTTCCACTTAAACACAAAACAAGCAAACAAAACATTATCGCTATTTTATTCCATACATTATTTACACAACCAAAAATTTTGTGACATTCATGTCACGATAGTTTGAAGAAAATTTTGACCTCCATACAAAATGTTTCAAAAATATTACATGTAAAGTGTTCAAAGTTTTGTTTTTTTTTTTTTTTTTTGTTACTATCTAATCCTCATCCTCTTCATAGTCGTCGTCGTCGTAGTCCTCACCATCCTCATCGTCATCGTCCACCGTGACGGCTGTGGTACCCACTGTGGCGTTCCTCGTAGCCGGGCCGGAGCTAGATGCTCCAAAAATAGCGTCCCTCATGGCACCTACGCGCTGCATGTAAGACTGCGGGTATGCCTGGCCCATGAGGTCGATAAGTAGCGCCTCCTGGAACCTCTGATGCAACCTGATCTCCCGCCCTTGCTGGAGGATCTCCCGCATCATGCCCGTGTCTGTAGTGGGTATAGGTTGCGGAACTGAGGTAGAGGGGGTAGTCGGTCCCACCGGTGCTTGATGGGTGGCTGATCGGGAGACCTGTTGGTCTCTCTTCTTGTCGACGCTGGTTTGGAGGCTCTTAAGGTTTCGGCTCCAGTCTTGGGCGAGGTATGAGACGACATTGTCGGTGAGGAATAACTCGTCCTCCCGGATCCTAAATCCTCCCTTCCCATTTCGTGAGTCTAAAAGTCGGGAAATCAACCGTGCATCTGATGTCGGTTGATTGGTGGAGGGACAGCACCCCTTACATTTCTTTTGTAGGCATGCGCCATGCCTTTTATGATGACCATAGGTGCGTTGATCCACCTATTGTGAAATGCGGTATGTAGTGCTCCAAAAACGCATCTCGGCATTCTTGGTCATGGCCGGTTGGGTGCAAATTCTTTTTAAAGATAACGTCTAAAAGCCACATGCGCGGCGGTAGTTGTGACCGGGTGATAGATTGTCCCGAGGCGGACCTACCGCCAGTGATGTCGGAGATGATCGTTGGGAAATCTACGTTCCCAGAAAAAGGTGGTAGGATGAGTGGGCTAGGAGTGTAGATGTGGGGACACTTCATGATTGAGGAAATGTCGGCACATCTGAAAATTAACTCATTACCATCGATGGTAACAAGTATGGCGTCCTCATCGATGCTCATGTTTAAGGTCTGGTAGAACAGTTTCACTAGCCTCGGGTAGTATCGATCCCCGAACGGCGTAAGCAGGGTCTTGAGCTGATTGTTGGTGATAAAGTCCGATGTCCACTGGGTGGACGCCGGATCTCCGAAACAAGAGGGATGTATTTCCCATTCGGCTTCAAAAATTTTTGCTCCCCACCAATCATCCAGTGTGATTGGAGCAGAGGGCGGGTTTGATGATGGTTGCGAGGTTTGTGGCGCTTTGTTGCGCGCCGACGGCGACCGAATCGCCATCCGTTTCTTAGGTTGTGGGTTTGGGCTTGAAGCCATTTGGTATTTAAAGGGGTTAAAAGACAAGAAAAATTTCAGGGATAGGTAGATTTTACCTAGAAGAGTAGTCTTAACGGATCGGATGGTCAAAATCTGGCTGGAAACGGACCGGAAAGATTGAAAATCGGTTGCCCTAACCCCCTTGTTCGTCTCTTCTTCCTTTCGCTTGAAGATGAACAGGCGCCATTGCCTCAGCCAGTTTATAGTTCCGCCTCGCTCGAGCGGTCATCTATTCGCTCGGCGAAAACAGAACTAATTTTTATTATATACTATATCCTCGCCGGCGGTTATAATGCCTCGCCGGCGGTTCAAAACCTCACAGAGCGGTCACTGAACCTCGCCAGCGAGAAGAAAAATTTGAATGTAGTTCGGCCGAAACACAAGTGGTCGCTTCGGCGAGACCGAGATGTTTCGGGTACCTTCTTGCTCGTTTAGGTTTCAATGCATCACTAGTTTCATCAATTAAGAGTTCGTGAAAAGTTGCTCAAATATCGCTTTGAAATCAAAATATCTTAAAAGGAAACATACATAGCCTTCATAGTACCCGTAATTACATATTCTCAAAGCGAATGAAAACATTGATTGGAAATTTCGAACAATTTGGGATGTTGTTCTTTAACATCCGCCTCACGTTCCCACGTTGCCTCTTCGGCCGGATGGTTCTTCCATCGGACAAGCACTAAGGGAATCACTTTCGTTCGCAACACCTGTTCCTTTCGATCTAAAATTTCTACCGGTTCTTCAATCATGGTCATATCTTCATGCATTTCGAATGATTGGCCGCTCAGCACGTGATCAGGGTCATTGAGATATTTTCTAAGCATAGACACGTGGAACACGTTGTGTACCTGATCAAACAATGGTGGCAAACCAATGCGGTAGGCTACTTCTCCCACGCGACCCAAAACTTCAACGGTCCAAGATAGCGGGGACTTAGTTTCCCTCTCTTCCCAAATCTCATCACTCCCTTCATCGGTGATACTTTCACGAACACATGTTCACCTACTTTAAAGTCTACACTAGTCCGCTTGATATCAGCATAACTTTTCTGTCTGCTCTGAGCTGCCTTTAGTCTTTCCCTGATCATGCGGACAATGGCAGCGTTATCTTCAAGTAGCTCGGGTCCCAAAACAAATTTCTCGCCAATTTCCTCCCAATTTATTGGCGACTTACATCGTCTTCCGTACAAGGCTTCATACGGTGCCATCCCGATGCTCGTCTGAAAGCTATTATTATAAGCGAACTCAATCAATGGTAGATGTTGATCCCATGATCCTTGCAATTCTAACATACATGCTCTAAGCATGTCTTCAATGACTTGGTTGACCCTCTCAGTCTGTCCGTCTGTTTGTGGGTGAAACGCCGTACTAAAATCCAACCTGGTTCCCATTCCTTCTTGGAATTTCCTCCAAAACTTTGATGTATATAATGGGTCTCGGTCTGAAACAATGCTACTTGGAATCCCATGTAACCGGACGATCTCCTTCATATAAAGTTCTGCTAATCTTCCCGCTGTGTACATCGTATTGTACGGCAAGAAATGTGCTGACTTAGTCAATCTATCAACTACTACCCAAATGGCGTTATGCCTCCTTGCAGTTCGCGGTAAACCGACTATGAAATCCATTGAGATAGATTCCCATTTCCATTCCGGTATGGGTAAAGGCTGTAATAGGCCTGCGGGGTGTCTATGGTCGATTTTCACTTGTTGGCACGTCAAACATCGTGACACGTACTCTGCCACATCTTGTTTCAAACCTCTCCACCAGTAGTTCTTTTTCAGATCCTGATACATCTTCGTGCTTCCTGGATCGCATGATAGCTTGACCTGTGAGATTCATCAAGAATCGCTCGTCAGAATTTCGTCATTGTCCGGAATGCAAAGTCGCCCCTTGAATACTAAGGAACCGTCTTTCTTGATTGAAAACTCAGAGGTAGTACCTTCAGTTACATTTTGATGTATCCTTGTTAGAATCGGGTCTTTCATCTGTAGTTCTCGTATGTGTTCGAATATCACTGGCTTCACTGAGATGTTGGCTAAGAAGGCTCCTGTGGCTTGTGGTTGTATGTCTGCGCCACACAACGCTAGATCTTCCAACAACTTCCATCGATGTATACCCGAAATTAGTCCAGCCAGTTGGGCCGAACTCTTTCGACTCAAGGCGTCGGCCACTACGTTAGCTTTTCCTGGATGGTACTGTATAGAACAGTCGTAATCCTTAAGGAATTCCATCCAACCACGCCTCATATTCGGTTCATACGTAAAGCAATTATCTGAGGCTTTTATGGTCAGTGAAAATTTCAAATGTCTCTCCGTATAAATAATGTCGCCATATCTTTAATGCGAATATGACTGCTGCTAGTTCCAGATCGTGTGTTGGGTAGTTCCTTTCGTGCTCTTTCAACTGTCTGGAGCCGTAAGCTATCACCTTTTTATATTGATTTAATACACAACCCAACCCGTTATACGAAGCATCACTATAAACTGCGAATCCTCCATTGCCTGATGGAATGGCTAATACTGGAGCTGAGGTGAGTCTCTTCTTGAGTTCTTGAAAACTCTTCTCACACGCCTCGCTCCACTCAAATCTTGAGTCCTTTCTTGTAAGTCTCGTAAGAGGTCCTGATATTTTTGAAAACCCCTCTACGAAACGTCGATAATAACCTGCCAGTCCGAGGAAACTTCGGATGTCTGTCACGGTTTTTGGCTGTTCCCAGTTCACTACTGCCTCGATCTTAGCGGGATCTACAGTGACACCATGCTTGGAGACGACATGTCCCAGAAAGCTAACTTTTTCTAGCCAAAACTCACATTTGCTGAGCTTGGCGTACAGCTGGTGTTCACGCAAGGTTCGTAGAGCGACACGTAAGTGTTCTTCATGCTCCGTTTTCGATTTTGAGTAGATTAGGATGTCATCAACAAATACTACCACACAGGAGTCTAAGTGTGGTTTAAACACTCGATTCATCAAGTCCATAAACGACGCTGGTGCATTCGTCAGTCCGAATGGCATCACTAAAAATTCATAGTGTCCATACCGTGTTCTGAAAGCCGTTTTCTGAATGTCCTCGGCCCTGACTCTTAACTGATGGTAACCAGATCTTAGGTTGATCTTGGAAAAATGTTTTGCACCCTGCAATTGGTCGAATAAGTCATCTATTCTTGGCAACGGATATCGATTCTTCATAGTGACTTTGTTCAATTGGCGGTAGTCGATGCACAACCGCATTGACCCATCTTTCTTTTTCACAAACAACACTGGTGCTCCCCACGGGGACACGCTTGGTCGTATGAATCCCCTGTCCATGAGCTCTTGTAATTGTTCTTTCAATTCTTTTAACTCTGCAGGGGCCATCCTATAGGGTGCCTTTGAAACAGGTTCCGTTCCTGGTGCTAAGTCGATTGCAAATTCTACTTCTCTCTGGAGGTAATCACGCAATTCTTCCGAATACATCTGGGAATTCTCGCACTACTGCTATCTCAGAGATAATATTCTTTTCTTCTTTATCTTCCTTCAAAAATGCTAAATAACCACTACACCCCTTTCGGATCAAACGTTCTGCTCTAACTGCCGATATGAGTGGTACCTGAGTCGACCTCTCCCCTTGGAATCGAAACGATCTCCTCGTGTTAGGACGGAAAACAACCACTTTATCCTTGCAGTCCACCGTTGCGCAATGGTGGGACAGCCAATCCATGCCAAGGATTACGTCAAATCCTTGCATGTCCAACCATATTAAATTTGCGTCTAATTCGTGGACCGCGTGATCCCGAATGCTTACTACTACCGATTTGCACTAACTCATGTCCACTAATTCTCTGTTGGGATGGACACCGATAACACAAAGTCCAAGTTTCGAATAATCTTCATCCTTTTGCAAATCTAGGGTGATGAAAGAGTGGGTAGACCACAGGTCTATCAAGACTACAATGGCGTCATGTGCTACGTAACACCCTTTCTCATAAATCTGTAACGTACCTACAATGCATGCATATACGTACATAACATATACTTAATACAAAATTTTCACTCTTACGTTTAATAACAGTTATATAGATATTTATCCTAATGGAAAATTCATTCTTTATCTAGAGTTGTATTGCAACGAAATTCTTTATTTTAAAGGAGACCTCACCTTGGATAACGTCGTGTACACTCCACGCTTCAAGTAATCACAGAGGCTCTCCCTCGAATAACAGGCTTTCGAGATTGAATAGGTTGTGGCATGGAAGTTGGAGCCGTCTTTTCTTTGACTGTCTCAGGGCAATCTCTAATCATGTGGCCTATCTTGCCACACTTGAAACAGCCTCGCATTCCCTGCCTACAGTCGGTTGTTTTGTGGGACTTGCCACATTTTGCACAAGTTTCCCTTGGTGATGAAGTAGCAGCTCTCGAAAAACCTTGTGGAGTTGTAGCCATGTTGGAAAAAGTAGGACCTTGATACCTCATCGGTCTCCCTGATGCCAGCAACGGATAATTTTGATGAGTAGGTTGTTGTGCAGCCCTCCCATACCCTGTCTGAAATGACTGTTTCTGATTTGGTGCTACAAACCTCGGTTTCTTATATACCGATTCATAACTCCCCGTCCTGCTCGGATCAATGCTTTCTCTACCTTGATGTTCCCTCTGACGGTATCGGTTATTGTTTTCTTCCTCAACTACCAATGCCTTACTCATTACTTCTCCATAAGTTTTCAGCTGGAAGGGCGCAACCCCTCCTCGGATGTCCGACCTTAAGCCCTGTTGGAACCTCTTCGCTTTCATCACATCTGAGATTACATAGTCTGGGGCGAAGCGAGCCAGTCTCATGAATTCCACTCCATACTCTCTCACGGTCATTCTCCCCTGTGCTAGTTGTAAAAATTGGGTCTCCATCTGATTTCTCACAACTTCAGGGAAATATTGTTTATTGAATTCTTCTACAAATTCGTCCCAAGTCCACTTACATCCGAGTTTCTTGTGCTCTCGTTCGCGAAACTGATTTCCACCACGGTCCAGCTTCTCCATCTAACATATATGCTGCCCAACGGACGCTCTCATCCTCCGTGCATGTCAGTACGCTAAACACCTTCTCCATTTCCCCCAACCAGTTTTCGGCGGCCATCGTGAGGTCTCATTCTTGAACTCGGTGAATGTCAAGCCATCAAGGTGTAAGTCCCTACCGAGGGTAGGTGTTCGTTGTGGTTCTCGTATCAGATGCGGCCAAGGACGCCGCTTGTTGTGCCATGGCGCTTGCCATGGTCTCCATTGTGCATCATCCTCGACGCTCTTCTCTTTCTTCATTCTCTCTCTCACCCTATCTTGTTCCCTCCGATCTCGATCCTCTATCTAGATCTCGCTCCCCTGCTTGAGTTTGGTTTCCTCCCTGGCCACTGCTCTCAGGAATCTCCCTGTTTCCCAATGGCACTCTATTTGTAGGTGAGACTAACCCATCACTATCGCAAGAAATTCCTATCGTGACCACCCCTGGGTCGGCCTCTCCCTCTAGGAAACATAACGGTCTGCATGAGCATTCATAATCTCATTAGCAGAAGTCCCTATATTCTGACGATATGATAGTCAGAATCCCGGAAAGAAAGCTTTGATACCTAATCGTGATACAATTTCGCATCCCGAAATCCGTACATCAAGACGACCTTCAAGGCCGTGCTCGAGCTATTTACCACACATTGTATACACAAGCCAAAACTGAATTTGAAGCACACGTAGCTACCCTAAAACGAAATCTCAACAATATATTTGGTCTCAGTGTCCTTGTCCCATGCCAATTCATGGACATAAGGACATGCCCAATAGTTAAATGGTAATTATTCATGCTTTATGTTTTATCAAGAGACAGAAATTAAAGCATTCCACATAAAGAGGCTCGATATACCAAGCCATACATAGTACTCTCTCAACTCACTCTCAGAGTATGCAGCGGGTTTCCTAGAAGAATTCTTCAGGAGGAGGTTCTGACTCTTCTGTGCCCACGAACACCGAGGCCCCTGGATTAACTTCTCCCGAAGTCTTTGCTGCCGCTAGTCCTGGACCTGTGACGTATAGTCTAAGGGGTGAGCTACATCCTAGCTCCGTAGGGAAAACAAAAGAACATATAGATCATCCTTCACACATATGTCAGTAACCTAACCAGCATAAAATTTTCAAGAAATCACTTATGTAAAACGATTTGAGTAACAGGAATAACCCAAAGGTTCCGACCAATACTTAGCATATTTTTGTTTATTCTCCTTATAAGTTTGGTTGTGAATTTGGCCTAATCACTTAAATCTTAAGTAGTCCTCGAGCAATATAGCATCGAGCCCCGATGGAATACCCGCCATCGTCAGCCTAACTAGATAGCTTGTTGTGTGTATTCCCCGAATACCGCCCAGCCCCTTTCTCATAGGCGGCGGGTCTATTCTCAATCTACATCCACAGGATGTGTTATAAATGTACGGATTTGATTGCCGCATCGGTCACGGATATCCCGCCGAGTCGTGTGGGTATCCCGCCACGTCGGTGGGGTATTCTAATCAACCTTAAATAATAAAAATATCAATGTGCATATAGTTATTCACCGTGATTGTGCTAAATATATTACATTAGGCCGTATCACGTTACCTTTGTTTCTCTGTTTGTTTTCTTACGCATCCCTGGGATGCCACTTGCTTCTATTTTATTTCTCGTCCCCTGGGGACTTCAGGATTTTCCATATTGTAACACACACACACGCCCTTATCATGAGGGTTTATGGAATATACGCTATTTAAATAGACTATACTACGCATATGAGTTCACAGAATAATGCACATGTTTCGAGAATATTCCCTACCTCGACAAATCTCAAGGCACGCCTGCCCTTAGAGGGTTATAATGCATCAACCTACACTTAAAAAAAAAAGAAAAGTTTTAGAATGATCTAGGGTCATTGGGGTGTATGACACCCAAGTTTCTTATTTTAGAAAACCAAGGTCCGAGTGGTCACCAGCCCTCGCTCGCGCGGTCACTTGACCTCGCTCGAGCGGTCTCTTGACCTCGCTCGAGCGGTCTCTTGACCTCGCTCGAGCGGTTAAATCGAGCTTTCAAATTATTATTGTGGACCCTCGCTCGAGCGAGCTTCCCTTTAGTTTTGGGGACCGCTCGAGCGACCCAGAGTTATATTTTCTTCTATTCATCCTCGCTCGAGCGAGCCTTTTAGATCGCTCGAGCGAGGAACAATGATTTTGTTCCTCGATCGGATCGAGAACATGCTTCCTCCCTTCATGTTACCTTAATCTCCTAAAAAGAAATATTTAACCAACATTCTTCCCACTATTCAAAACATTCCTAGGCATCTATCATGTCTTTAACGTACCTCTGACGATGAATCACGCACAGGTCCGATTTATGATTTGAATATCTACTAGGCTATCCTACTTCCCCGGTTCTTTTCTCTCGCCATTTCTCCGATGTCCTTTGTCACCTAAGTCTCAACGTAACTCGGTTCTCTACTGTGCTCTTTTCTTCCTTCTCTCTATATTCTCCTTCTCTCTATTTAGGTTAGAATAGAGTTACGTAAAGGTTCTTCTCTCTCTTTTTCACTTATATATCTATAAGTTAGGGATATACTAGTGTGTTTCCCACGTACACACTTAATGTGTTTTGGGTCGTTTTGGTCTCCTTGCGAAACACATATACCTATGTGTGTATGCGTGCCGTGCACTCATCTCAAAAATCTGCGGTTGTGACACTGATTGTCCAAAGATAGGCATGGTATTTAAAGAGGTAAGTGTATTGCGTGGGGATCCTCGCGAAGAGCAATCAGTGATGAGTAAAGGGCATTTCTCACACAGCTGAGCTGGGGATCTTCGCGCGGTAGCCTAACATGGCTCATCAATTTGAAGAAGAAGCTATTGAACTCCCTGAGGCCGGTATTTGCACAAATTTATATAACCACCATCTCCATCTGTCCTCCACACGAATTACTATCACAAAGAAACATAGCCTCCCTCAACTAATTTCCCATGAATGGCAAAAAGAATAAAATCAAAAGTAGCAAACAAACAGAAAGAAGCACACAGAATAGAGCAATAGACAAAAACTAAAAGTTCTATTAAAGTAGAATAAAAATAGTTACAAATGTAATTACAAGAAGAAAAACCTAATATACTGTGACAGCCAGATTTCGGCACCCCGAAACTGGTGCCATCAGCACGATCCTCCAGACCGTGCCCCAAAGCTTAGCACGGAACATTGGTATAACAAGCACCACATAATAAATAAAGCAATTAACCTCATTAAAGCGGAAAATGTTAATATGCCCAACTGGCATATTCAAAAGACAGTTCTACTTTAATGCCACTGCATGAATAGAGCGACGAACCATCGCGATAATCGATCACCCAGATGGTTCACCAAAGAATAATCTAGTTTAATTACATTGTTTCAAAAATAAAGGCTTGACATACCAAACCGCACTAATCTGCTCACAAAACTGACTCTCTATCAAAGTGCTCAGCAGAGTCACCTAGATGAAGTCCTCGGGAGGAGGCTTCAACTCGTCTCCAGGTACGTAATCCGAATCACCCGGATCCACATCTCCCGGAGCCTCCCGCCGCTATCGGTGGACACGTGACGATAGTCTAAAGGGTGAGCTACATCCTAGCTCAATAGGGAACAACACAATGAACATATAAATCAAAACTCACATATATTCCATGATATTCAAAGCATGATGAATCTATGCATTTACTAGAAAATCAATTTAAAAGCAGATGATTTACACTCAATTTACTGGCCAGTTGCATGTATTACATTACTGTTGATTTAATCATGAATGACACTGAACAGGCCTAAAGCAAAACTTAAATCTTCAACTTAAGTAATCCCCGAGCAATATAGCATCGAGCCCCGATGAGATACTCTTCATCGTCATCTAATTAGACAGTTGTAAAAAATGTATTCCCTGGGAATTCGAGCCAAGCCCCTTTCTCACTAGGCGGGGTTAAATATCACACAACATCCCTGGAATGTACTTACGGTCACGGATAAACCTCCGTGCTGGTGTACGGATTCACCGCCGTACCGGTCACGGATATCCTGCCGCGTTAGTCGTGGGTATCCTGCCACGTCGGTGGGGTATCCTCCAAACCTCAAATAACAAAAATATCATGTGCATTACATATAGTTGTTCACCATGTAAGTGTGCTATCTTGTATCAGTTAAGCCTCAACAATAATTATTCAATCCTATGTATACATCCCTGGGATGTATACATACCCGCATCACACCTGATGCCTTTATTACTTTCTCATACCCTGGGGATGTCTCAATCTCATTAGATTACTTGTTCTTAGTTACTTGCATCACATAGATGCCTTTATCACATTCTTGGTATCACACACACACCCATTTTCACAAAGCTTTTCACAGTTAAAACAACTTCACATTTGATAATTATATCACTACATATATGCTCTTAAAATTAAAGTACATGTTTAAAGTGTTCCCTACCTCAAGTCTTTGAAACTCCTAGCATCAAGGTCCCACGCTGCTCCTTCTGCTCATGATCATACGTACCACCTATGGTACAACATAACACATGTAACTCATCACTAAAGATGTAACAAAGAAGGTCCAAGACCCTCCCTGAATCTCAAAGTCAACTATAAAGTTTAAGCAAAGCTGCAAAAGTCGATTAATCGATTCAAAATCGATTAATCGAAACCAAATCGATTAATCGAAATTCAAATTCGATTAGTCAATCCCAAATCGATTAATCAAGTCTCTAACATAATGGAGTTGATTCTCAAATCGATCGATCAAATCATAAAATCGATTAATCAAAATCAAATCGATTAATCGAAATTCCAATTCGATTAGTTGATTTCAAAGAAGTTACTTTCTCCAAAGGTCGGAGCTTCAATGATTAGTCGATTTCCAAATCGACTAATCAAAATCCAAATCGATTAATCGAAATCGGGCTTTCATGACTTTTCAACTTCTCAGTCCAAATCGATTAATCGAAATCCCAAATCGATTTGGCCAGACTCAGCCCCCTTTTCAAGCTGTTCTTCCAAATCCTTCTCAAACAAAATTTCTTTCTTTTTCTAAGCCTTTATCCTATGATTTTAAATGTTCTTGACCACCATTAAACTTCTACAATCTATACCTTTAATTCAACAAAATTTACCTCAATCAATTCTCAATTTGATTGGATCAAGAGGTTGGCAAGGCTAGGGTTCCATTTTGTCTCTAGCGGATCCCTCACGTAATCCGCCTTAAATGCTCGAATCCCTCCCCGCTTGCATTCACTCCTTGCACAACAACCCCTCTTTACTTCTCTCCCTCTCTCTCTCTTCTTAACTCTCTTCAACAACCAAACAAGAGTAATTTAGGGTTCTTTAACCCTTTTATACTCATTGTCTATGTGTTGAGCACATACACCTCAGATGGGTGTATGTGGTTCTAGATCTCACCTCACACTCCACACGTTTGCTTTAATTTCACATTGCATCTGTTCATCATACCTCGAGTCAACTAGTGAACTCCTACTTGGTCAAACCTATGACCAGTCGGGCACGGATCCTGAGGTCACCGTTTAAAACAAATTTTTAGGTTATTACATGCTCCCCACCTTAGGAATTTTCTTCCTTGAAAATAACTCAAAGGTGTTCGGTTGGGTACCTTGACATCGGGCGTCAGGCACTACACACACACAAAATGACGCACACATTTTACAATGTAAGAAGCAATATCACATAAGGACACAAAATTGTTGTGTATATCATTATATTTCCAAAAATTACAACTTGTTGTTTACATCTTTTGAATTACATCAAAATTCCCAAAATCAGTCATACAAAAATATCCTCGTCTCGGTCTCACGTCGTCCCCTTGCCAGGTTGATCCGATGCTGGAGTGGGCTACTCCATCTGAGTTGGCGGAGGTATGGGGGCTGGAGCTAGTGGCTAGTCTGTGGTAGTGGCGCGAAGTGCAGTGGCTGCTCTAGTTGGGTCGTCGCCTAGGCTGCTCCGGCCGTGGTGCCGGCGTGATGCGTCGGTAATCGTGTGGTAGGATGGAAGACTAGACCCTATGGAAGGCGATCCGTCCTGCGGTCCACTCCTCCTCCTGAGCTAGGCACCACTTGTAGTCCAATGGATAGATGTACTGGAGCGTATGGAACATAAGGAAGTCCATCCTCCAGTTCATCCGTTCGTTGTTGGCCTCCATGCGTACCAACACGTCCTCAATGGTAGGGCCGGAATGAGGTGCTCGGCTGTAGTAGGATGAACCGTGGGTGCCGGGCGTAGGTGAAGCGATGGTATGGGAGGGTGCCCTCCGCCGGTGGCTCAACTGGTGTGCCCACCCACGGTGGGTCTAGATGTGGTGGTGGGGGCTCGCTAGAACGGGACTCGAGTGGTAGGGCCCACTTCAATAAATTGTAACTACGGCTCCAGAAGACTTTGAAAACGTCTTCACTTGGTCTGCCCTCACCTCATGGGGCGATACCACATACTCGGAGCGTTGAGTAACACTCCAACATACTCGATATGAGTCGAGCATACATCTTCTCCTTGGGCCTCAAGTTATCCTTCATCAACTTGTTTTATGTACCTCATCCCCTCTAGGATGAGCACGGTCGCATCAAACCATCGGCCGCATAAAGTGCCTGCTATACCTTTTCTATGCGCTCTGTGTCGTGGCGTAGTGGTTATAGGTTGCACTTGATTATTGAATCAAGCATCCACATATAGTGGGAAGGTCGACCCTCCTAATGGAGGATCCCGGCCCCCCATCTTCCCGCTTGGTCATACGGGCTATGATCTCTTCAAATTTGGCCTCTTCCTCAAGGGTGGAAAGAGGGTGGTCTCGTGTGAAATCGAGGTAACACTGAGTACCTCATGTATGTGGCGATGGGTGATGGTGTATTCCCGACCCTCAATCTTGGTCAAAACAATATCATTGGTAGGGCCGTCTGTTAGCCCTTGGTAAAACAATCTAACCAACCTAGGGTAGTAGGTACCCCAGATTGGTTTCAAAATATTGTCGTGACCAGCATTTTGTAAGGAATTGCAAGCCCATTGAGTCTCGCCTGATACATCGGGATTCGTGAAGAGGGTTGGGTCGATGATGTACTCGACCTCAAAGGTCTTGGCTGCCCACCACTGCTGGGTTGAATTACATTGGTGGTTGGTGGCGGCATGGGTGTCGACTTGCATGAAGACTCGCACGAAGACACGCTCATCGAACTGGAGGTGGTCTCCGATGCCGACAGTGATGGAGTCCTCACCGGTGATGGGGTAGGTGGTGGCGGCAATTTTATGCCGGATCGAGTTTAGACATTGCCTTCTTCAAGACAAGCGGGTTTTGGGCGGCATGGTTGGTGAAAATGGCACAAACTAGGGTTTACTAATCAAAATTGAAGAAAGAATTCGAATCTAGGGTTTACCTTAGGTCTTTGATCTGATGTCACGCGATTTCGATCCGAAATCGAACCAAAATGCCCAAACCCTAGGTTGCAAAATCTCGAGAGAAGAGGAAGAAGAAGGCGCAATAAAAAGTCCACAAATGATTTCGAATGAAATGAGAAACCCATCGATTTATATATATAGGCTCCGGCTCGATTAATGGATTTCCAAAGGCGATTAATCGAGAGACAAAACTAGGTTAAGTTGCTGAATCGATTAACCGATTTCTAAAATCGATTAGTCGAAACTCAGAATTGATTAAACGAAACCAGTTCGATAAATCGAAATCGTATCCGTAAAAATTTTTAAGTTTCAAGCTCATCGGCGAGAGCGATCCGATTAATCGAATCCCAAAATCGATTAATCGAGATTCACTTCGATTAATCGAAATCGTGCTCCTTCCAAAATTTTCAAAAATCTTAAGTTACTCGATTAGTCGAACTTTCGATTCGATTAATCGAAATTCCAAATCGATTAATCGAATTGTTCTTGATTAATCAAAATCACACAAAATTCTTCAAATTATTCAAAATTTCCTAAGTTATTCGATTAATGAACCTCTAGATCAATTAATCGAAATTAAATCGATTAATCAAAATCCCAATCGATTAATCGAAATTTCCTTCTTTCATTTTCTAAATCCTATTCAATTTCGATCGCACATGCGATTGACTAATCGACCAAAATCGATTAATGAATTTCAAATCGATTAATCGAATTTCCAAATCGATTAATCGATTTGAAAATTGATTAATTGGTTTTGATGCTTTTAGATTTTCAAAATTATCTATTTCCTTGATTTCTCTTGGTCATTTATTATCGAGGGTCATAGGTTCTACCAAACACATCATCACGGCCACGTGGTGGATAGCATTGTCCCTTTTTATAAATTGATCATAAGATCGACGTTGAACTACACATATTGTTAAATCCACAAACATGCTTGCGGTGATACAATTTGACTCTCAAGCCATTGGAAACAAGGGATATTATTCTTTCACATCGGCCTCTCGCTCCCATGTAGCTTCCTTGGCCGAATGATGCTTCCATCGGACAAGTACTAGTGGAATCACTTTCGTTCGCAACACTTGTTCCTTTCGATCCAAAATCTCCACCGGCTCTTCGATCATGGTCATGTCCTCATGCATCTCTAAATCTTGACCGCTCAACACGTGGTAAGGTTCGTTAAGGTACTTCGAGAGTATAGATAATGGAAGACATTATCAGGTAATCGGATCTAATAACTATAATCCAATGCGTAAGCAACTTCCCTACTCGACCTAAAACTTCAAACGGTCCAAGATAGTGGGGACTTGGCTTCCTCTCTTCCTAATCTCATGACTCTTCATAGGTGACACTTTCACAAACACGTGTTCACCCACCTTAAAGTTTACACTCGTCCGCTTGATATCAGATAGCTTTTCCGCTCACTCGAGCCGCTTTGAGTTTTGCCCTAATCATACGAACATAGGTGGCATTATCTTCAAGTATTTCGAGTTCCAAAATGAATTTCTCACCCGCTTTCTTCCCAATTGATGGGTGATTTACATCGTCATTCCGTAAAGTGCTTCATATGGTGCCATCCCAATGCTCGTCTGAAAACTGTTGTTATATGCAAACTCAATTAAGGGTAGATGCTGATCCCACGATCCTTGTAATTCTAACATACATGCCCTAAGCATGTCCTCGATGATCTGATTGACCCTCTTAGTTTGCCCGTCACTTATGGATGGAATGTCAGATCGAAATCTAGTCGTGTTCCCATTCCTTCTTAAAATTTCTTCCAAAACTTTGATGTATACAATGGGTCACGGTCCAAAACAATGCTACTCAGAATTCCATGCAAACAGACAATCTCTTTCATATAAAGCTCTGCCAGTTTTCCTACCGTGTACATTGTGTTGTAAGGCAAGAAGTGCGCTGACTTGGTCAATCGATCGACCACTACCCAAATGGCGTTGTATCTCTTTGCTGTACGCAGAAGTCCAACGATGAAGTCCATAGAGATCGATTCCCACTTCCATTCCGGTATAGGTAGAGGTTGCAATAGACCTGCGGGATGTCTATGATCGATCTTCACTTGTTGGCATGTCAAACACCGCGACACGTACTCTACCACATCCTGTTTCAAGCCTCTCCACCAATAGTTCTTTTTCAAATCTTGATACATCTTGGTGCTTCCCGGGTGGATAGCATAGCTTGACTTGTGTGATTCATCAAGAATTGTTCGTCGTAGATTGGCGTTATCTGGAATATAGAGGCGGCCCTTGAACAATAAGGAACCATCCTCCTTGATTGAAAACTCAGATGTAATGCCTTCAGTTACATCTTGAAGAATCTTTGTTAGCGTCGCGTCTTTCATCTGTAGCTCATGGATATGCTCAAATATCATCGGTCTCACTGAGATATTAGCCAAGAAGGCTCCTGTAGCTTGAGACTCAATGTTTGCATCGTATAGGGCTAGATCTTCAAACAGCTTCCATCTGTGCATACCCAAAATTAGACTAGCCAATTGAGCTGAACTCTTTTGACTCAAGGCTTCGGCTACTACATTAGCCTTGCCTGGATGGTACTGTATGGAACAGTCATAGTCCTTGAGAAACTCCATCCATCTGCGCCGATTTAGTTCCTTCTGTAAACAGACATATCGAGGCTCTTGTGATCGGTGAAAATCTCAAACGCCTCACCGCAAGTAATGTCTCCAAATCTTGAGCGCGAAAATGACCGCTGCTAATTCCAGGTCATGTGTCGGGTAATTCTTTTCATGCTCTTTCAACTGTCTAGACCCATACGCTATCACCTGTTTGTGTTGATTAATCACATAGCCTAAACCAGTATACGAAGCACCGCTATACACTTCAAACCCTCCACTGCCTGAAGGTATAGCTAACATTGAGTCAAGTGAGTCTCTTCTAAGTTCTTGAAAACTCTTTTCACATGCCTCACTCCATTCAAACCTTGCATCTTTCTGTGTAAGTCTCGTGAGTGGTCCTGATATTTTCGAAAAACCCTCAACGAAATGCCGATAGTAACCTGCTAATCCTACGAAACTACGGATGTCGATCACTGTCTTTGGTTGCTGCCAATTCACTACTGCTTCGATCTTTGCTGGATCTACAGTGACACCAAGCTTTGAGATGACATGTCCCAAAAAGATAACTTCTTCTAACCAAAACTCACATTTGTTGAGTTTGGCATATAGTTGGTGTTCACGTAGAGTCTGTAGGGCTACTCTCAAGTGTTTCTCATGCTCTCCTTCTGATTTTGAATAGATCAGGATGTCGTCAACAAACACTACGGCACAAGTATCTAGGTATGGTTTAAACACCCTATTCATCAGATCCATGAATGACGCAGGGGCATTTGTCAACCCAAACGGCATCACTAGGAACTCATAGTGTCCGTATCGAGTCCTGAATGCAGTCTTCTGAATATCCTCTGCCATGACACTCAACTGATAGCATCCCGATCTCAGATCGATCTTAGAGAAATACTTTGCTCCTTACAGTTGATCGAACAAGTCATCTATCCTAGGCAAAGGGTATCGATTCTTAATGGTAAGTTTGTTCAATTGTCGATAGTCAATGCACAGATGCATTGACCCATCTTTCTTCTTTACAAACAAGACCGGTGCTCCCCATGGAGACACGCTCGGTCTAACAAATCCCTTGTCCATTAGCTCTTGTAGCTGCTCTTTCAACTCCTTCAACTCAGCAGGAGCCATTCTGTATGGTGCTTTAGAAACAGGCTCCGTTCCTGGTGCTAAGTCGATGGCGAATTTTATCTCTCTCTGGAGGTAATCCAGGTAACTCCTTTGGAAATACATCGACGAAGTCTCGCACAACTGCTATTTCAGAGATCACATTCTTCTCCTCTTTTTGCTCCTTCAAAAATGCCAAGTATCCACTACACCCTTTTCTGATCAATCGCTCGGCCCTGACTGCCGAAATAAGTGGCAGGTGTGTCGACCTCTCTCCTCAAAATCTAAACGATCTCCTCGTGTTGGGTCTGAAGATGACGACCTTATTCTTGCAATCTACCGTCGCACAGTGAGTCGATAACCAATCCATGCCAAGGATCACGTCGAATCCTTGCATGTCCAACAGAATTAGGTTCGCGGGTAACTCAAAATCACCGCCATCCATGACCCTCACGATCACGGAGTTGCAACCCTTCTCGGTATCAACCGCTTTCCCAGTAGGAACCGTCACGGTTAAAACGAAGTCTAACTCCTCTGGGTCGACTTTCATCTTCTTCGTGAAGCGAGGGGTAACGAATGAGTGGGTAGACCCTGGGTCTACCAACACTCGAGCTTCGTATGACATGTCGCTTCCCTTCTTATAGATGTGTAATCCACCTAATTATACATACACATATATATATTATTTATTATCAATATACTAGATTTATCACATGCAAGTTCCTCTTATATTTTTCTAAATATAGATGCACCTTCTCTATCTAAAATTTCATGAATTGAAATTCTTTATTTAAAAGAAAGCTCACCTTGAATGACATCGCTTGTGTTCGAGCCTCTTGAGTCAGGATCGCATAGGTTCTTCCTTGGACGATCGGCTTCCTTGCTTGTATTGGTAGTGGAATAGGTGTCAAGCCATCTTCCCTTTGTTCACCTCGGGCATTCCCCGATCGATCAAGTGGCCCACCTTTCCACATTGAAAGCAACCCTGAGTTCCTACCCTACAGGCCGCTGTCTTGTGAGGCTTGCCACACTTGGCACAAGTCTCACGTGGCGTGGAAGAAGCTGCTCGAGAAGCCCCCTCGTGACTGTGAAGCCAAGTAGAATAGCAGTGGCTCTCTTAGCGATCGATCTCCCGACGCGAGCAATGGAAATCTCTACCGGTTGCTCACGTTGGTCTTCCATAGCCTCCTTGAAACGGTGGTTTCTAATTATTCGGTATGAATCTCGGCTTTTTGTTCACCGGTTCAAAACTCGCCGTTCTACTCTGATCAGAGTTCCACCTTCCCTGTTGCTCCCTCTAGCAGTATTTGTTATTATTTTCTTCTTCTACCACCAAGGCCTTACTCATGACCTCTCCATAGGTCCTCAGCTGGAATGGTGCTACTCCTCCCCTCACGTCTGATCTCAACCCTTGCTGAAACCTTTTTGCTCTCATCATCTATGTGATGACGTAGTCAGGCGCAAAGCGAGCGAGTCGCACGAACTCCACTCCATAGTCTCTCACTGTCATCTTCCCTTGAGTAAGCTGTAGAAATTGGATTTCCATTTGATTCCTCACTACCGCAGGGATGTACTGTTTATTGAATTCTTCAATGAATTCATCCCAAGTCCATGGCATGTCTGGGGTCTCCTGAGCCCTAGTCTGTGAAACGGACTTCCACCAAGGCCCAGCCTCCCCGTCCAACATATAGGATGCCCAACGGACGCTCTCGTCCTCAGTACATGTGAGCACAGTGAACACCTTCTCCATCTCACTCAACTAATGCTCTGCCACTATGGGCTCTCCCTGTCCAGAAAAACTAGGAGGCCTCATCCTCCTAAACTCAGTAAAAATAGAAGATGCTAGCGGTGTCAGAGCTACTGGAGGTGTCGGTGGCTGATGCTGCTCATTTGCCATATGAGCCACGAAAGATGCTGCCTGTTGAGCCATAGTAGCTACCATGGCCTCCATGGTGTGCATCATCCTCTGACGCTCTTCTCTATCCTCATTTCTTTCTCTAATTCTCTCTTGCTCTCTTTGATCTTGATCCTGATGATCTCGATCATGGCCCTCTTCCTGGTCTTGGCTTCCCACGGCACTGCCAAAAGCCCCTCCATCTCCTATAGGTACTCTATTTGTAGGAGAGATGTATCCGTCTCCACTACGTAGACTTCTACTTTGGCCGCCCCTGGGTCGGCCCCTTCCTCTAGGTAACATAACAGTCTGCACGTGAAATCAAAGTTTTCATTAGCAGAAGTCCCTATTCTCTGACAAAAGAATGATTGTCAAAGTTTCTAAAAGAAATCGCTCTGATAGCAACTGTGACAGCCCAGAATTTGACACCCCGAAACCGGTGCCATCAGCACGATCCTTCAGACCGTGCCCCAAAGCTTAGCACAGAACATTGGTATAACAAGCACCACATAATAAATAAAGCAATTAACCTCATTAAAGCGGAAAACGTTAATATGCCCAACTGGCATATTCAAAAGACAGTTCTACTTTCATGCCACTGCATGAATAGAGAACCGACCCGAACCATCGGTGATAATCAGATCACCCCAAATGGTTCGCCAAAGAATAATCTAGTTTAATTACATTGTTTCAAAAATAAAGGCTTGACATACCAAGCCGCACTAATCTGCTCACAAAACTGACTCTCTATCAAAGTGCTTAGCAGAGTCACCTAGAAGAAGTCCTCGGGAGGAGGCTCCAACTCGTCTCCAGGCACGTAATCCGAATCACCGGGATCCACGTCTCCCGAAGCCTCCGCTGCTGCTATCAGTGGACCTGCGATGTATAGTCTAAAGGGTGAGCTACATCCTAGCTCAATAGAGAACAACACAATGAACATATAAATCAAAACTCACATATATTCCATGATATTCAAAGCATGATGAATCTATGCATTTGCTAGAAAATCAATTTAAGCGAGATGATTTACACTCAATTTACTGGCCAGTTGCATGTATTACATTACTGTTGATTTAATCATGAATGACACTGAACAGGCCTAAAGCAAAACTTAAATCTTCAACTTAAGTAATCCCCGAGCAATATAGCATCGAGCCCCGATGAGATATCCTTCATCGTCATCTAATTAGACAGTTGTAAAAATATATTCCCTGAGAATACGACCCAAGCCCCTTTCTCACTAGGCGACAGGGTTAAATATTACACAACATCCCTGGGATGTACTTACGGTCACGGATAAACCTTCGTACTAGTGTACGAATTCGCCGCCGTACTGGTCACGGATATCCTGCCACATCAGTGGTGGGTATCCCGCCACGTCGGTGGGGTATCCTCCAAACCTCAAATAACAAAAATATCATGTGCATTACATATAGTGTGTAAGTGTGCTATTTTATATCAGTTAGGCCTCAACAGTAATTATTCAATCCTATGTATACATCCCTGGGATGTATACATACCCGCATCACACCTGATGCCTTTATTACTTTCTCATCCCCTGGGGATGTCTCAATCTCATTAGATTACTTGTTCATAGTTACTTGCATCACACAGATGCCTTTATCACATTCTTGGTGTCACACACACCCATTTTCACAAAGCTTTTCACAGTTAAAACAACTTCACATTTGATAATTATATCACTACATACATGCTCTTGAAATTAAAGTACATGTTCGAGGTGTTCCCTACCTCAAGTCTTTGAAACTCCTAGCATCAAGGTCCCACGTGGCTCCTTGTGCTCATGATCATACGTACCACCTATGGTACAACATAACACATGTAACTCATCACTAAAGATGTAACAAAGAAGGTCTAAGACCCTCCCTGAATCTCAAAGTCAACTATAAAGTTTAAGCAAAACTGTCAAAGTCGATTAATCGATTCCCAAAATCGATTAATCGAAATGCAATTCAATTAATCGATTCCCAAATTTGATTAATTGAAACCCAAATCGATTAATCGATTCTCAAAATCGATTAATCGAAATTCAAATTCGATTAGTCGATCCCAAATAGAATAATCGAAGTGTCTAACATAATGGAGTCGATTCTCAAATCGAGTGATCGAAATCGAAATTCAAAATCGATTAATCGAAATTCCAATTCGATTAGTCAATTTCACCAAGTTACTTTCCTCCAGTGGCTGGAGCTTCTCAGTCGATTAGTCGATTTCCAAATCGACTAATTGAAATCGAAATCGATTAATCAAAAAATTTATTTCGATTAATCGAAATCGGGCTTTCATGACTTTTCAACTTCTCAGACCAAATCGATTAATCGAAATCCCAAATCGATTAATCGATTTGGCCAGATTCAGCCCCCTTTTCGGGTTGTTCTTCCAAATCCTTCTCAAACAATTTTTCTTTCTTTTTCTAAGCCTTTATCCTATGATTTTAAATGTTCTTGACTACCATTAAACTTCTACAATCTATGCCTTTAATTCAATAAAATTTACCTCAATCAATTCTCAATTTGATTGGATCAAGAGGTTGGAAAGGCTAGGGTTCTAGCTTTGTCTCTAGCGGATCCCTCACGTCGAATCCGGCCTTAAATGCTCGAATCCCCTCTTGGCTTGCATTCACTCCTTGCACAACAACCCCTCTTTACTTCTCTCCCTCTCTCTCTCTTCAACAACCAAACAAGAGTAATTTAGGTTCTTTAACCCTTTTATACTCATTTTCTATGTGTTGAGCACGTACACCCCAGATGGGTGTATGTGGTTCCAGATCTCACCTCACACTCCACACGTTTGCTTTAATTTCACATCGCATTCGTTCATCATTCCTCGAGTCAACTAGTGATCTCCTCCTTGGTCAAACCTATGACCAGTCGGGCATGGATCTCGAGGTCACCGTTTAACGCAATTTTTTGGGTTATTACATATACAATCTAGAAGCTAGGATCTAATCTGAATATGAATCTGTAAGGAAATCCCAACCCATCTTTTTAGCCTGTGCCTTAAGGGCAGCTCTATCTTGTTTCTTCTTTTTCCTCCCTCCCCATTTTCCTTTCAGCGGGTGTTTTCTTTACAGTTGGAGCTTTAGGTGCCCTCACCCTTACTTTTGGTTGGTTGGGAGCTTTTGGTTCCTTGGGTGCTTGAGAGGCTTTTCCTTTGCGCTTAGCAGGGGAGGTGGCAGGGGATTTTTCTTTGCCTTTGCCTTTAGCTCCTGCAGTGGGGACCACTGGAGATTTCCCTTTTCCTTTAGCTTTTGCTTCCTCAGTGGGGACCACTGGGGATTTCCCTTTTCCAGTGGACTCAGGTTGGGCAGGGGACTGTGCCTCTTTAGACTGGGCAGTAGGCTCTTTGTCAATTTTTAAAGGGACAACTTTGGGAGCAAACCTCTTGGCAGTGACTTTCCTTCGCTGAGGATAAGTTTGCTTCTCTGGTGGTTCAGCAGAGGCCGTGGTAGGGGTAGGTTGCTCAGTAGTTGGAGGCTGCGCCGTAGGAGGTGAAGTAGGAGCTTTTCCTTTGTCTTGCTGGGGTTTAGGTGTTGCCTCCTCAGACTGGGTAGGTGGAGCTGGAGTAGTAGTTGGCTCAGGCTCAGGCATGTGAACAGAGATGGGGGTCGGCTGGTAAGGTTCATTTCGGGCAGCAGCCAATGCGGATTCCAATGAGGCTATCTTGATTTGATATTTGAGGATGTTAGTCTCATGGATCTCCTTTTGGATTTTTTAGATCTCTTGGGCATTGTTAAGTCATTTTTCAAGCATTCTTGCTCGGGCATTCGCTGCAGCAGCATTGGATTTCTCATACTCCCAATTTATCTGATGATAAGTAGCTGTAGCCTTGGCCTTTTGGTAGGCGTCCAAAATGTTTGTCCACCCCAATGAGATGCCCAGAAGCTGTTGTCAGTGTTCCTCCATCATTTTATCAATCAGCTCCAGCAGGAGGGTCTCAATTGATTAGCGAAGCTTGGCCATGCCCCTCAGGACATTCTTCCTCAGGTAAGCATTATCACTCATATGATGGAGGATGGTGAGGTAGGGAGGGCTGTAAAAATGATGTTTTGGGGCGATGGAAAGATAGGAGGTGGAAGGAGCAAAGTGTGCTTGGTCTTGGGGGGGAGGGGGAATGATAGTAGGGAAGTCAAGTTGTGGGGGAATGGGGTCAGGTTCTGGGTCAGTTTGTGTAGATTTGGTAGAGAAGGTGGGGGATAGGATAAGAGGGGGATGGAGGGTATAGGGGAAAGGAAAAGGGTGTAGGCTCAATAGGAGTTGGGGGTGACGGGGGATGGAAAATGAGAATTGTGAAAGGGATTAAAGGAAATGGGTGGGTAAAAGTTAATGGTGATGGTGGGGGGGTAATGAGTCAGGAGGGAAGTCTGTTTGTGTTTGTCTGTCAGTGGACAGGACTGGGGGGGTGAAGTGGATGGTGGAGGGATGGGTGGAGTGGTTAAGGTGTGTAGGGTGGATTGGATGGAGGTGAGTTCAGCCTGCATTTGGTCCTATTTTTAGGTATTGGTGGATAATTGGGCTTGTATGTCTTGGATAAGGGATAGGATGAGGGTTAGTGTGTCAAAGCTAGGAGATTGGGTTTAGGAAGAAGAGGGTACTGGTTGGAAAGGGGAGGAAGGAGCATGATGGAAAGTGGAGGGAGGGGAAGAGTGGGGTTCTGGGGAGTGGTGCTGGGAGGTAGTTGGGGAGTCTGGCAGAGGGGTGTAGTAGGCAGGCATTGTTTCAAGGAATGTAGAGATGAAGGCTTGGAAGCCTATGGATGTGTTAAGGGTTAAGTCAATGTCTGGGAGAGGGGATGTAGTAGATATGGCTGGGGTGGAAGTTTCTTCAAGGTGGGGTGGGGTAATAGGGATAGAAGGTATTGATGGTGGTGTTTGGGAGATGGTTGGGATGGTCTTAGTGGGGGGCTGGTAGGCTTAGGTAGAGATATGGGGGGAATTGTGGCTGTGTGCTGAGGTAAGGTAGGGGATGGTGAGTCCTCCCATGGACCAAGCATGTGAAGGGGAGGGCATGGAGGATGGAAATAGAGGGGGTGAGAGATGGATGTAAGAGGGTGGTGGATGCAGGGTAATAGTGGCACAGCCTATGGAAGTGGTAAG
This sequence comes from Chloranthus sessilifolius, assembly GCA_021018995.1. NCBI lineage: Eukaryota > Viridiplantae > Streptophyta > Magnoliopsida > Chloranthales > Chloranthaceae > Chloranthus > Chloranthus sessilifolius. The sequence continues at coordinate 114,278,689 of CM037585.1, forward strand.
CTCTGAGGGCACCTCCTTTGTAGCAGGGGTAGACCCTAATCCAGCTGCCTCTGCTTGCTTGGGCAGGGCCTGAGTCTCAGCTTTCTTCTTTTTTTGGCCCCCCATCAAGCTCCTGTTGATTCTCCATTGCCTTTTGGCAAAGGTAGTAGGGGTAAGGGTGGTGGTCTGCTCCGTCCTTCCTATCTTAGAGCCCCCCTTGATCAGCAGCAAGGTAATGATTCTTGCATAGGGTAGATTGTGAGGCTTCTTGTTTGACCCTAACTTCTCCACTACGTCCTTCATAGCCTTAAAAATCAGCCAGGCTGCATAGAATCCATGGCCCATGTGGTAGGAGTAGACAGTATCCGCAATGGGGGTTCTCCTCTCTTGCTGATGTCCTGAGCAATATATGTTCTTTCGCTGGACTTGGTCAATGAACAACAGTTCAGGTTCTAGTTCCCTCCTTCTGATTGAGTCCCCGGTGGCTTTTAGTCCTCTAGTTAGGGCCAGTGCAATTGTATCAATCGATGCACTCAGAGGGGGGCCATATCCACAGCTAGGATTGAATGCTGCTGGGATGCCCAACACTTCAGCGATCGTCTTGGGGCCCACTAACATATCAAAGTCGTCAATTAGCACCAGCAAACACCCTTGTCCATCATTGTCCCTCTTGACCTTGATGTGCTGATAAAACAGCTGCACTAGCCTGGGGTAGGCTAGTGCTGGAATTCCTCTCATCAATGGCATTAGGCCCGCTTTGCTCATAAATTGTACTGCAGGGGCAGAGAGAGGTTCTTTCTCAAAAAATGGTACATCAAAGGTCGTTTGTGCTCTAATGGAATTGGACCCATGAGCTCGTATGAGTAGAGAACTTTGTGGGTGGTACCACCGCCTCCTCAACCACTTCCTTTCCTTTTTTAGGGGACTTTGAGTCTTGGCCTTGTTAGGGGTGGGCTCTGTAGGGTCCTTGTCCTTCCCTTTTCTCTTCTGTGCAGAATTTGGAGCCATATCTAACTATGTCCTATAGTATGAGAAACGGAGGCTGAAATCTAGGGTTTGGTTTGATTTGACGCACAGGGCACCTCAAGATCTCTGAGCAGAGGGCAATGGATGGGGGTGATGTTAGGAACAACTCTATAGAATTGTGAAGTGAATGATGAGCTGTAGGAGTGATGCTGAAGGGGAGAGGGGAGAGCTCTAGAAGCTAGGGTTTTGCAGAGGGAAGAAAGATAAAAATAATGAAGAAGGGACAAAGCGGGTTGAATACTTTTCAAAAGCTCGACGCTTTGGAACATCTAATGTGAGTTTGGAAATGAACCTAGCGAAAGTGTTGATTAAACTGGATTAGCGACAATCTCTCAAGTTATTCTTGGAGCGACGAGTGAGATTAATTCATGTGAATTGCGAGTGGCTCCTAGGTATCTTTTGGATTGTGCGAAAAGCTCTGAGGTTCATTTTGAATCTCACGACAGACTTAGAATCTTGCGATAGTAAATGAAGTATTTCTGTTGAATTGCGCGAGAGTCTCCTAGTTTACCTTGTGAACCTCGCGACAGCCTGATAATCACGCGATAACTACTGAATAGCTCGATGTGGACCGCGCGAGAGGTTATCAGGTACACATGAATCTCACGATAGTCATTGAATGTTTCTATGCAAACTGCGCGACATGCTCCCAGGCTTCCTTTTTAACCTCGTGATAGCTTTTGAATCTCGCGATAGGCTCCCAGAGTTTCATTTTGGACCTAGCGACAGTAAGGAATAAAACAGAGAGAATGTGCTCTCTGTTCTGCCCCTTTTCTTGTTTGCTTGTGGTTGGATCTGGGGCATGACTCTCTCCTATGGCTATCTCTAGACACATGTAAACTCAATCATTCAATAAAAAACGACCTCCCATATTGGGCGTGCAATAGAAGCTATCTATTGAAAAATAGTAAGAATCAAACCATGCATCAAAAGCTTAAAATAGATTGGTCCAGATTCAGATAAGACCACGAACAAATCCTAAAGAATAGAAACAAGTAAGATAAATCAACCAAAAACATCATACATATGATACAGTAATGACACACCTGTGGATCAATTTGAAGAAGGATCTTCTTGAAGGTGAATGGTGTCCATGGGTTCAACTGGTTTTTCAAAATAAGGCTTAACCCTCTGACCATTCACTTTCAAGGTTCTCCCAGACTTGGGATCCTTGATTTCCACAGCACCAGATGGAGAAACATGCATGACAATGTAAGGACCTTCCCATCTGGATTTCAATTTACTCAGAAAAAACTTATGTTTGCAGTTAAACAACCAAACCTTATCACCAACAATAAAACTCTCTCAACAGCCCTTTGTCAAAGAAAGTTTTGGACCTTTCCTTGTAGATCCTGGCATTGGCATACTCATCCATCCTTAGTTCTTCCAATTCAGACAACTGCAGCGACATGTGAAGACCAGCAGAAGTTAGATCTAGATTTAAATGTTTGATGGCCCAATAGGCCCTGTGTTCTAACTTCACTGGGAGATGACAGGCCTTGCCATAGACCAGTCTGAATGGGGACATACCAATGAGGGTCTTATAGGCAGTCCTATAAGCCCACAGTGCATCATTAAGCTTGTCAGCCCAATCCTTCCTATCACCCTCATAGCCTTATCAAGGATATGCTTGATCTCCTATTTGAAATTTCAACTTGCCCACCTTTGGTTTGTGGGTGGTAGAGTAGCAATCCTATGGGTGATGAATATTTCTTGAGCAAACTCTCAAAATTTCACATGTAAATGGCTCCCCATCACGATAATGGCTCTAGGGTACCAACTGAGAAGATATTCTCGCTTTATGAACTTGAGGACAACGATTATCATTAGTTCTTGTGGCAATGGCTTCTACCCATTTGGAAACATAGTCGACAGCCACTAAGATGAAATGAAACCATTTGAAGGAGGAGGGGCCCATAAAGTCAATACCCCACACATCAAACAATTCTACAACAAGGATGGGTCAGAAGGCATTGAATTTCGTTTAGACACCTCCTAGTTTCTCGACATCTTTCAGTGTCTTGTAAAGGTGGATTGGCATCTCTGAAAAGAGAAGGCCAATAGAACCCACATTGCAACACTTTGTCAGCTATTTTTCTCCGACTAAAGTGACCCCCATAAGCATTTTCATGGCACATGGCCAGAATATTGGGGACATCGCCGGGACACATTTTCGAATGATTTGTTCTGCACAATACTTGTACAAGCAAGGTTCTTCCCAGAAGAAGAATTTGACCTGTGAGAAAAATAGGTCTTTATCCATTTTTGTCCAATGGGAAGGGATCTTGCCTATACTAGATAATTGACAATATGTGCATACCAGGGACCTAAAGACTGGATGGCAAAAAGCTGCTCATCCGGGAAGACATCATTTGTAGCAAGGTCATCAACACTTTTTTCCAACATAATTCTAGACAAGTGGTCAGCCACCACATTTTCTATACCCTTCTTGTCCTTGATTTGGATGTCAAACTCCTGCAATAGGAGTATCCATCTAATCAATCTGGGCTTTGCATCCTTCTTAGATAGTAGGTACTTTAATGCTGAGTGGTCAGTGAAGATGACAGTTTTAGACCCAAGTAGGTAAGGTTTAAACTTGTCCACAGCAAAAACTACTGCCAGAAGCTCTTTCTTAGTGGTTGTGTAGTTCAGTTGAGCTGTGTAAGTGATTTGCTGAGATATGCAATGACCACAGGCAGCTTATCCTTCCTCTGGCCCAGGACAGCACCTATTGTCAAGTCAGATGCATCACACATCAACTCAAAGGGCAGGGTATAGTCAGGTGTTTGGAGTACAGGAGCAGAGGTGAGGCAGATTTTTAACTTTTCAAAAGCCTCAAGACATTCAGTAGAAAAATCAAAGGGCACATCTTGGCAGAGCAGGTGGCACAATGGTTTAGCAATCTTGCTGAAGTCTTTGATAAACCTCCTGTAGAATCCTACATGCCCAAGGAAGGATCTGATTTGCTTATTGTCCTCGGAGGGGCAAATTTTGATGAGGTCAACTTTGGCCTTGTCTACCTCAATTCCATCTTTAGAGACCACATGGCCCAACACAATTTCCTGTGTCACCATGAAGTGGCTCTTCTTCCAACTTAAGACCAAATTGGTCTCCTCACATCTTTGTAAGACTTGATGGAGGTATTGTAGACATTGGTCAAAGCGATCCCCATAAATCAAAAATCACCCATGAAAATTTCTAAGAATTTATCAATCATATCAGAAAAGATGGCATACATACACCTCTGAAAGGTGGCTGGGGCATTACACAGTCCAAAAGACATCCTTCTGTAAGCAAAGGTGCCAAAAGGATAAGTAAAAGTAGTTTTCTCTTGATCAAGGGGGTGCATAGGGATCTGGTTGTACCCTGAGTACCCATTAAGAAAACAGTAAAAAGCCTTCCCAGCCAACTTATCCAAAATTTGATCAATAAAAGGGAGAGGGAAGTGGTCTTTTCTGGTCTTGGAGTTGAGTTTTCGATAATCGATTCCAAAGGGTCTCCCTGGCTGGTCTCAACTCTCCAGAGTCGGTTGCGATCACTGTTATGCTTGATTTCTTGGGTACCACCTGGATTGGTGCCACCCATTCAGAATTAGAGATGGGGTAAATTACCCCAGCATCCAGCAACTTAATGATTTCTTTCAGAACCACTTCTTGCATGTGAGGATTCAATTTCCTCTGCATTTCCCTGGAGGGTGTTGAGCCCTCCTCTAGATGAATCCTATACATACAGATTGATGCATCAATCCCTCTCAGATCAGCAATGGTTCAGCCAATTGCTTTCTTGTGCTTCCTCAGAACTGTTAGCAATTCCTCCTCTTGCTCACTGGTTAGAGAAGAGGAGATAATTACAGGAAGTTTCTCTTCTTTCTCGAGGAAAACATATTTCAATGTCTCTGGCAGCTTCTTTAGCTCCAGATCAAGGGCTTGTTGGATGGATGGAAGGATTGGTGTATTGTTGGTTGGAGGAAGGGGCAGCAATGTAGGTTTCCAATTGGAATGCTGCACTAAGCCCACAGAAGACCTCACTAGGGGTATGTCTTCTGGCATTAAAGCTAGGCTTCCTTCCTCCACCATGTTCTAAACTTCAGTTAAATTAGTGACAATGTTGCTCCACTCCAGCAGAGTGGGCAGTTCTTCTTCAATAATTTCTTCTAGTACATCTACTGCAAAGCATTCCTCATTGTCCAGCTGAGGGTACTTTGCACTGTTGTACACATTAAGCTCAACTTTCATATGTCCGAAAGTGACCTCCATGATCCCAGATCTGCATTGGATGCATGCATTGGCAGTGGCCAAAAATGGTCTGCCCAGAATGACAGGTATCGGGGATGTACTCTTGTTACAACCCATGTCCAAAACAAGGAAGTCTGCAGGGTAGAAGAACTTGTCCACCCCCACTAGGACATCCTCAACCACTCCCATGGGTTTCCTCCCAGACCTATCAACCATCAAAAGAACAATGGGGGTGGGCTTGAGCTCCCCCAAATCTAACTGCTGATATACACTATATGGCAGCAGGTTAACACTGGCTCCAAGGTCCAAAAGGGTCCTTCCAATCGTATGGTCACCAATAATACAGGAAATAGTGGGATCCCTGGGTCTTGCAACTTCTCAGGTATTGTCATGGTTAATACAAAATTAACTATATCAGTTGTAAAGACCTTTTTGGACAAATGGCCTCTGGCCTTCCTTTTCTGAGTACAAAGGTCTTTCAGAAACTTTGCATAGGCTGGGACACTCGATTGCATCAAGGTGGGTAAATTTATTTTGACCTGCCTAAAGGTCTCCATCATTTCCTCGATCTGTGCCTGACCCTTATCAAAAGGGGCAGGGCCACTCAAAGCTTGAGGAAATGGTAGCTGAGGTACTACTGGTTCCTCAGCTGCAAGCCTATGGCTGAACTTTTGGTATTTTCTTTTATCTATTTTTATCTCCTACTGAGGCTCAACTACAACCTCTTTATTTTTCCCTTGTTGAAGGGTAGCAGGAAGTTCTTGACTCCGTGCCCTAACAAAGTCTTTATCACTTCCACTAGACATTTCCTTAGAAAAGACCTGTCCCTGTTCTTTTCCCACCTGGTTGTCTACCAGCTTGCCAGACCTTAAGGTTGTGATGGCATTGGCCCCCTCAAAATTTGAGGAGTCTTCTCTTATGGAATACTGGCCTTTTGGGTTGGCTACTGGCTGGCTTGGCAACCTGCCCTCTTCTCTTTTAGCCAGAGCATTGGCTATTTGGCCAAGCTGCTCTTCTATTTTCTTAATGCTTTGACTGTGAGAAGTCACAGTCTGATTCAAGGGTCCAAGGCTTTACAATTGGGACAAAACCTGGTCCTCGAAGGAAGCACTTCGGGGCTGAGGTGGGGGAACTACCAATTGATTTTATTGCTGGGGCTGCTGCTGTTGGAAATTCGACCTTGGGGCATAACCCTGGTTAAACTGCTGCTGTGGCCTTTGAGGTAAGGCCAACATTTGTTATGGCTATACATAATTATCTTGCCTCCACCTCAAATTTGGGTCGTCTCTCCATTGGTAACCAGCATTTTGGTACTGGTATCCATATGGTTGTTTATCAGCCACAGTTGTTGCTTTGTCCAAAAGATTGGGCACTTGCTCCATTACATACTCGGTATTGCCCTACGGATGGGTAATCTTCCACTGTGTGCTATGGAGATTGACATATCAGACATGCTTCCATCACTTGTGCAGCCATTCTGGGTTGCACCACAGTCAGAAGTTTATCAAATCTTTCAGTAAGATTGGCCATCTGCATTCTCAAGTCATCATTTCCCCTAACTTCATACATTTTTCCTTTAGAAGTCTCAGCAAGTCCCAGCTTAGGAGGAGGCTCCTGAACGGTTCTAGATGAGGACATCTTCTGGAAAGCATTTTCACTTATGACCTCGAACAAGTCCCATGGCTCATCAGCTGTTTTATGCATGTACGTTCCACCACAAGAGGCATCTACCATGTCTCTGCTCTTCTCATCAATCCCATTGTAGAAGCTCTGGACAAGCTGCTAGTCAGGGATCTTGTGGTGGGGACATTTTTTAAGCATCTCTTTAAATCTATCCCAGCATTGGTTAAAATCTTCAGTTGGGGACTGAGTAAAAGCAAGTATGCCCTTCCACAATTGGCTGGTCTTGGTCTCTGGGAAAAATTTAGATAGAAATCTTGTCTAGAGGTCTTTCCAGGAAGTGATGTTGTTGTTTGGGAGAGTGGATAACCAGGTCATGGCCCTGTCCTTTAGGGAAAAAGGGAAGAGCCTTAACCTAGTGGCTTCTGGTCCCAAACCAGCAATGGAGAATGTCGTGCACAAGGCCAAGAACTAGTCAATGTGCTTGTAAGGGTCTTCCTTGCTAAGCCCATGAAAAGAGGGAACCATTTGGATGATGAAAGTTTTGATTTCGTAATTACCCTGAACATCTGGGAATTGAATGCTGAATGGAGAATTGTAATCATCCGGAGTATTCAATTCCTTCAATGTTCTAGGTTGCTCTTCACCCATAATTGCTATCTCTATTTCAATAGGGGGCTCGACTGTGGTGTGTCCGTGTTTTCTCGGTCTTCTACCCCTTTCAATCTCTGGGTTAGTAGGCTCTAATGTAGGACTGAGGGATCTCCTTCCTAACATGCACACACACCAACAACAGGGGAAACTATTCGCAAGCACATTACACAAAAAAAAAATTACAACTATCTTAATCAACTGCTTATGGAATCTTCAAAGGAGAAATAAACTGAGGCTTTGAAGGTTAGAGAAGTGCAAACAGAGGTAGCTAGACTCTCAATGCAATTCCAGTCTCCTTCTCTACTACGGTCCAGATCTGCAAGAAAAAATCCAAATGTAAATTAGCAGTATCAATTATTCACAAGTATAGCTACCAAAGAATAAAGAATCAAAAATCTAGGGTCTACTAAAAGATCAATATCCCCTGCAAAGGCGCCAAAAACTTGTTGGGCTATTTTAAGTGCTTGCTACTGACTTTATTGAAGACAGTGATAAGAATGGGGTAAATGAAAAAATGAGTGAAAGGTAGAGTGATGATTAGGGAGCAGCAAGCCTAAAATATGCATAGTCCTGCAAGATACAGGCCTGTTGTAGCAAGTTTTATAAGAGTTTGTCCACATTGTGAGATTGATCTCAAGCTCCAAGGGAGCTATCCTTAGTAGGCTCTCCAGATCTGGCTATAGATCTGGCAATCCTAAATGGAAGGGGATTTAGGGTCACTATAATCTAAATTCTAAGGTACCCTAATGTCTAGATTACAGAAAGGGTTAAGAAGGATGGTGGAGTGAGAAAATAAATATAAAAGGGTGAGAAGTATGTTATTAGGTACAGGTCTGATGGGTCTTGTAAGTTAGACTCAGATCTGCTATAGAAATCTGTCCAATGGTTACATTATCACCAAAGAGGAGAAAGAATCCAACTCACCCATACGCCATGATCCAATCCCTTAAGGCTATAACATGTCCACTTAAATGGTCACAGACTATCCAATAGGGAATCACAATTGAGATGGGTCGTAACAAGTTTATCATTATAGGCACTACTTCATCCGTGCTACAAGCTCAAGAATCCATAGGAACCTCATCCTCTAAAGTTACATGTGTGGGGCTAGGCCTACAAAGTGCATAAGCACAGACACACAGACCAACAAGAGTTTGAGTACTAGCTTTTAAGCATGGTTGTTCACTACTTTAAAAAACCGCAGTGATCCACCACAAGCCTACAATCTCTCTGACCAACTCAGATCTGCAATCTGATGGCAGATCTATTCAACTATAGGGGAGTCTGTCACTGCACAATCTCCCACAAGGCTACAAGCACAAGTGCAGAGAAGAAGAATCTGTCTTAGTTCCATGACTTGGCCACACCCTAGGGCTATAATCTGTCCACTTGAATGGTCATAGGCTATCCACAGAGGTTATCCTCCTCGAAAATGGCTCAGACAGAACAAGAACATTGCTGCCGCCACCATTTTCACAAGGCTACAAGCACAAGTTCCCATGGGGATTCAAATTTGTGGTGGGGGAAGGCCTGCAAAGTGCCTAAGCTGGACACATAGGTCACTTAGATCTAAATAGTACCTTAGAAGCAATCCTCCATTGCTTATAAAACAACTTAGCAATGGAGGATCTCAAGGTAGCAGCCTTATACAGCACAATTCACAACAAAAATAACATCCCATACATATAACAAATCCTATTACAAAAACTCCATTAAAATCTATACCAGATAATCATACAAAAGGCATAGCCAGCAAATGTTGGACTATAGAGAGAAAGAAAAAGGAAAAATAAGAAAACTCCTAAACCCTAACCTTAACCTACTGTAATTCTACAGTTGGTTTTTGGAGAAGAAGCACAGAAGTTAAGTCCCAAAGAGAGTCAATCCTCAAACCTAAGCTAGGCTTATATAGCAGTCGGCTTCCCCTCTAATTAGGGTTAGGAAAACCCTAATTTCTCAATGTAATTGTGGCCCATTCTTATCCCTTGGATGCCTCCCACATGTGCACGAAGATTGAAGCATTGGAGTGCGTGCCCTAATTGCTAGAGATTCCCAGATTGCCCTTGCAGAAGTGGGGAGAAGTTTAGAATTCGATCTTCACTGGGTAAACATGATTTCAGATCTTTTCGCGTGGTAGAATTGGTATCGCGGGGTTGAATTGACTTGAAATTCATGCAGTCGCGGGATTGGCATTTTAGTCATCACGGAATACAAATGGCTATCGCAAGATTGCTCTTTCAGCTTTGAATGGCGCGGGGATTGCTCGCGCGGTTCTTCCCTTGGTGAATCTCGCGACAGATCTTTACAAAGAAGCAGTGTTCAAAATTTTTGGGTCATGAGATTCAAAGGTCTTTATGTCGCCACCATCGTGTACGCACAAGAATACCTGAAGCTTTCTCTTCTGAGTGAGTCATGCGAAGATTAACGGTTCTTCTTTTGAGCTGCACGAGACTGCACGAATGCTTTAGACTGAGCCTCACGAGGACCTCGCGAAGCTTGCTTTTCACTTCTTTCTGGCACCAAATCGCTCAAGAACGGCACGCAAACTGCGCGACCAGTTGCTGTGCTTCCTCCAAAAGACCGCGACAACTGTGCGAAGGCATTATCTCTGACTCAATTGAACCCTGTGACATTTGCGCGATGCATTCTTCTTTATTTATTTCTGCTTGGATGTGCCTATGCTTTAGCCAAGTCTCTATCTGGGTTCATCCTTCGTTCTACCGAGGTAGTTCTGGGACAACAGTGAGCTTCTTGGCATGGTTAGGGGTTTATTAGCAGCTGCTGCTTATTACCTACAGAACATGCTTAAAACACTTTTATTAAATGATTAAGGGTCTAACAGAGATTAAGTTAAGGGGTGGAAAGTGGTACTTTTCAAGTCTTAACAGTCCACAGAAACTCGCTCTTTTTACCCGTAGTGCCCTTTTGGCTTTCACCACATCCATCTTGGTTTGAGCTTTGTTTATTTGTATTTATTTATTTTTTTGTTTTGGTTTTTCAAAGGCCACGATATGGACATCGATTCTGTCATAGCCGACTGGATGGGGTTCTCTTTGTCTCCCAGCTTGGCTCATGGCTACGACTTAATCTGATACCTTAATCGTCAGAGACCTTATAGAGGGCTTTTCCTCGGGATGTATTACAACCATGGGTAAGGTTAGGATTTTGAAGGTATTCTAGGTTAAAAGGGTTTCCTTGACTAGGTTCCAGTTGCCATAATATGCTTCCTCCTTGGGGGACCATGACTGTACATGCCCCACTTTTCTATTCTATTTATTTTTGTTCTTTCGCTTTTTTGGATAATCTCTTTTTTTCTTTTCTGATTTTTTTATTTATTTTAATAGTAACTCTTTTTCTTCCATTTTTATCTTTTTGGGTAGGTATATCTACACACGCATATATATTTTTTTTGTCTTTTAGAGGGTTTATGAAAGGAAGGCTCATGACACAAATTGGGTAGCAAAGGGTATGAGCGTTTAGGGAAACTTTTTGGCTACTTGGCTTTTGAAATGATGGCCTCTTTTACTGGGTCTTTGAGCAGTCACGAATCCGTTTTATCAATACTTACCTTGCCGGGGGGAACTAAAAGTAGAACCGTCGGACATATCCAATGTTTATGGGCTCAGAAAAGTGATCTCCGTCCATGGTGGCGAGGTGAATTGCGTATCTCGGGAGCACTTCTCAAATGATATACGATCCTTCCTAGTTAGGCTTGAATTTCCCTCTCGATTCGGTGTGGAGGGATGGGAAGATCTTCTTGAGTACCATGTCTCCTACCTTCAGATCTGGACCGTGAACACGTTTGTTGTAGGTGCGTGTTATTCACCTTTGATAGACTTGAGTATGACACAATGTCAGGAGCCTTTTCTCGTCCAATAGGTTCAGCTGCTTAAAGTGAGATCTCTCTCTCAGCTTTAGATAGGCCCGATTCTATAAGGATTCGGAGCGAGGGCACCTCTACTTCTACCATTAAGACGGCTGCAATTCCATACACAAGGGAGAACGGCGTTGCCACAGCAGGCGATCGCCATTCTGTAGGCCCATGATGCAAATGGAAACATCTCACTCTAATCTCAATAGGTGATGACCATTTTCTTGAGGATGCAGATAACTGCATTGTTAGCAGCCTCTACGGCTCCATTAGTTTGTGGTCGATAAGGCGATGTGCGATGGAGCTTGATCTTATACTGCTCGCAAAAGGCTCTGATGCACTTATTTGAGAAGTTGGTGCTATTATCCATGATGATGTCCTTGGGTATGCCAAATAGGTAGACAATATTACTTTTGATGAATTTCTCGATGTGCTGGGTCGTGATGTTGGCATAGGACTTGCCTCTACCCACTTGGTGAAATATTCAATGGTGATGAGGATGAACCGATGTTCATTTGAGGCCTTTGGATTAATCATTCTGGCGACGTCGAGGCCCCAGGTGGTGAAGGGCCATAGAGTGTCCATGCTGTGTAGATATATAATCAGAGCATGTATCAGACTAGAGTGTTCTTGGCATTTGTAGCACCTCTATATGTGCTTGCAACAGTCACTTTACATAGTGGTCTAATAGTATCCTTGTCGTAGGATCTTCTTAGCAAGCATGTGTCTGCTGACGTGAGCACTGCATAATCCCTCGTGGATCTCCTTCATAATATTGGCTACCTCTCTCTCAAGAAGGCATCCGAAAGGTGATGTTGTTATAGGATCGCTTGTAAAGCCACTCGCCACAGATTATATAGTTTGCTGCCAAATGCTGGATGGTCCGTTTATCCGTCTTGGGCATATCCTTAGGAAAAGTTTGCATTTCAAAGAAGTTCTTGATATCTAAGAACCAAGGTGGCTCATCATCTAACTTTATAGGTTCCTCAATCTGGAGGCAGAAGGCCGGCTCATTCCTCTGTTCGATTATGATTGGCTTCATTTCGACACCATAGGGGATTTCTATCATTGATGCCAAAGTTGCTAATGCATCAGTGAAACGATTCCGTATTCGCGGGACGTATGAGAATGTGACATCTTCGAAACATGCTATCAGATCTTCAAGGTGCTCATGGTAGGGGATCAATTTCTTATCTTTCGTCTTCCAGTCACCATTCGTCTGACATATGATCAATTGTGAATCGCCAAACACCCTGAGGAGAGTTATCTTTAGGTCCAGTGCCGCTTGCAGTCTTGCTGCACAGGATTCCTACTCAGCCATGTTATTTTTGTATGGGAAGTTGAGCTTGATGGAAACTGGTACATGTGACCCCTTTGGCGAGATTAGGATAGCGCCAGCTCCTTGACCTTTAGTATTTGCTGCCTCGTCAAAATGCATTACCTAGGATTCTTCTGTCTCTACTGTATCGTCCTCTATCATAAACAAGATGTCTTCATCTGGGAACTCAATTCTCAAAGGTTCATAGTCAGGTAAATGATTATCGGCAAGATAATTAGTGAGTGCACGCTTGATCGACTTTTGAGTTACGTAAGTGATATCGAATTCAGATAGTAGGAGTCGCCAGCAGCAATCCCAGGAGAGTCGACTTTTCAATGTGTACTTTAATGGATCCATTCAGGCTAAAAGTAAAACAGCCTGGGATAACAAGTAATGGTAAAGCCTCTAGGTAGCCCATACGAGAGCCAGTCATGCTTTCTCCAGATGAGAATAGCGTGTCTCATAGTCAGTAAATTTCTTGCTTAGATATTAGATGACCTGCTCTCTTCTTCCTGTCTCATCGTGCTGCCCTAGGACACATCCCATTGAAACTTCTATCATGGAGAGATACATTAGGAGTGGTCTCCCCAGCTCGGGTGGTACCAAAACTGGTGGGTTGAGAAGGTAGCCCTTGATCTTATCAAAAGCGCCTAACGGTTGTCGCTCCATTCAATGGGAGAGTCTTTTTCAATAGCTTGAAGATCGGTGTGCAGATAGGAGTAAGTTGCATAATGAACCAACTGATATACTATATCCTGCCCAAGAACCTCTGACCTCTTTCTTGGTAGATGACTATGACATTTCCGTGATGGCCTTTACCTTGATCCAGCCTCGATAGCTCTCATGCTGACGATGAATCCCAGCAACTTTCCTGGCATGGCGTCGAATGTGTATTTCTGAGGATTCAATTATAACCTATTCTTTCTCAGCCTCTCAAATAGCTTTTGGAGGTTTATCAGATGGTCACTTCACTCTGGTGACTTGGAGATCATGTCGTCGACATACACTTCAATTTCTCGGTGCATCATGTTGTGAAACAACACCGTCATAGCTCTTTGGTATGTTGCTCTAGCATTCTTCAACCCGAATGGCATGACTCGGTAACAGAAATTTCCTCTGAGAGTGATGAACGTTGTCTTCTCTCTATCGGCCACTACCATCCTAATCTAATTGTTTTCAGAGAACCCGTCCATGAACGAGAGCATCTCGTGGTTAGTAGTGTTATCAACCAAGATGTCAACGTGCGGTAATGGGAAGTCATCTTTCGGGTTTGCCCTATTCAAATTTATGAAATTAATGCACATACGGACCTTTCTGTCCTTCTTTGGTACCGGGACGATGTTGGCTAACCATTGAGGGTACTTGGAGACCATGAGAAATCCTGTGTCGTACTGCATGATGACCTCATTCTTAACTTTTAGCATCCACTCGGGTCAGAGTCGTCTCAACTTCTGCTTGACTGGCTTGATATCAATGTAGAGTGGCAACTCATGCTCGACCAAATCGGTGTCCAAACCAGGCATGTCCTCGTATGACTATGCGAAGACGTTTTGATATGATCGAAGGAAATTGATCATGCTTTTTCTTTCTTCAGGATACAGTGATGTTTAGATCTTTGTTATTCTTGGAGCCTCCTCAATCCCTAAATTGATGTCCTCTGTTTCCTCAACAATAGGGGTCGAACCGTGCTCAAAGTCGGCAAACCGTTCTAGGAGTTCATTTGGAAGCTCCTCAGTAATGATCTCCTCGTCCAGACTCATGACTCCAACCTCTTCTTGTATTTTCATAGGAAAGGGTCGATTCTACGTGGGACGGGTTTTTCGATTAAGGCATCATTTTTTTGACTTTATTCAAAATTTTGAAAGACAATATTTTTGGGTTTTGTACATTTTCTATGTTTTTGAGATTTTTATTTTCTTCAGAGACGGGCCCTTGGCAAGGCGAGTCCTTATATATACAAGGTATTGCCTGCCAAGGGCTTATCTCATTTTTTATAGGTTATTTTTTTTTAGAAACAGGTGCCAAAATTCAAGCCACTCGCTACTTCCAGAGTTTGGGGTATAGAAGCCCAATTTTGTACCTTAGGTGCTGCAACTTTACCTTTTTGGATGGAGGAGGTTGCCTGATGTGATTCCTTAGAGTTCACCTCCATCATATTGATCATGGGTTCGCCTAAGACTCTATCCTCAAACTTCAGTAAAGTCCTATGGTGGTTTACCATAGGAGGAGATCGTGCAGGTATAGGAGACTCTTCCTCAAAAAGGGATAAAGCAGCTAAGTCTATTTCCAGGTTTGGAGGGAAAATTTGGGGATTGGTGGGGTGGATAGGGAATGCTAGCTTGTGTGGGGTTAGCTGAGTTGCCCCATTCTGATCTATTTTTATGATCCCTGCGCTCACAAAGGTGTTCTGAATGTGAGGTCTGGGACGAGGCTCATCCTCTAAATGTATTCCACGAGCTCTGGTAGCTATTATGGCTCGAGCTTTCTCCTTGGCCTCTCACACTTCTTCTGTGGGCTTGTAACCTAGCCCAAATCTTACTTGCTAGCCTCCCTTCGCTCTGACTAGCTCTCTTCGGCCCTGTAATCAGGGTCCCAATCCCTTTCCTTTTTTATAGCCCCATTTCTGAAGCATGGCCACAGCCGCTACCATTCCACCTTCGATTTTTGGAATGATGCTTTCCGAGGGATCTGAGACTACAGCCAATACCTCGTATTCAAAACTATGAAGGTCAGTATCTTCAGCTATGTGTGGCACATCCAACACTTTTGGGTTCTCAATTTTGTGGGTGGCCTTTTCCTTCTCATCCTATCCCTCACCTAAGATGGTGACAATCTTCTGCCCGGACACAAACTTAAGCTTCTGGTGCAACGTGGATGGTATTGCCCCAACTTCATGCAACCACGGGTGCCCTAACAATAGGTCATTAGCCCAATTACTAGCTCAAGATCAACTTCTCCCATTATTTCTCTTCTCGTATTATCAAAACCTCTAGCGCTAGTTCTTTTTTGCCTCAACATGAACGGATCTACCCCTATTTTGGTGGTGGTTCTCAGAGGGCATACATTCAAAGCAGACCCATTATCAATTAATACCAAGGGGGATTATCATGTTTTTAGATTCTATAGTGATGTTGAGGGATTTGGAATGACTATTTCCTTCCTCCGATAAATCTGCATCAGAAAATGAGATGGCATTGGGTGTCATCACCTGTCCAATTATCTGCCCGACTTCATCTGGGATTACTTGTAGAGACACGTGTGCATTCTTTAACGCCCCCATTAGTGCTTGAAAATAAAGTGGGGACGTCATCAATAGGTCTCAGACCATGATGTGGGTCGGCATTCTTCTTAACTGAGTCTCAAGTATGTATTCTTTGCTCATTTTCTCGAATGGGTTCACTGCACTGGCATCTTTCTTCCCCTCTAGTATTGGTGTCAGTATTGGTGCATCTAGTTGCTTGGAGATTTTCCCAAACTGAGTGATAAAATCACATGCCCTTTCCTCGTCACGCTTGTATTGACGCTCGCTTGATTATAACCAGGGGGACCTAATGAGGATCGTACGTTGGTCCCGAGATCTGGAATGGCGTAACAGGGGGTACTGGAGATAAGGGTGTTGGCCAAACCCAGTTAACCTCTATGAGAGTCGGGTAGGTGGAAAATGTGGGGTTGGCTAGGATTGTGGGTGACTACATCGGGAGTGATGGGACCTAGGCGGGCCATTGATAACTGATGGGCGATGGCGGGGGAAGATGGGGGACATAATCTGCCATCGGGTAACTAGTGGGGGATGCAGCATATGGTTGGTAGGAGTTTATTTTGACATACTTAATGGGAGAGGGTGTTGGGAAATATGTCCTAAAATCCAAGGGTTCTATTTGTGGTGCGAGGTTGGGGAAGTAATCTACCAAATTCAGGTGTTCAATCACCCCAATACTTCTATCTGCCCAGTCTCTCTGCAATGGGGCCACAAAAGTTTCCTGGCTATAAATATAATCTAACGGGTCAAACTCAAATTCTTCATCACCTTCTTCGATCATACTGACAATAGGTCTTAGACCTGCCCCTCCGGGGGGGTGTGGGGGTAGCAGTACTTGATGTATGTTGGCATGCTGGGTGGCTTAAGGAAGTGTCGGGATGATTTTAGCAGCCTCAATCAAATCTTGTACTGCGAGCTTCAATGGGAAGCAGCGATCAGTTGGGTGACCCGGCCCCTGGTGGAAGTTACAGTGGGTGTTGGGGCCGTAGTTCCTTGGGATAGGATTTGGCCGAGGTCGTGGTTGGAGTGCTGTGACCAACCCCTTTTCTATTAACAAGGGCAACAAGACATTTAGTGATTGCCCCAAGGGTTTGGAAACTCGGTCAAAGCAGGCCTTTCTCTATTCTGGGGTCATCTGTGCCCCCTGCCCATTCCCGATTCTTTGTATCGGCTCGCTTCTGCCTGGAGCTAGCTGTGTAGCTCTGAATTGAAAGGGGGTCGTGTTGGTATTGGGTCGCACATTACTGACTATTTGCACATCTGCCCCGATTCTTCTATCATTTCTCTGCTCAGAGAATCTCCTAACCCCGCCGGCCCCACCGAACACATTTTTACTCAAACGCCCTTCTCTGACAGCGTCCTCACAACAATTGGCGTTCCTCACCAAATCAGCAAAGGTGGACTGCTGTTGGTAAACGAGGAAGTCTGAGATGACTGGAAAGGTATTTTTTGAGGTCATCTCAATCTGCTCATCGTCAGGTATTATGTTTCTTACCTGAGCTGCCAGTGCTCTCCAACGCCCAAGGTAATTGCTGAAGGTCTCATTAGGGTTCTGCTTTAACCGAGCCAGATTTGACTTGTGAGGTTATATCTATATTATAGACATGCGGCTCTTGGAATAAATGCGTCGAATCTTTCCATATTTTTACCATGGATGGTTCTAGGGACGTGAACTACCACAAGGTCGGGCCCGTCAGGCTTTTCTGAGAGACCTTTATAAGCAGGCGCTTGTCCCCCCCATATTGGCACATGCCCCCATAGTAGGACTTGAGGTGTGCGATAGAGTTACCTGTGTAGTTATATTTATCAAAGACCGACATTTTAAATTTTGGGTGCAGGGGGACCTCTGTAAATAAACACAAGTCTGAGAAGTTTGTGGCATGGATTTCGGCTCCATCCATCTTCATTAGTTGCTTCTGAATCTTGTCCAACTAATCTTTCAACTGCTCAGAGTCTCTAGATTGTGGGACTAATTTTTCAATGGTCGGCCTTGACTCACTTTGTGCTACATAAGGGTTAGTGATTATGGGTGGGGGATTGATGTTGGCAAACGCCCTGGCATAAGCCCCGCTATTCCTTATCTCATCTTCCTCATATTGTGGGTCTACATATGGTGCAATGAGGATGAGATTTTCTTGTTGGTGTTGGCTCGGCTGAATGGGCGTTGGGTGGGTCCATTGAAGGTGGGGGAAGTTCTATGGAGTGACAGGATGAGTGGAATTTAGGTTTTGGGTTGGGCCCTGATGGGGCCATTGTATTTGGGGGAAAGCTTGGAAATGGCTTTGAAGTGCTGGGACATGGGTGAATTAGAGTTGATGGGGGATAGGTGTTGGACTCTCGCCATGGGTTGGATGGGAGGTTTGTGTATGTGGGTGATACTGAGGGAATTGTGGAAGGTATGGCTATGAGGACCCAAGGTTTGGGCCTTGTTGGGCTTGGGTATAGGGTAAGGAGTTTGGAGGGGTTTGGGCCATAAGGCCTAGGGAATTTTGGCCCATTGGGCTTTGTTGGGAATGGGATATGGGGCCCTGGGCTTGTGGGCTTGAGGCATATGGGCCCTAGGTTTGGGATTAGGTTTATGGGCCTTGGGCATATTGGCCTTGGGCTTGTGGGCCTAGGGCATTGGTCTGGCCCATTGGGCTTTGATGGGTCTGGCCCATTAGGCCAGGGTCTGGCCCATGGGGCCTTGGTGGGTGTGGATGATGGGGGTTTGGGCCATTAGGCTTTGATGGGTGTGGATGATGGGGGTTTGGGCCATTGGGCCTTGGTTGGTATGTGCTATTGGGCCATGGTGCCCACTCACATGATCCCATGGTCGGTAGGGGTCTTGAGTGGTATGAATGATGGGAGATTGATTGGTGTTTTGGGGAAAAGAGGCATGAAGATTTTGGAGGGTGTGGGATGGGTTTAAAGATGTGTGGGATAGATGGGGTGGCTTTGGGAGGCCTTCCAAATGGTGTAGGCCTTGGCCATGTCTTCCATCATGGCCATGGGATGGGGTGAGGGGGTGGATGAAAATGGTTCATCCGATGAGGGGGGAATGTGGGGCATGGATTGGGTGGATGCGTGGGAAAAATTGGGCATGGCTGAGGTACAATCGGGCATGACCTGGGTAGATGGGGAGATATGTGGTTGATTAGGCATGGCTTGGGTGAAATGGGGTATGGTTTGGGAAATGATGGGGAATGAGGTGTTGGATTTTGGGAAAACATGGGTGTTGGGGAATTTCAGTGTGCTGATTATTGTGTAATGATAAAAGCAAAATAAAATCAAAATAAAACAGAGGATGGATTCAGCACATCTAAAATATCCTAGACCTGTAAGATACAGGGTCCATTTGTAGCTAGTTTTAATAAGTGAGAGTTTGTCCCACAGGGAGTAGTGATCTAAACCTAGAAGGTGTATGGTAGACCTCCAGATTTGGCTACAGATCTACTAATTCTAATAAAAAAGAGAGTTTTTCGGGTGTCACTAGATCTAATTTATAAAACTGAAATATAAAACTAAATCTAAAAAATTGAAGATGGATGGTAAAATAAAATATAAAATAGGGAGAAATAGACAGCTAGGGCCTGGTTTTCTTTTGCAAAATAGATCAAGGTATGTGAATCTGCAGCTGTCCTTCACTTGGCTACAAGCTCAAGTGCAAGGTAGAAGAATCTACTCTAAACCAGAGTCTTGAACTTATCTTAAGGGTATGATCCACAACTTTAATGGTCACAGATCATCCTATAGACTTCATCCAATCCAAAGGATTAAGGTAGAAGAATCCAATTTAGACCAGAGGCTTGGATTGATCTTAAGGCTATGATCTATCCACTTTAATGGTCACAGATCATCCTAGGGATTTCCTTCAAATCAAAGGTTTCAATTAAAGCATTAAAATCACTACAGATGCTGTGGATGCAAGGCTACAAGCTCAGGCATCCACAGGGATATTAAATTAAGGGAGACCAAATGGTATTCAAGAGATCTACCAGTTAAGTGGGTGGGCTAGTCCCATCTATACGAATCCGATCGAGAACCAAGTGAAACTAGATGATCTGTAGATTTAATTAGACATTAAAATCAACAATTTATTGAATTAAACAACTTATAGTAACCTTGTTCTCAGATCTGTGGCCTGTGCATCAATTCGCATGACCTTCATGCCAAATTACAATAAAAAACTAGATCTGAACTACTATCTAGATCTAATCCAATAGGTTGGATTAGGGAGAGAAGGGGAAAGAGAAAAGGGAAAAATAAACCTAAAACTAAACCTAAATGAGCTAAGGAGAACTTAGGCTATTCCTTCGTTCCTACTTTCCTTGCTGAAGAAAAACAACAGAATAGATGAGTATTTATACATATGCATCGATCCATGTGCCTTGAGTTGCAGCCAATCAGAAGAGAGGATTTTAGTTTAAGTTTAATGTCTGTTTAAGAGTTTCAACCAATCAGAAAATAGATAGGGATCCGGTTTTGTTTGTGCCCAGCTGAAGCTAATTTGTTTCCCGCCAACAATTAGTTCACACCCATGTGCAGAGTTTCCAGTGCATTGGAGTTCCCAAAACTATCCTTGTTGTCCATTAATATTTCCAGTTGGACACCTCAAGTGATTGCCCACAAAATAATTATTCTCGCTGCCCCAAAATGCCCCTGACTTCTAACAATATTTTTCCTAAAAATACACTCCAGCTGCAACCTTAATTAATTGCACAAAATGCTCTTGTTGGAGCTATTACCAAAACAGCCCTCGTATTTGAATTGATTGAGCCCAAGTTGGTGCTGATTTAGTGCACCCATTTGATAAGGTGACTTGAAGATCCGATGCGAGCTCGAGAGAATAGACTTTGCAGCTGATGGGAAAACAGAACCATTCGGCAAGATGGCTAACTCGATAGGATAGTCGTCGACAGGTTCATTTGGTAGGAGCTGCA
This sequence comes from Chloranthus sessilifolius, assembly GCA_021018995.1. NCBI lineage: Eukaryota > Viridiplantae > Streptophyta > Magnoliopsida > Chloranthales > Chloranthaceae > Chloranthus > Chloranthus sessilifolius. Next base: position 114,299,573 of record CM037585.1, read on the forward strand.
AGTTGTCAATAGGATTGAAGTGCATCTTTTTAAGCATTCGATAGGATTAGATCAATGGCTGCATTTCGATAGGATGAAGCTTGTAGTTCAAGGGACCCTTCGACAGGTTGGGGCTGGCTGCACTTAATCCATTCAACAGGAATAGATCAATGGCTGCCCAACTATTCGACAGGATGAGCTGTTGTTCGACAAGTTTTGGTGAGGCTTTGAAGACGATGGTCGACAGCTTCAAATGTGCACATCTGCTCAATGGGATTCTGCAAATGGAATTGAGAGCTTGCTGATCAAGAGGTATGCTGAAGCTTTTAGTAGGTGCAGTCGACAGGTTTCAAGGTGCAAAGGCCTGCATGTCGATAGCTTAGAGAAATAGCTGGTTCAATCTGAGAGGCTGGGCATCTCCTTCAATGGTGACAGGATCAGAGCTTTGGGGTTCTCATTGACTAGTTGGATAGAATCTTGAATGCACATCGAGAGGTTAGAGGAAGGCTGCAGGTTGGGCATCTCGACAGATTTAGATATCTAAGTGGTCAACAAGCTCAATGGTCTGGTTTGCAGCTGGGGCTCAAGAGCATGGTGGGTTGCAGTAATCTGTTCATGAGGTTGCATGGGAGTTTGCTGAAATAAAGAAGTCGAGAGGATGGCTTTTGAATGGTCGATAGGTAAGTGGGGAGAGCTTGCTGATCGAGAGTTTTGGATTTGTAAATTTATTAAACTATACAGCTTTAATATTGGAGAAGATGAAGTCGAGAAGGTGGCTACAGAAGTTGCAACTGCTGTTTCATAGGTTGGTGAGCTGTATGAACAAGTTGATAGGATGACTGCTGTACTTGAAGAGTTCGATAGGATGAAAAGGTGGGGCTGTTGGAGAAACCGACAGGTTAGTGGATGGCTTGGTCCATTCGATAGGTTGGCAAACCCAGCTGCTAAACCAATCGATAGGTTCATTTCAGCATTTCGATAGGTTTGAGCTACTAGCTGTTGACACGTTTGGTGCTGAAGCTGACACAATTCGAGAGGTTCCATGGGCTGCTTCTACTTGTTGTTCGATAGGATCTGCTGGGAAGGAGTCGACTGGTGTGGGGCTGGTGCAACAGGTATTTATATATCTATATATATATATACAGCTGCAAATGGTTGATGGGATTGATCGGAAGAGCTTTTATTGCTACTGCCAATACAACATTTCTCGATAGGATCTATTTTCAGTTCTTGCATCAATCGATAGGTCAAAACAGCTAGCAGCTCGACAGGATTAAGATGGGGACTTGAAGTGCTCACATGATGAAACCATTTTGCTTGGTGTGCACCAAGCTGAAGCTCTTTTATTCTTGATAGTTTGGAATTTGAAAGTGCTGGGGCTTGGGTTCTTTAGTTCTGCTATTTACTCCAACAACAGCAGCTCTCTTTCAGATCATGGGCTTCATCTGTGTCAGCCCCAATGAATGGCTCTATTTCTGATCTTTGTGGCACTTATTAACTGGATTTCTGCACTATGCTGCAATTTCTTCCTTAAACTGCAAAACAAGCTAAAAGTGATTATAAACAGCTCTAAGGTTTAGCAAAAGCCAGGTTTAAAGGTGTAGAAAGTGGCAAAATTAGTGTTTAACAATGGGGAAACTAGATATGTTAGATGTGGAGGGGGGATGGAGTAAATCTTGGGTGGTGGAGGGAGGATGGGATGTATGTTGTGTGGACGGATGTGAGAACTTGGGTATGTTGGAGGTGGATGGAAAATGGGGCATGTTGGTGAAGATGGGAAATTGGATTGGGTTTTGGATGGATGTGAGTGGGATGTGTGATGGATTGGGTATGGACATGGGGGGATAAATAGGCATGGTTTCGGAGAATGATGCGGAATGGGGTGTTAGGTTTTGGGTGTTTTGAGAGGTGGTGGATGGGAAAATAGGTGCACCGAATGGGCTGGTGACGGAAAAGGGAGATTGGGTGAGGGGGATGGATGTGAACATCTCTTCCGTATGGGAATGAGTCAGGAAATGTGGCGGGGATGAGTCAAGATTGACATATGTCGAATCAACTACCCATGACATGGCTTGGCGACGGGTTGGGCATGAGTGCCTCGGATGGGGCTCGTAAAGCTTTCTCCTTCTTCCCCTACAGGAAGACGGAGGGTAAGGCGATGTCGTTGTGCCGGCACCAAAAATCTACACTTTTCGGTTTCTTGGTTTATTTAATTTTTTAAACTTTTGTAAATGGATTTTTGTGATGAACAATTTTGGGGCCTTTGATTTCCCGTTTTGGGTGGCTTTCGTACCTTAAATAAGTCCCGCAGCGAGACCCCGACGCGTTTCGGAAGAATCAAAGGAGAACCCTTTGATCTATTGAAGGCACGGGAATCAACACAAATAACCCGATCCTTTAGAGCGGGTCGATAAGAAGTTACCCTCTTTTGACCGGCGAGGGCATATTGGTTGTTGGATAGTACGGGACCAAATCAGAGGCACTAAACCGCTAAGCGGGGAATTCGAGGATGTGAAAAAGGCCTCAGATTTCGAGCTACTCTACTCAGTGGGGACAACCAATACTTGGCGCGAGTATTACATTTGCCAAACCAACTTTGGTCCAATTTATGCTTGGCGCATATATTAGTTGCGCCAAAGAAATTCTAGAAAAAAACTGCTTGGCGCGTGTAATAGTTGCGCCAGGTATATACAGTAGGGTCAATTTTCTTGATAGCAGAATTTTGTCTATTTTTTTGGTTTTCTAGAAGCAATGCTTCCGGGGACTGATCTCTTAGTTGCAACAGGTCTCTCCTCACCGAATCCTAGGGATACAAGGTTGATTTTGGGACAACTAGCGCTCTCTCCCAAGGGTATTAAGCTTTGTAACTGGATAGGTTACTCAACCTATATACCTCCAGTGCAAACGCCTTCTCAGATACTGGATGGGGTTGTACTTTTCCAGATCATCACCACTACGGGCTGCCGCCGTACTAAGAATCGGGTGTTTGTATCTTTGTCTAAAAATCCCAACCCTTGAAAATCTACCCCTGTAAAAAAATCAATTTAGTCCCCCTTCTTGGTTCAATTTTAGTTTCAAATTTTTAGGGAGTTTTCTTTTAAGTCCAAAAACGGGTGGTGGTGATCCTGTGCTGCCTCTACAGGCCGGCGTCCACTGGTGGTATATGAGAGCAATAAATTAAATGCTCATGTAGGCCCGCCAAATGGCTAAGGCGTGTAAATGATGAAATAGTAAAGAATGTAAAAACGATGAACAAGTAGGCCCGCCAATCGGCTAAGGTATGTAAATGATGAAAAAGTAAATGAAACGTAAAGACGATGAGCAAGTAGGCCCACCGATCGGCTAAGGCATGTAAATGACGGAAAAGTAGGGGTGAGAAAAATTGACAAAATTATAGGGGTGAGTAAAATGACAAAAAACAGTTAAACGTTAGTAAAAATAAACAATGCCAAATTTCAAGGGGAAGCTCTTCTAGCTACTCCTCAGTAGAGTCGCCATCTTTGCAACCGCAGATTCAGGTCGGATCCGTCGTAGCGATTCCGCTCTCTAAAAGAAAGATAGAGTCACCACCCGGAGCTTTTGGTATCTCGAGAAACCTCAAATCAATATTGAATGCACCGAAGTGCTAAATACGACTCTGATTCACCTGTCTATGCCAAAGTCTCTTGGGTAGGGGCTTCAGTTATCGATCGAGAAGGTGTTAGGCACCCGATCAACTCGCTCGTAAGCGGTCTCTACTTATGGCAAAAAATAGAAGAGAAATAAAAAGGAAAAGAGCACTTCTGCTTGCCCGTAGGCACTTTGATACTATTTTTGCCCCTCCATTTCTACCGAGATTTCGACGTTGTAACGGAACAAATTTGAGGATAGAGAAAAAGCTAAGAAGGTAGAGGAATAGAGGGGAGAGCCGGAGCTCTCGGGCCCTTATAGCATGCGTGTGGACCTTCACCTAGGTGCACTTGACGAGCTTCCAATAGCTTAAATGGTAGAAAAGTGGGTTCTAACGTCTAAAGCCTGATAGCTAAGGGATAGAGGAAGAAGGCTAGGGGGTAGCTCACTCTTAAACTTAGGGGTTTTTGGTGGAAGATGAGGCCTAAGGGGACTTTGTGAATTCTGGAATTTGTATGAGCAATGGGGCACCAAAGGGAGAAAGGCTTCTTTCTTAATCTTTTCTCTCTTAGGAAATTTTTTCAAGCCCTTAATCCAAGGGGAGGGGCTCTCTATTTATAGGAAAAGAGAGGATTAGGGGGGTGCTTAGAAGCTAATTAGGGTTAGCAATTAGGTAATCCTAACATCTAAGGTTTCCTAGGGTTTCAAAGGCTTAGAAATGTGTGAATTTAGGTTCAATGGTGGATGATAGGGTGAGGTTTCAAATGACTAAAGAGTTACAAATAGGGTAACCATGGGTGCAACAGTCCTAATGAAACTCATCCTACACTTTGAGATGGTCAACAAGTCAAACCCCAAAAGTGAAATTCGATCAAAAAACCCATAGTTACTGTAGCTAAGCCTGGCGCATCTATTACTCACGCTAGGTAAAAATATAGTACATGGAAATTCAAAGCCCGCGGGGGGACCTACCTCTACTTGGCACAACTATAGTTATGCTAGGCCATTTCTGGGGAGAAAAGCCTTGGCGCAAGTATTACTTGCACCATGTAGGACTAGATCCTCGTGAGACTCTCACGTAGTTCAATGCAAGCCTCGCAAGATTCAAATGTTGCCCATTCTTGTGTCCATGATTCGAATCACCGTAACTTTTGTCGTATAGCTCAGATTGAGGCGATTATTGACCCATTGGAAAGCATGAAACCTCTACTTTTTAATGGTATATGATTTAATCTCAGTAGGGGTTCCTTTCAGCGCTGGTTCATCTCTCTCTACCCATTGCCCGAGAAGATTAACTATGGGTTCGAGCGGGGTTTCTAAGTGTATGGGTTAGCTTCTAATGGCTTGGGGAGGGTGTACTAAAGGATCTAGGGCAATTCCTAAGGGTTCGGGGAATGCTATCAGAAGCTCAGGGGTTTGCCACTCTCGAAGTATGTCTCAATCGGGCCTTGGGCCAAATTTGGGTGTCTACAATGAGTTTCCCAGTCCTCTTTCACTGAGTTTTGGAATCACCCAAAAACTTGATCGGAGTTGAAAATGGTGATCTGATTATCGACCAAGGGTCAGAAACCCTTATTGAAATAATTAGTATTTGAAGGGATAAAGTCAAAATCTAGACTTTTCTTTGAATTCTGTGATAAAGTAATTACTGTTGATCATTGTTATGGTCTCAGTAACCATTGATAACATTTGAATTAACCTTTGTTTGACCACAGGTTTCACCTATCAGAATTGGACCCTTAGAGGCCCTAAGACCTGATTTATTAAGATTAGACCAATTAGGGCCAAAAAAGTCGAAATGGCCCGACCCATGGGCCTAAGAAAATAAATTCTAATATTACAATTGAGGTATTAAAATGCACAAAGATTTACAAGATACATTAAATTTTATGAAATTTTTAAAGTATCAATTTCTAGATTATTAAATTTTATTCTTTCATTTATTTATTATTAATATTTTTTAATTAATTCGATGCGATACCAATGCCAACCATGGTCCAATATTCAATATTCGATTGCCAATGCTGCGTAAACAAATGCTAGCAATTTTTGCAATTTAGTCAATCAAGATAAGGATAAATTACCCTATTGATCTAATGAGACCCAATCCTCAACTGATATTTTATAACTCATCCGAAATACGAGGTGCTCATACGAGCCTGTTCATAAGAACAGCGGTCAGCTATGCGAGGTTACAATTTCAATACAGTATCATCTTTTCACTTTCAAAATTTTAAGATTCGTTATCAATAAATCAATATTCAAGATTCATATTCAAATAACTTTGATGTTCAAGGTTCGATATTCAATTAGATATTCCATATTGAAATTCGGTACTCAAATTCAGTATTTCATTTTTCACAAGATTCGTAATCAACCTTCAGTAGTCTATGTTCAATTTCATAATTCAATATTCAATAATCCCCTCTTCAAGGGTTCAATTTTAAAATATTCAGTAATTAAATGATCTTTTTCCATTCGATTTCATTCCATGTATTTCATACTCAAGTTCCATATTCCATTCGGTTCATGTTATCATATTAGTTTTGTTGACTTTAACTTTTAAAGTTCACCAATCATTTTTCAATGTTTTCACAAGCATTTCAAACATCATTGTTAAAATATCACATGTCAAATAATTCTATCATAATTCATATCTATCAGTCAATTCCATCAATCAATCAATTGCTAACAATTAATCAATTTCGTTCAAATCATTCAATTTTGTTCAAATCATAAATCGAAGTCCGAGTCTTCAAATTTTAAACTTGATCCTAAAGAAGGATCTCGTCGGTTTACACTTATACTAAGTGTTATATCAGTTTAGAGTCCAATAGGGACTTATATTTATTGTTGTCGATAAAAGAGAAGCGATCATCTCTAATCGCGATTTAAGGCATCGAGGTGCCTGTTTCTAATTATTTTACGAATTTCCTTGAGCTGAGTCAACTATTTGACCACTCATCGGTAGACTAAAGTTCCTTTTATTTGTTTGGGGATGATTCCTATATGGATATCCCCTAAATGAGTCCTAGATGAGTATCCCTTATATAGGTGTCCTAGATGAGTATCCGCTCTTAGGATTCTCACTTCATTTCAAATTATCCGATCTATCAGTGAAAGTTCCGATCATATCCTAAGGTTCCAATCAGTTTTCTCATTTGAGCATCGTAAAGCTCATCAGAGGGTCAAGAGAAGCATTAAGTTATATTTCTCGGATAAGGACCTTGGATCCACTCCTTTCTTATTAAGGACTCACCTTGGGTCTTAGGCCCAATAGACTTTTGTCTCATTTCAAGTATTTTGGTGATTGGGCATAAGGGTGCCAGCCACTTGTCCATGCCGGTTCTTCGAGCCAGGTAATTGGACTTAGTTAAATCCAAACCTATGACTTCAAGGTTCATGGGTCATTTCCTAAGTGTTTTGGATCTTCACTAGATCAAATTCTAAGTATACGGACCTTTTCAAGGTTCGAACCCAAAAGCGGGTATATTCATTTTTCAATAGGTGCCTTTATCAATTGCCTTTAAGGTTTTCGCCTTGGCCATAGCTTTAGAAATTCATCAAAGGGTCACCGGGTCATGGGCTGGGTAGTCGGGTTTTTATAAATTTTTATGTACAAATTCTTAGTATTCGGCCTATTGGGCCATCGAACGGTCTAGCCCAATAACTTAGTTGACCAAGTCAACTCAAATCACAAAATGTTCTCACAGTGTTCACTGTGATCTGGTATTGCCCAGAGGGTCATGGGTCTCGGGAAAAGTTATGATTTTGACCATATTTCTTTAATTGTAGATATTTCCGCAAGTGTACTGGACACTTAGTGGTAAATCGCTCACCATTTTCAACTTTGGTCTAATTTTCGGGTCCTATGAAAAAGGGGCGATAGAGCATCGATAGCCACATCTTTCCCAGGTGGTGGCACTAAAAAATATGATCAGGTTTGATTGCTATGGACATATTGCTAAGATCTATTTTCTTTATCAGGTTATCGGGCCAGATTTATTGGTCCTCAAAGTCAGGTCTATAATTGTTAGTGTCGATATCGAAATCGTGTACTCAGCGGCTTTTTGGTAACCTTATCTCAAGTCTCGGGGACAAGTCAAGGTTTGATCATGTTTTATCCCAGATTTTTCTGAGGGTTTTTATGCACAAGAAATCTTAGCTCTTCAGGGGCTTAGATTTCTGGTGCAACAGGGCAGATTCACTGTCTTGCGCTCCAAGTTCCGTAAAAGCCAATATATAGGGAGTTGGAGTCCAAATTTTTTACTGGGTATCAGGAACTGGATATTTTTGAAATATTCTTTCAAGACATTTTGCTCTCGGGTCTGAGAGTGTCATACTGTGGGCCGCTAGGCCTACAAGTTTTGGCCATCGATGTGGTCCACTTAGTGGTCCATCTCATTCAACAACTTTTCAGATATCAACTCGGGATGACTCTAGATTGTTCCCAGATAAATCGAGATCCCTTTTTAAGGTATGTCCTATCTATTCAATGAGACGAATCGTTGCCGATACTATCATATTTGTCGAGTACGATTCTAAGCCTAAATTGAGCAAATTCAGGCTAGCCTCGTTGTCCATCTGATGGAATCGAATTTTTCATGTACGATTAAAATTTTCAAACATTATCTTATCAAAAATTAGTTTTACAAAATTCAAACTTTTTAAAATCATTTTTCAATCGAATTTAGAAATCAATTAACCAACGCCACAATGGTCTAATTTTACCCGAAATTTCTATGATTTATCGATAATTAATCACTGACCGTTGATCACTCGTGATCAACAACGGTCGTGAGTTTCCAAGGTCTGGAAACTCATCAAGCCATAGATCAATTAAAGTGGTCAAATATCAATCATTTAACCATCTAAAGGTCCTAAGTATTACTATACTATATTGTAGTAATAAATCAAGATTCCTATACAAACATCTATCACCATTCAAATTATTCACGATCAAACATATAAATCATCAAATACATTCCAGAAATTCAGTTTTTAAATTGATTATGTCAGTGAATTAAGCAAATTCATATGGTCAAGATCAAATTATCCAAAATTCTAAACAATATTACTAAACATAGTAAGCAACTCTATTATATCTAAGTTCAAGTAATCTTAGCCATTCGATCGCATCATCATTAAATCCGTGAATCAAAGTAATTTTTCTGAGAAATTAAACCATAAACTCATCTAATCACAGCCATTAATATGCTCAAATTATCATATTATTTTTGTGCAATGATGGCAAAAATTTAATACTACACTAGATTAATTTAGCCTAAATTCCTATCAAATATCTACAACCATCCATTTACATCATCGTGTAAGCAACATTCACCAGTAGATTTTTTGAGAAATCAAACCAGAATTTCATCTAATCTCAGTCATAATCATACTAATAATTTTATTCTATTAAAAAAATTGCAAAGCTCAAGACTAAACTACACAGTCTTAAATTTTCATCATGCATCTATAACTATTCATTCACATATATAAAACGGTGATTAAAATTTAAAAATTCTGAAATCTAAACCATGTATTATAATTATCATAACCATTAGATGTCATATATGTGATCTATTCTCTCTAATAAAAATAAGACCAAAATTCCAAGCATGATTTTCAAAAACAAGGCTGAAGCAAATCGATTAGATCAAAGACCATTCATTTTCTTTCAGAATCTACACCCAAATTTGGCCCCAGGCCCGATTGAAACATACTTCAAGAGAGGCACACCCCTGAGCTTCCGATAGCATCTCCCACACCCTTAGGACCCTTCCTAAACCCTTAGGAATTACCACCAACCTTTAGAAACCTCTCTGAACCCTTAGCTAACCGTGACAGCCCGGATTTCGGCACCCCGAAACCCGTGCCATCAGCACGACCCTCAAGGCTATGCCCTGTGATTCTGTACAAAGCATTGGTATATACAAGCCAAAAACTACAACTAAGGCACATGTATCTACTCTAAACAAGTACTCATGCATTTAAAATAAATAGGGTCTCTAAAGGCAGTTCTTGTCCCATGCCAATTCATGGCATAAGAACTGACCCAACCCGTTGGTGATAACTGTTCACCTTAGACGGTTTGTCAAAAGAATAAAGGTATTTAATTACATTCAAATAAAGAGGCTTGACATACCAAGCCGTACCTAATACTCTCAACTCACTCTCAAAGTATGCAATGGGTCTCCTAGAAGAACTCCTCAGGAGGAAGCTCTGACTCTTCTGTGGGCACGTAATCTGAATCTCCTGGATCAACGTCTCCAGAAGTCTCCGCTGCCGCCAGTCCTGGACTTGCGACGTATAGTCTAAGGGGGGTGAGCTACATCCTAGCTCAATAGGGAAACACAGTGAACATATAGATTAAGCTCTCACATGTATGGTAAAAATATTTTAAAAGCATGATTTATCTTATAGAATTGCTGAAAGATAAATTCAAACACACAGAAGTAAAATAATTGATACACTGTTACCTTGCATGACTTTATTATTCTCATCTTACTATTATGGTAACGGATTCGGCTTAATCACTTAAATCTTAACTTAAATAGTCCCCGAGCAATATAGCATCGAGCCCCGATGGAATACCCACCATCGTTGTCTAAATAGACATTTGTTATGTGTTACAATTCAATACTACCCAGGCCCCTTTCTCTTAGGCGGCGAGGTCTATTCTCAATTTAACTTTCCTGGAATGTGCTAGGGTGTACTGTTTGGCCGCCGTACTGGTCACGGATATCCTGTCGAGTCAGTCATGGGTATCCCGCCACATAGGTGGGGTATTCTAATTAAACCTTAAATAATAAAAATATAAAGTGTGCTCTACATATAGTTATTCACCGTGATTATGCTAATTTTATTACATTATGCCTTCTCGTTCTTCTTTTGTTTTATCACTTGGCTTCACCTGCATCTCTGTGATGCTACTGGTTTAATGCATTATTCCGATGCCCATTGTTATAATTCTATGTCCCCTGGGGACTTCATGACCTCCATTTAGATTCACACACACACACATGTTGGAAACACATAATATGACTATTCTCTTGAGCTACTCTATATGATTGAAATACTCTACATACATGATTTTGACGAATTAAAGTACATGTTTCAAGATATTCCCTACCTCAATTACGATCCAATGCATTCCTTTCTCGTAGAAGCTTACACGTAATAACTCACGTCACACCTATATTGTATGAGACACGAATTTACTCAGAAGGGTCTCTAGAACCCTTGGAAACACAGCTCTCATGAATTATACCAAAAGAAATGAGAAAGTTGGGTAATTCCTCGCGCGAGCGATAATTTAGCCTCGCTCGGGCGAGCACTTGACCTCGCTCGAGCGGATATAAATCATCGCGTGAGCGATCATTATTCATCGCTAAAGTGAGCATTATTCATCGCTCGAGCGATTATTATTCATCGCTCGAGCGAGCACTATTCATCGCTCGAGCGGTTATAATTCAAGATACCTAGAGCTCTAAGCGATGCCTCGCTCGAGCGATCTCCTCCTTCACTGTGAGTCTTGCTCGAGCGAGTCTAGGACGCGAATATGCTTAGAATATTCTCTCAGCCCTTACTCGAGCGAGCCATTTAGACCACTCGAGTGAGCCACGAAAAAGTGTATGTTCTCCATTCATTCGGGAATTATCACCTTCCTCATGAGAGGTTTAATAGTGTCTAGGATCATTCGTCCACTAGTTTATACTCTACTTAAACATCCATAAAATTTAAATCATACCTTACTCGATAGGTCTCCTATAGTTTGATCCAAGCTTCGTCTAATCGTGAAGATCTTCAAGGTTCTTTATGGCTTAAAAACTAACGAACCTCTCATCTTTTGTAAACCTTCTCCTCTTTCTCTCTATTTTTCCTTCTTTCTATCTATGTTAATTTAGGTTACGTAGGAGAGACTCTCCTCCCTACTTTCACTTATATAGTGAAAGCTAGAAAGTTTCACATATACTCACATAGTGTGTATATGTAGTTTTTGGTTTCCTTGTGAAACACAACTACGTGCGTATGATATGTGATGTGCATGGTTTCAAAAAATCTGGGGTTATGACATTCACTCCACCTTATAAAATTTTCGTAATCGAAAATTGACGACACACTAGGGATCAACTACGACTATATAAAAAATTTTCCAACAGATATTCGTAGCAACACACCAAAACAATCATAATCAGATAATTTAATATATGGTCCAATTACCTGAGATCATACCTGCATGGAAAAAATATATATATATTTTTTAATCTATACAAAATAAGAAGGCAATCGTATCAATCAACTTTAGAATTCTAGTAATGGCTGTAAGCAGAATGACATTCATTCTACGCCAATTTATAAGAACCTGCATTAGGATATTTATACAACTACACGATCGATTATACACACGCACATTGCACTAAATATACATATTTAATTGAAATTTACGCACATCTATGTTAAGTCATTACCATGTCCGCCCTAGACATTGTGACAACCATGTCACGATTGTTTCAAACAAAAATTTTTCACCTCAAGATCACGAGTTATTAAATTGATAATCACAAAATTTAAATAATAGATGATGGCCTAGTCGTCACTCTGCTCATACTCCTCATCATCGTCCTCCTCATCGTCGTCATCATCCTCGTCATCATCATCATCGGCAACTCCCTTAGCGGTAGCGGCACTCGCTGTAATGCTCCTCGTAACAGGGTCGAAGCTAGATGCTTCAAATATAGCACCTCGCATAGTACCAATGCGCTCCCTGTACGTCTGTGGGTACGCATGGCCCATGAGGTCCATGAGTAGCGCCTCCTGGAACCGTTGGTGTAATCTGATCTCCCGCCCCTGCTGGAGGATCTCTCTCATCATACCGTTGTCGGTGCTAGGTAGGGGCTGTGAAGATGAAGTAGAGGGAGCAGTCGGTCCCGCCGGTGCTTGCTGTGTTGCTTGTTGGGAAATTTGACGATCTCTCTTCTTATTGACACTGGTTTGCAAGCTCTTTAGATTTCGGCTTAAATCTTGGGCGAGGAATGGAATGATGTTGTCGGTGAGCACAAGTTCATTCGTCTTGATTTGAAATCCCTCCTTCCCATTTCGTGATTTGAGGAGTCGGGAAATCAAGCGCGCATAGGGTAATCAATTTATCGGTGGAGGAATAGCACCCCGTAGGTTTCTTTTGTGGGCATGCGCCATGCCCTTGATGACTACCATCGGGGCGGTAAACCACCTATTATGGAAAGTGGAGTGTAGAGCCCGCAAAATAGTCTCGCGGCGCTCTTGGTCATGACCGGTCGGGTGTAGATTCTTCTTAAAAATAATATCTAGAAACCACATGCGTGGCGGCAATTGGGATCGAGTGATTGATTGGCCTGATGCGGTGGCGCCACCGGTAATGTCGGCGATAATGGTAGGGAAACCTACGTTTCTAGAAAAAGGTGGTAGAGAAAGGGGGTTTGGTGTGTAGGTGTTGGGGCATTGCATGACGGAGGAGACATCGGCACTGCCAAAAATCAGTTCCTTCCCGTCAATGGTGACAAGGTAGAGTCCTCAGTCGCGTTGGTCTTGAGTGTTTGGTAGAATAGTTTAACGAGTCTCGAATAGTATCGATCTCCAAAAGGGGTCAACAGTGGTCGTAAACGGTTGTTTGTAAGAAAATCCGAGGTCCATTGGGTGGACGTCGGATCCCCAAAACAAGAGGGATGGATCTCCCATTCGTTTTCAAAAACCTTCGATCCCCACCATTCAGTTAATTGGATTGGGGTAGGAGGTGTGGATGGGTGTGGTTGTGGTCTCTGTGGCGCTTGATTGCGCGAGGATGGCGATCGAATCGCCACCCGTTTCCTAGGTTGGGTGTTAGGGCTTTGGGATGTCATTGATACTTAAGAAGAGTTTATAAATGAAAAGAAATAAAAATAGTGAAGATTTCACCTTTTTGAACATTTTCGACGGATTGGATCGTCCGAATCTGGCTTGAATCGGATGGAAAAAGCTTGGAGATCCAAAGAAAAGCCCAAACTCTCGCTCGACTAACTCTCATGTGAAGATGAAATATAAGAATAGAAGTTCACCCATACATATACTCTGACCTCGCTCGAGCGGTTATAAATTCTTGCTCGAGCAATCGAAATGCCTCGCTCGCGCGAGCAATAGTCATCGCTCGAGCGAGAGAAGTTTGTGATTTTATGTGGCTCACTCGAGCAAGCATAAGTGGTCGCTCGAGCGATCCCAGAAACATTTTTCTGGTACTCTTTTGCTCGTTTTCTGTCACTAATCCTTACTACTAGTTTTATATACTAAAAGTTCAACAAAAAAATTGGTTCTATCATCACTTGGAGTCAATATACTAAAATTTTCAAAAAAATTCGATCATTCGTAAAAAGATATATAGATTTTCATACTACCAACCATTACACATTATTAATTTAAATAGGACTAATTAGTTGGCAATTTTGAACAATTTGGGATATTGTTCTCTAACATCTGCCTCATGTTCCCATGTTGCTTCTTCGACCGGATGGTTCTTCCATCGGACAAGCCCTAAGGGAATAACTTTTGTTCGCAACATTTGTTCCTTTCGATCCAAAATTTCTACTAACTCTTCGATCATCGTCATATCTTCATGCATCTCAAATGATTGGACGCTCAACATGTGATCAGGACCATTAAGATATTTCCTGAGCATCGATACGTGGAACATATTGTGTACTTGATCAAATAACGATGGCAATCTAACGCGGTAAGCAACTTCCCCTACTCGACCCAAAACTTCAAATGGTCCAAGATAGCAGGGACTTAGCTTCCCTCTCTTTCCAAACGTCATCACGCCCTTCATAGGCAATACCTTCACGAAAAATGTTCTCCCACCTTAAAGTCCACGCTCGTCCGCTTGATATCAGCATAGCTTTTCTATCTGCTTTGAGCCGCCTTTAGTCTTTCTCTGATCATGCGGACAATAGCGGCATTATCTTCAAGTAACTCGGGTCCCAAAATAAAATTTTCACCAGTTTCCTCCCAATTGATTGGCGATTTAGATCGCCTTCCATACAAGGCTTCATACAGCGCCATCCTAATGCTCGTCTGAAAGCTATTGTTATATGCAAACTCAATCAACGGTAGGTGTTGATCCCACAATCCTTGTAATTCTACATACATGCCCTGAGCATGTCTTCAATGATCTGATTGACCCTCTCAGTCTGTCCGTCAGTTTGTGGATGGAATGCCGTACTGAAATCTAGTCTCGTTCCTATTCCTTCTTGAAATTTCTTTCAAAACTTTGATGTATACAGTGGATCCCGGTCTGAAACGATGCTACTCGGAATCCCATGCAAACGGACAATCTCTTTCATATACAGCTCTTCCAGTCTTCCCGCCGTGTACATTGTGTGGTAAGGCAAAAAGTGTGCTGACTTGGTCAATCGATCGACCACTACCCAAATGGCATCGTACTTCTTTACAGTACGTGGTAGCCCGACTATGAAGTCCATGGAGATTGATTCCCACTTCCATTCCAGAGGAAGGGGTTGCAATAGGCCTGCGGGGTGCCTATGATCGATCTTCACTTGTTGGCACGTCAGACACTGCTACACATACTTTGCCGCATCTTGCTTTAAACCTCTCCACCAGTAATTATTTTTAAGATCTTGATACATCTTCGTGCTCCTCGGGTGGATTCCATAGCTTGACTTGTGGGATTCATCAAAAATCGTTCATCGTAAATCGGCATTGTCCGGAATACAGAGATGACCCTTGAACAATAAGGAACCATCCTCCTTGATTAAAAACTCCAATCTAATGCCTTCAGTTACATCTTGACGTATCCTAGTTAGTATTGGGTGTTTCATCTGTAGTTCTCATATATGTTCGAATATCACCGGTTTCACTGATATGTTGGCTAAAAAGGCTCTTGTAGCTTGCGACTGGATGTCCGCACCATATAGTGCCAGATCTTCAAGTAACTTCCATCGGTGCCTTCCCAAAATTGAACTTGCTAGCTGTGCTGAATTCTTCGGACTCAAGGCGTCGGCTACCACGTTAGCCTTGCCTGGATGGTACTGTATGGAACAGTCATAGTCTTTGAGGAATTCCATCCATCTGTGCTGCCTCATGTTAAGTTCCTTTTATGCAAATAAGTATTTGAGGCTCTTATGGTCGGTGAAGATTTCAAACGTTTCTCCATATAAATAATGTTGCCAAATTTTCAACGCGAATATGACCGCTGCTAGTTCCAAATCATGCGTCGGGTAGTTCTTCTCATGCTCTTTCAACTGTCTTGACCCGTAAGCTATCACCTTTTTATGTTGGTTGAGCACGCAACCCAAACCATTGTACGAAGCATCACTATAGACCGCGAATCCCCCACTGCCTGACGGAATGGCTAATACTGGAGCTGAGGTGAGTCTCTTCTTGAGTTCTTGAAAACTCTTCTCGCACGCTTCACTCCACTCAAATCTTGAATCCTTTCTTGTAAGCCTCATAAGAGGTCCCGATATTTTTGAAAACCCCTCTACGAAACGTCAATAATAGCTCGCTAGTCTAAGGAAACTTCGGACGTCGGTCACGGTCTTTGGTTGCTCCCAGTTCACTACTGCCTCGATCTTAGTGGGATCTACTATGACACCATGCTTCGAGACGGCATGTCCCAAAAAGCTGACCTCTTCCAACCAGAATTCACATTTGCTGAGCTTGGTGTACAATTGGTATTCACGTAAAATTTGCAGAGCGACTCGTAAGTGTTCTTCATGCTCTGTCCTCGATTTAGAGTAAATGAGGATGTCATCAACAAACACGACAACGTAGGAGTCCAGGTGTGGTTTAAACTTCAGATTCATTAAATCCATAAACGACGCCAGTGTGTTTGTCAACCCGAACCGCATCACCAAAAATTCCTAGTGTCCTTACTGTGTTCTGAATGCCGTTTTCTAAATGTCCTCGGCCTTTACTCTTAACTGATGGTATCCAGATCTCAGATCGATCTTGAAAAAGTACTTCGCTCCTTGCAACTGATCGAACAAGTCATCTATTCTTGGCAAAGGGTATCGATTCTTCACAGTGAGTTTGTTTAATTGTCGATAGTCAATACACAGCCGCATCGACCCATCTTTCTTTTTCACTAACAAAACTGGTGCTCCCCATGGAGACACGCTTGGTCTTATGAACCCTTTATCCATGAGCTCTTGCAACTATTCTTTCAACTCTTTCAACTCAGCAGGAGCCATCCTGTATGGTGCTTTTGAAATAGGCTCCGTTCCCGGTGCTAAGTCGATAACGAATTCCACTTCTCTCTCTGGAGGTAATCCTGGCAATTCTTTTGAAAATACGTCTTCGAACTCTCGCACTACTGCTATCTCAGAAATAACATTCTTTTCTTCTTTATCTCCCTTCAAAAATGCCAAATAATTGCTACACCCCTTTTTGATTAAACGTTCGGCTCTGACTGCAGAGATGAGTGGCACCTGTGTTGATCTCTCTCCTCAAAATTGAAACGATCTCCTCGTGTTAGGTCGAAAAATAACAACCTTGTTCTTGCAATCCACTGTTGCACAATGATGAGACATCCAATCCATGCCAAGGATCACATCGAATCCTTACATGTCCAACAATATTAATTGCGCATCTAATTCGTAGACAACGCCATCCCAGACACTCACCACTATCGATTTACAGACCAACTCTGTGTCTACTAATTCTCCCGTAGGGATAGACACTGATAACACAAAGTCCAATGTCTCCAGAACAATCTTCATTTTCTTTGCAAATCTAGGGGTGATAAAGGAGTGGGTAGACCCTGGGTCTATCAACACTCGTGTGTCACGTGCTACGTAACATCCTTTTTCATAAACTTGTAACGTACCTATAACACATACATATACATATATAGCACATACTTTATTTAGAATTGTCTAACGTACAAACACGAGTCTACACACTGTTCTAATGAATGTACTTTCTCTATCTAAAATTGTATTAAATTGAAATTCTTTATTTAAAAGGAATCTCACCTTGAATGACGTCATGTACACTCCCTGCTTCCTGGGCGGTGACTGCATAGGCTCTCCCTTGAACAACTGGTTTCCGTGATTGAATATGTCGTGGCATGGAAGCTGAGGCCGTCTTCTCCTTAATTGCCTCAGGGCAATTTCTAATCACGTGGCCTATCTTGCCACTTTTAAAACAGCCTCGCATTCCTTGCTTGCAATCCGCCATTTTGTGGGACTTGCCACACTTGGCACAAGTCTCTCTTGGTGTTGAAGAAGTAGCTCGTGAAAAGCCTTATGTGATTGTGGCTCCAGTGGAAATAGCAGGACCCTCATACCTATTCGGTCCCTCTGATGCCAGTATTGGGAATATTTGATGAGTAGTTTGTTGTGCGACTCTCCCATACCCTGTCTGGAATGGTTGCCTCTGATTCGGTGCTACAAACCTCGGCTTCTTATTCATTGATTCATAACTCCCAGTCCTGCTTTGATCTATGCTTCCTCTTCCCTGCTATTCCCTCTAACGGTATCGGTTATTGTTTTCTTCTTCGACCACTAATGCCTTACTCATGACCTCTCCATAGGTCTTCAGCTGAAATGGCGCAACTCCTCCTCGGATGTCCGGCCTTAAACCCTGTTGGAACCTCTTCGCTTTCATCACATCAGAAATTACATAGTCTGGAGCGAAACAAGCCAATCTCATAAATTCTACTCCATACTGTCTTACGGTCATCTTTCCTTGCATTAGTTGTAAAAATTGAGTCTCCATCTGATTTCTCATAGCCTCCGAAAAATACTGGTTATTGAACTCTTCAACGAATTCATCCCAAGTCTAGGGCATATCTTGATTTTCTTGAGCCCTAGTCCGTGAGACAGATTTCCACCAAGGTCCAGCTTCTCCATCTAGCATATACGCTGCCCAACAGACGCTCTCGTCCTCTGTGCATGTCAGTACACTAAATACCTTCTCCATTTCACCCAACTAATTTTTGGCTACCATGGTGTGTGCCTGCCCTGAAAAGCTAGGAGGTCCCATCCTCCTGAATTCGGTAAATGCTGAAGCCACTTTAGTGTAGGTCTTACTGGGGGCGTAGGTGTCTGATGTGGTTCTGGGGCGGCATGAGCTGCCAAGGATGCTGCCTGTTGTGCCATGGCAGTTGCCATGGTTTCCATTGTATGCATCATCCTCTGACGCTCCTCTCTTTCTTCATTTATTTCCCTCACTCTATCTTGTTCCCTCTAGTCTCGATCCTGATGGTCTCGATCCTGATTTTCTGCTTGATTTTGGTTCTCTCTTTGGCCACTGCCCTCGGGAATCTCCATATTTCCCAATGGCACCCTGTTGGTAGGCGAGACGAACCCATTTCTACTGCGCAAATTCCTATCATGACCACCCCTGAGTCGGCCTCTTCCTCTAGGAAACATAACGGTCTGCATAAAAAGCCACAGTTTCGTTAGCAGAAGTCCCTATGTTCTGACAAACTGATTGGTAGAACTAAAAGAAAGGCTTTGATACCAACTGTGACAGCCTAGATTTCGGCACCCCGAAACTCGTGCCATCAGCACGACCCTCAAGGCCATGCCCTGTGATTCTATATGAAGCATTGGTATATACAAGCCAAAAATTGCAACTAAGGCACATGTATCTACTCTAAACAAGTACTCATGCATTTAAAATAAATAGGGTCTCTCAAGGCAGTTCTTATCCCATGCCAATTCATGGGCATAAGAACTGACCCAACCTGTTGGTGATAACTGCTCACCCCAGACGATTTGTCAAAATAATAAAGGTATTTAATTACATTCAAATATAGAGGCTTGACATACCAAGCCGTACCTAATACTCTCAACTTACACTCAAAGTACGCAATGGGTCTCCTAGAAGAACTCCTCCAGGAGGAGGCTCTGACTCTTCTGTGGGCACGTAATCTGAATCCCCTGGATCAATGTCTCCAGAAGTCTCCGCTGCCGCTAGTCCTAGACCTGCGACGTATAGTCTAAGGGGGGTGAGTTACATCCTAGCCCAATAGGGAAACACAGTGAACATATAGATTAAGCTCTCACATGTATGGTAAAAATAGTTTAAAAGCATGATTTATCTGAAGTAAAATGATTGATACACTGTTACCTTGCATGACTTTATTATTCTCATCTTACTATTATGGTAACGGATTCGGCCTAATCACTTAATTCTTAACTTAAGTAGTCCCCGAGCAATATAGCATCGAGCCCTGATGGAATACCCGCCATCGTCGTCTAAAGAGACATTTGTTATGTGTTACAATTAAATACTACCCAGGCCCCTTTCTCTTAGGCGGTGGGGTCTATTCTCAATTTAACATCCCTGGGATATGCTAGGGTGTACGGTTTGGCCACCGTACCGGTCACGGATATCCTATCGAGTCAGTCGTGGGTATCCCGCCACGTCGGTGGGGTATTCTAATTAAACCTTAAATAACAAAAATATAAAGTGTGCTCTACATATAGTTATTCACCGTGATTGTGCTAATTTTATTACATTAGGCCTTCTCGTTCTTCTTTTGTTTTATCACTTGGCTTCACCTGCATCCTTGGGATGCTACTGGCTTAATGCATCATTCCGATGCCCATTGTTACAATTCTATGTCCCCTGGGGACTTCATGACCTCCATTTATATTCACACACACACACAGATGTTGGAAACACATATAATATGACTATTCTCTTGAGCTACTCTATATGATTTTGACGAATTAAAGTACATGTTTCAAGATATTCCCTACCTCAATTACGATCCAACGCGTTCCTTTCTCGTAGAACCTTACGCGTAACAACTCACGTCACACCTACATTGTATGAGACATGAATTTACTCAGAAGGGTCCCTAGAACCCTTGGAAACATAGCTCTCATGAATTATACCAAAAGAAATGAGAAAGTTGGGTAATTCCTCGTGCGAGCGATAATTTAGCCTTGCTCAAGCGAGCACTTGACCTCACTCGAGCGGTTATAAATCATCGCGCGAGCGGTCATTATTCATCGCTCGAGCAATCACTATTCATCACTCGAGCGATTATTATTCATCGCTCGAGCGAGCACTATTCATCGCTCGAGCAGTTATAATTCAAGATACCTGGAGCTCTAAGCGATGCCTCGCTCGAGTGATCTCCTCCTTCATTGTGGGTCTCGCTTGAGCGAGTCTAGGACGCGAATATGCTTAAAATATTCTCTCAGCCCTCGCTCGAGCGAGCCATTTAGACCGCTCGAGCGAGCCACGAAAAGGTGTATGTTCTCCATTCATTTGGGAATTATCACCTTCCTCATGAGAGATTTAATAGTGTCTAAGATCATTCGTCCACTAGTTTATACTCTACTTAAACATCCATAACATTTAAATCATACCTTACTCGATAGGTCTCCTATAGTTTGATCCAAGCTTCGTCTAATCGTGAAGATCTTCAAGGTTCTCTATAGCTTAAAAACTAACGAACCTCTCCTCCTCTTTTGTAAATCTTCTCCTCTTTCTCTCTATTTTTCCTTCTTTCTATCAACTCACTTTCACTTATAAAGTGAAAGCTAAAAAGTTTCACATATACTCACATAGTGTGTATATGTAGTTTTTGGTTTCCTTGTGAAACACAAATACATGCGTATGATATGTGATGTGCATGGTTTCCAAAAATTTGGGGTTATGACACTAACCCTCCCTGGCAATAGTTAGAGTGAGATGTACTAAGGCTGACAAGGACCTCTACTGAGACTGAATCTTATACCATTGAAAATTAAAGGTTCCCAACTTTCCAACAATCTAATAATCACCTCAATCTGAGTTGTACTTTAAAAGTTACGGCGATCCGAAGAATATCTAAAAACTGCACCTGACTGAGGTATGTATGGCATGTGTATTAAACATGCCAAGCCATTTTTTTCTAGAAATGGCTTGGTGTGTATATTACACATGCCAAGTACAGGTGAGCCCCCAGCAGGCTCTGAAGTTCTCTAGGTACTATAGCCATGCTTGGCATGTGTAATACACACGCCAGGCTTACCTACGAGAACTCTTGGATTTTGCCCGAATTTCACTTTTGGGGTTTGACTTGTTGACCATCTTAATGTTTAGGGTGGGTTTCTTTAGAACTATTGCACCACAATTTAGCCTATTTGCAACCCTCTAGTCATTTGAAACCTCACCCTATCATCTACTATTGAAACCCATTACCCATATTTTCAAGCTCTCAAAATCCTAAGAAACCTTAGATTAGAAGATTACTTAATTGCTAACCCTAATTAGCCCTTAAGCACCCTCCTAACCTCCCTTTTTCTTATAAATAGAGAGGCACCCCTCCCTTTACAAAGGCTTGAAAAAATCTGAAAGAGAGAAAATATTAAGAGAGAGCTTTCCTCCCCTTTGGTGCGCCATTTTTATACAAATTTCAAAACTTCAAAGTCTCCTTCAAACCCCACATCTAATCAAAAATCTCCTAGTTTAGGTGAGAGCTACCCCCTATCCCTTCTCTCCTGCCCCTAGCTAGCAAGCATTAGAGGTTAGAACCCCTCTTCCATCATCCAAGCCATCAGAAGCTTATCAAGTGCACCTATGCGAAGGTCCACAAGTGTGCTACAAGGGTCGCATGCTTCGGTTCTCCCCTCTACTCCTTTACCTTCTTAGCTTTTCCTTTGTCCTTGAATTTGTGTCGTTATGCCACTTAAATCTTGGTAATTATGGAGGGGCACAAATAGGATCCAGGTGCCTTCGGGCAAGAGGAAGTGCTCTTTTCTTTTATCTTTTTCTTTTATTTTGGCCATAAGTAGAGACCACTTTTGAGCGGGTTGATCGGGTGCCTAACACCTTTCCGATCAATAACCGAAGCCCCTACCCAAGAGCCTTTGGCGTGGATCGGTAAATTAGAGTCATTTTTGGCACTTCGGTGCCTATAAAATTGATTTGGGTATCCCAAGATACCAAAAGCTCTGGGTGGCGACTCTAAATTTTTTGCACGAGTGCATCGTCGTGACGAGATCGTCAAAAATCTGTAATTGCACAGATGGTGACTTTGCTGGGGAGTAGCTAGTAGAGGTTCCCCTTAAAATTTAGCCTTTGTATCATTTTCACTAACATTTGCTTATGTTTCTTTTTATTTTTCACTCACTCCTATGATTCCGTTGATTTTTCTCACCCCTACAATTCAGTCTATTTGTACTTACCCCGACTTTTCTGTCATTTACGTGCCTTAGTCGATTGGCAAGCCTACTTGAGCATCGTCTTTACAATTCCTTTATTTTCCATCATTAATATGCCTTAGCCGTTTGGCGGGCTTACTTGCGCATTTATACGCCTTAGCTGTTTGGCGAGCCTACATGAGCATTTAATTTATTACAACCATATCCTACCAGTGGGCGTTGGCCCGTAGAGGCGGCACGGGACCATCACCCCCTATTTTTGAACTTTAAAGAAAACTCCCTTAAAATTGAAATTAAAATTGAACCAAGAGGGGGACTTAAAATTGAATTTGTGCGAGGATAGATTTTACATGGGTTGGGATTTCTAGGCAAAGATACAAACGTCCCAGTTCTTAGAACGGCGGCATCCACTAGTGGTTATGATTCGAAAAAGTACCACCCCATCCAGTATCTGAGAAGGCGCTTGCGTCGGAGGTATATTGGTTGGGGGACCGATCCAGTTACGAAGCCTAAAACTCTTGGGGAGTTCGTTAGTCATCCCGAAACAACTTATCTCCTTAGGTTTCAACTTCTAGCTCCAAAAATTAATCCATAATTATAATCCAAAAATGATTGACTTTTCAATCCAAAAATATCGTCTTACAATTCAAACTCAGATTACTTTAATCTTAACCACCCGATTTTCCCAAGGGAGCTTACGGAGGGTACCTGGGAACGAGACCGATCCTCCTTAGCATAGTGGGCCAAAAACTCTTTTTAAATTTTTTTTTAAAATTAGGAAATTTTTAATTAAGTAGAGCTTTAATAAAATTAGTATATTTACTTTAATTAGAGTTGCAATAGAATTAGTATGTTCCAAAGTAGTTTCCATAGAATTGACGTATTTGCATTCCTAGTAGTATTAGGAGACTTAATTAACTAGATTTCTAATACGATTAGGATATTTCAATTAATTAGACTCTTAGTAGGATTAGGAGACTTAACTAATTAGACCTCTAATAGGATTAAAATACTTAATTAATTAGACACCTAATAGAATTAGGAGACTTAATTAATTTGACTTCTAATAGAATTAGAACACTTGAAATAATTAGATTCTGGTAGAAGTAAGACATTAGAAATAATTAGACTTCTAATAGGATTAGGAGAGTTAATCAAATTGAAAGCAAAAGACCAAAAAAATAGTTAAAGTTAAGATAACACCAAGAATCCTATGCATAACCAGACTCCCAGTAGAATCAGGAGGCCTAAACTAATTAGAACCAAACAAACAAAAGGAGAATAGATTATCTAGACACTTGAGCGACCCAATGCTGCTGATGTTGGCCGGCCAATGATTCAGTAAAGAAGGAACCCACACCTCCTCACAAGCGTGATCAATGATGTGTTGCAGCATCGATAAATATCTGCAGCTAGCGATCTCAACGAACCAAGTATTTTCCTCTTGAATTTACCTCTTTAATTATTGCACTTATTATTTTCTGATTCACCACTCCACCACCCATCGCCAGAGTCCACTTGGGATCGAATTGGGCCACTCTTTTCGGGGACCAAAAGGAACTTAAAAAAAGCGCGTACCAACACCTACTCCCCTTCAGTTTCTCAAACAATGCCTATTCCCCTCTCCAATGGCTATGATGGATGAGAGGGTTCGGGCCTAAACAATTTGGAAGGCCTCCCAGAACAACTTCCCTCACCCACCCTGCATACCTCTAAATCCATCCCATACGTTATCAAATCTCCATGTCTCATTCCTCCATGCATTAATCCCCCATCATCCATACCCTTCATGCCCCCATATAACAGGGGACCCATGGAATAGGCACCAAGGCCCAATGGCCCAGACCCATTAGGGCCCAATGGCCTAGACCCACCAAAGCCCAATGGGCCAGTCCTCCCAAGACCTTATGGCCCAAACCCATCCAAGCTCCTTACCCTATACCCAAGCCCAGTAAGGCCCAAACCTTGGATCCTCATACCCATTCCCTCCACAATTCCCTCAATACCTCACTCACCCACAACCCTCATACTCGGCCCAAGGTAGGAACCCGACACCCGCCCTTCATCAACCCCAATTCACCCATCCCCATGCACCTTAAGGCCATCCCCAAGTATCCCTCCAAACACAATGGCCTCATCAGGTCTTAAATCAGAATCTAACCTCCACTCATCCCATCACTCCACATAACTTCCCCACATACAATGGTTCAACCCAACACCCATTCAGTCCATTCAGCACCAATAGGAAAATCTCACTCTCGCTCCACCATATATAGAGTGGAGGAGTGGAGTCTCCTGATGGTTTTCAGTAAAGATACCCACAAACTTCACCATTAAAACAGTTAAGTATAGTGCAGTCAATGACAAAACAGATTTTAATAAATAAAGTATCATTTCATACCCATTCTTTAAAAATTAGAGGAAATTCTAGCAGTAAAGTAAACAATTTTAAAACTCAAATCAGCATGTTGTTTCATCACCACCAATCGATTCACATCAGGAAAACACTACGTAAAAATCAGTACTAAGCTTGCTATCAATTCAAAAATTAGGTGTGGATACTACCCCAATGAGATTAAAATTCAGACCCAATCCTTACAAGGGCTATCTCTCAGTAATGAAAATTCAAGGTGTTCACATTCTCATGAGCTCAAGAACAGTCAGTCCTCAAATAGGGCTGCAAGCATGAGCATAGGCATTGCATCTAAGTTCTGACATCCTCAAGTACTTTCACCGTAGATTAGACATCTCCTCATCTCCACATGACAACTCATTTCACGGTGGATCAACAAGGTCTTTTCAATGGGTTGTAATGTGGCTTATGGGTGAGGTTTATAAAAGAATAAAAGGGTATAAAGGGATGCAAAACTGAGAAATCAGCAAGGAGAGGAGGTGGTCATAACATCACCTTCTTCATTTCAGCACAATTTCATCTTCCTTGATATTTTTCAGATTCAAAGTGATCAGCTTCTTATCTTCTTCTCAATATTCAAATGAAGTGACTTCTCTTTCTTTTCTTTTTTTTTCTTTTTGACTTGCCACACATCTACAACTGATACACTGTTGTTTATAGGTTGCTTATCTTCTCCTTCCACCAAATGTTGAACTCCTCTCAACTATCTTCAGCATCTTCTCCTCTACCTTCTGAAATCTCAAAGTGAGGGTAAGGTTGAATCAGGTCATGAGGTTTAGGTTCAAGTGTTTGTTGAAGAAAAATGATTTTAAAGGCTTAAAGAGTGTATGCAAAGGACAGTTGAATAGGTAAGAAATTTTATGCTCAAATTGTTCAAATGAAGGCCTTAGATCATCTCCTTAGTGCCATGAGTGCCGCCAAATAGTTTTAATTTGGGAATGCCTAACTTCTAGTGAAAAGATATTGACTCAATCAGTCCTTAGAGCAGAAAAAATTGCCAAAAACACTTTTCAAAAGAAATTTGATAGGCCCAAATCTCACTGGGTATGGTCTTCAATTTAACCCATGAGGTATATTTTCACCTTTTTCTCTCCTCTCTAGTTCACCAAGTACTAATTAAAAAAAAATTCATGATGTTAGCTTCATGGTGGTGCTAATTTTTTTAAGATTTTCAGTTTTAAAAAGTCTGTAAAATTTTTAATTTCCTCTCTCTAACATGATTAGGTGAGAATTGACTATATCCTTCTCAATTAAACCAACACTGCCGCACTAGAATTAACTATTCTATTGGCTTACCACCCTGCCATACCCCTAAACCTAAGATAAACAGTGTCCTCACTATTTCATAAGACATATATAGGGGTAGTAGGGTTTGTAAAAGAAAAACAACTAAATGTACAGCAAAAAATTAAGGAGAAAACTAACTAAAAGCATGCAGAAAATTAGACTAAGAAAGGGAAAAAGATAATATATAGAAGAATGACAACTAAGAGGACACAATAGCTATACAGACACCTAAAACAATAGCTAAGTACAATAACAGTTATACCTAACTACAACAGTAATTACACTAAAAACAACAAATATACTGAAAAATAGCAAGTGAACTAACTCTTAAAATAGTAAAATCCTAAATACAACTTCCTAAACATGATCTGATTATGCATCTCCATTCAAGGCACACATTTCAAAGCAAGATTCATCAAAAATCAGATCACACAAGCATAATATTTACACAATTAAAAAATATGAAAAGTTATATTACATATGTTACACAGCTAAGATAAAATATTAGTGGAAGGTCGTGAAAGTGAATGAGTCAGACGCTCCACAGAATTTTCAAAACAGAATATGAGCCCCTGCTCATTAACCTTCATGATTCTTTCTAAAAAATAAGTTCCATGATCTTAGCAGTTCGAATGGAGTTGCATGAATGACAGTAAATTGGTCACCCATTTGGACCTCAGCTGACCTGGAAAGAACTTTAATGCAGAAGTTAAAAAGTCATACCTTTGCTAGTGCATCAGCATCAAGCCTCAATTCTCCAGCTCAAAAATTTCAGTTGTTTGAGAGATATAGGGAGCAGCTCCATCTCCACATCCAACAATGGTGCCTTAGATGGCTGAGGGAAAGGGCAGCAGGGTAGGTGTCCAAGTGAACTGGTGCACCAACCCAATTGAGAAGCCCAAAATGAGTACTTTTTCATCACGTTGGTGGGGGCCTCCTCAGTCCATACTTCAACAAAATCATCAAATTCCTCACCCAAGTCCGGCAGTTTGGGTGAGGTGTCTTTCACCATCTCATCATGGATAGCGACTTGTCAAACAGTCCTCATTTCCTCCATCTTGTTGTCCCCTTGGAAAAAGGAGAATGCTCTTGAAAAGCATGAGGAAATGGCAGATGAGGTATTGCTGGTCCTCATCTGCTGACTTATCATTTTCAAAAAAAATAAATATTATTTATTTATTTTAAATTTTTTTTATAGAAGACACAGCTGTAATTTTATCAAACACTACAGAGACACAAAAAATCTAAACCAAAAAATTAAAAAAAAAATACAAAAATCACACAAAACTACAGCTCGCATTTATTCAAACACTACATTTACAAAGAATAAAAACTAAACTCAGCTTACTATACTTAGATCAAAACTCTCTGGCAATGACGCCAAAAACTTGTTGGTTAAATTCTATGTGTGCTTATTTAAATGAGAAAAATAATAATGGCAAAAATAAAGAAGAAAAACTAAAAGGTTTTACACACAAAGATTTAAACACAGTCCTGCAAGAATCTAGGGCTGTTGTAGCAAGTTTTAATGAGTAAGAGTCTGTCCCATGGAGAGTGATGATATAAAACCTAAAAGCATATAGTAAACTCCATATCTGGCAACTTTAAACCTACACTAGAAAGCAAGGTAAAGAGAAGGTGTTTAGGTGTCACAAAACCAAAATAAAACTAAAAATAGAAATAAAATTAGATCTAAAGAAAGGGGAAAGAAGAAAATGTAGATGGAGTGGTAAAATAAAATAAAAATGATGAGAAGTAGGCAGCTGTGGGATAATCTTCACTGCAACTCAGATCAAGAACTAGATCTGCAGCATTCCTTCACTTGGCTATAAGCACAAGTGCAAGGTAGAAGAATCAAACTCATCCCTGTGATTTGGACTACTCTTAAGGTTATAATCTATCCACTTAAATGGTCATAGATTATCCTTGGGAGGTGATCTAATCACAGGTGCTAAAGTTGGAATAGGAAAATTATTGCAGACACTATGCTTGCAAGGCTACAAGCACATGCAACCATAAGATCAAATAATTCATGTAGATCTGGTGAGAACCACTAAATCTCACAGATTGTTTGGGGCTTTAGAATCAGCTAGTCATTGCTACAAAGAGGCCTACAATGACCAAGCTCTCAAGTCTGCAATCTCTACAAGATCTCAGATCTATTCTCTGAAAATAGCTTTGCAAAATAAAGGAGGAGTTGGATCTGCAGCAGTCCTTCCTTTCGCTATAAGCACAAAGCCAGGGAAAAAGAATCCAGCCTTAGCCCTATGATCTGGACTCATCCTAAGCCTATGATATATCCACTTGAATGGTCACAAATCATCCCAAAGATGTGGTCTAGCCACGGGATTAAAACCAGAACAATAAACCCACTACTGCCACCATGTGTGTATGGCTACAAGCACATACACCCATGGGAGCATCAAATCCATACAGATATATGTAAAAGCATAGAGAAAATACAGATTTAAAAATTGCATTTCATTGAACAAGGACTTACAATGATCTACCCTCAAGGCAGCAGTTTGTGTAAGAAATCCCAAAGCTCTACTCACAATGCTCACACCAAACTAGATTACAGATCTACATTATACTTAGCTGCTACATAGATTTAACTCAGCATGGCTGCTGAGCTAAGAAAGATAAAGAAGAAAACAAAAGATAAGAAAACCCTAAACCTAATCCTATGTGATCTCAGGCTAATCCCAGATCCTTTTACAAGACAACAGAAGTTCTATTTATACAATCCATAAGACAGTTGTGTGCAATAGCCAATCAGATTTGAGGTTCTTTTGGACCTGGCTTTGTGGCCTATTTTCTGCCCTTGGATGCCCTGAGATGTGTGAGACATTGGGATATGTGCCCTAGATGCATTGGAATCCCTAAAATATCCCTAAAGTGTGCAATAGATGGCTGGAACCCGTGCCTCATGCAGTTGGAGCTTCAGAACTTCATTCTCGAGAGGTTCCTTGTGTAGATGGAGCTTCAGCCATGTAGATCTCGAGAGGTTGAATGTGCTGCTCGACAGGTTCAATTCAAGCATTTAAACACCTCGTGGTGTTGCAAAATAGCCACATGAACCATTCGATAGGTTCATTTCCCTCAATTTAAACCACTCGTGGAGTTGTTTTTCAGCATTTAAAACCACTCGTGGGGTTGGCTTCAGCTATATTCAGCTTGTGGGATTCAATTCCAGCGACATTCACATCTCATGGAGTTTCACTTTAGCAATATAACAACTCGGCAAGTTCAAATTTCTTCATTTTAAACCACTCAAGTGGTTCTTCAGCACATAACCACTCGTGGAGTTCATTTGCAACACATTCCAGCACTACACTTCACTCGACAGGGTGATTCTCTTCAGCATTAACCACTCGAGTGGTTCAATGGGACCTGCTACAGCTTGACAGGTTGCATTATACCTGGTTTTGAATGGCTCGAGTTGAGCAATATATCTTTCATCTACTCGAGTGCTTCAAATACAGAAGTGCAGTAATACATGCTAGCTTTGAAGCTCTATAGCTTCGTGCATCAGCACTAAAGTGCTCACATCTTTAATGGTTTCAGCTACTGTTCAAGTGTGTTGAGGCAGCAACAACAGTAGGTTGGCAGTAGGTTGGCTCTAAACTTTGATAGGTTGGTTCAGCTGCTCTTATGCTTCAAAGCTTGCTTTAGCAACAGCTGCATATGTGCCACTTGAGTTGCTGCACTACTGGTTTGCTCAACGTACAATTCATTGTAGCAGCACTCCATAAAGCTTGGGCTTCACCACTCTCTCTCTCAGCAGAACTTCAAAGGCTCCAAAGTATGCTAAAAAGCCCCAATGGTGTGAACCACCATGGTGCATTCATTGTGAATCCATCAGCTCCAAAACTTAGCATAAAATTCCTTCTTCTTGGCACTAAAAGGATGGATTGCAACACCAAGTTATTATTTTCCTGCTATCTACAAAACACACTTAAAAGTCAATATTAATTGGCTCAAAGGTTCATCAAAGGTCAAATTAGGAAGTGAAATGTGGTACTTTTCAGAGAGTAATAGAGAGAAACTGTTGAAAAGACGACCCCGCCATCTAGAGAATCAAAGTAGCTGAAAGAACAACAAGACAAGATCCAGAAACAATTGATGAAAATGGGAGGAGCTGAGATCCATGCCACAAACTTTTCTGATTTTTGCCTATTCTCTGAAGTCCCCTTACCCCTAAAATTCAAAGTGCCAATCTTTGATAAATATAACGGCACGGGGACCCCATTACGCATTTCAAGTTCTATTGTGGGGACATGTGTCAGTACGGGGGAGATGAGTGTTTGCTCATAAAGGCCTTCTAAAAGAGCCTTACTAGTCTAGCTTTAAGGTAGTTCACATCGTTGAAACCTTCCATGATCAAAAAATGGAAAGACCTGACCCACTTGTTCCAACAACAGTATGTCTACAATATATACATTGAGCCTAGAAAATTTGACCTAACCCGATTAAAGCAGAAGCTCGACGAAGCATTTAGTGATTATCTTGGGCGATGGAGGGCGCTAGCATCTCAGGTTTGGAACAGAATACCGGACGATGAGTAGATTGAAATGATATCAAAGAACACCCTGTCTGTCATCTCAGATTTCTTAGTATACCAACAGCAGTCCAGCATTGCTGATTTGGTAAGGAACGCCAATCATTGCGAAGATGTGATAAAAGAAGGGCGTTTAAATAAAATCGCAAACAGTGGGGTCCGGAGGTTTGCCTATCAGAGGAATGAAAGAAGAACCGGGGCAAATGTACAAATAGTTGGCAACATGTGACCTAATATCAGCACAACTCCATTCCGGCAACCCAACCAACCCCAACCAGAAGCGAGCCAATGTAGAGAATTGGAAACAGCCAAGGGGCACAGATGACCCCAGAATAGAGAAATGCCCATTTTGATCGAGTCTTCACACCCTTGGGGCAGTCACTAAATATTTTGTTGCCTTTGTTAATTGAAAAGGGTCTGGTCACAACACTCCAGCCACGACCCCAGTTGAATCCAATCCCAAGAAATTATGACCCCAACACCCATTGCAACATCCATCAGGGATCGGGCTACCCAACTGATCGCTGTTTTCCTTTGAAACATGTAATACAATACTTGATAGAGGTCGATAATATCATCCCTCTAGCACTTCCCCAAGCCAATCAGTATGCCAATATACACCATGTGACACTTACCCCACACCCACCAGGAGGGGCAGGCCCAAGACCGACTATCAGCATACTGGAAGAAGATAATGAGGAATTTGATCTGTCGAATTATAACCGCGCCCAGGAAGATTTTATGGTACCACAGCAGAGAGACCAGGAAGATACAAGTATTGGGGTGATCGAACCCTTGAATTTGGCTGATTACTTTCTTGCGCCACAAGCAGAACCTTAGATCTTAGGGTATATTTCTCATCACCGTCTCCTGTAAATTATGTCCAAATCAATTCCTATCAACCATACACGGCGCCCCCAGCCAATTACCCAGTGGTTGATTTTGCCCCCCCCCCATTCCCCTCCATCACCAATCAATTATCTATGGCTCGCCTTGCCATATCACCCCCCATACAGTCATCCACCACCCCCAATAACCCCCTTTGGCCCACCTTCTCCACCCTTCCAGAAGTTAACTAGGTATTGCCCATCTTTTCAAAGCCATCAGTACAAGCACATCAAATACCTGCCGTCATTCCATTCCAGATCCCAGGACTAACTTACGATCCTCATCAGGTCCCGCTCAGTTATAGTCACACAGATATTAATGTCGGTAGCAGTAGGAACGGGGCAGTTGATTTTGTCACCAGGTCCAGAAAGATCTCTAAGCAACCGAACGCACCAGTAGCAGTTCCAGCCTGACCAGAGGGGAAGAAAAATGCTACTGTGGTAAACCCATTTGAGAAGATGAGCCGAGAACACTTACTTGAAGCCCAGCTAAGAAGAATGCCGGCCCATTTCACGGTCTAAGATCTGTTAATGACACTCCCACTTCATTTTCAAGCTCTGATGGGGGCACTAAAAAATGCACATGTATCTCTCCAAGTGAGCCCAGATGGGGTCGGGCAGCTAATTGGGCAGGTGATGGCCCCCAATGCCATCTCTTTTTTAGATGTTGATTTACCTAAGGAGGGAAATAATCATTCTAAATCCCTCAATATTACTGTAGAAACTAGAAATATGGTAATTTCATTAGTATTGATCGATAATGGGTCTGCTTTGAATGTGTGTCCTCTGAGAACAGCCACCAAAATAGGGGTAAATCCTTGTATGTTCAGGCCGATAAAAACCAGTGTCAGAGGGTTTGATAACACAAGGAGAGAGATAATCGGGGAAGTCGATCTTGAGCTCGTGATCGGGTCAATGAACTTTTCCATACCTTTCTAAGTGATAGACATCAAATCCTCTTTCAACCTGCTATTGGGGGTGCCCTTGGTTACATGAGGTCGGTGCAATACCTTCAGCGTTGCATCAGAAACTTAAATTTGTGGTTGGGTAGAAGATCATCACCATCATAGGTGAAGGGCATGATGAAAGAGAAAAAGGCACCCATAACATTGAGAACCCGAAAGTATTAGATGTGCCGCACGCAATCGAAGATATAGACCTCCACAACTTTGAATATGAGGTATCAGCGGTAGCCCCAGATCTCCCAAAAAGCATCACCTTGAAAATCGGAGGCAGAATGGTTGCAGCTGTGGCCATGCTCCAGAAATGGGCTACCAAAAAGGTAAGGGGTTGGGACCTCGATTACAGGGCAGAAGAGAGCCAGTTAGGGCCCAGGGTGGCCAGCAAGTAAGATTTGGGCTAGGTTATAAGCCCACTGAAGAAGAAGTCAGAGAGGCCAAGGAGAAGGCCCAAGTAATTGTTGCAGCAAAAGCTAAGGGAAAAAGCTTACAGGAAAAAGCTTAGAAGAAGAACCTTGTCCTAGACCTCACATCAGGGAGACCTTTGTAACTGCAGGGATTGTGAAGATTGATCAGAATGGGGTAACACAATTAACCCTGCACAAACCCACAACCCATGTCCACTCCACCAATCCTCAACTTATCCCTCCCAACCTAGAAGTAGACCTAGCCGCTCTGTCCCTCTTTGAGGAAGAGTTTTCTATACCTGCACAATCTCCCCCTGTGGTAAACCACCATAGGACCTTCCTAACGTTCGAGGATAGAGTCCTAGATGAACCCAGGATCAACATGATGGAGGCTGACTACAAGGAATCATATCAGTCAACCCCCTCCATTCAAACAGGTAACAGAGCAGCACCACAGGTACGGAATTGGGCGTCTATGCTCCAAACTCTGAAAGCGGCAAGTGGCCTGAAATTCGGCACCCGCTTCCCCAAAAAAATAGCCTATAGAAAATAAGATGAGCCCTTGACAGGAAATACTATGTATATATAGGGACTCTCTTGGCCAATAGTCCACTTTCGAAGAAAAAGAAAAACCTAAAAAAATAGAAAAAATGCAAAATCCAAAAATATTATCTTTCAAAATTCCCAAGAAAATCTAATAAAATGATGCCTTAATAAAAAAACTCATCCCACGTGAAGTCGACCTCTTTCCTGTAGAAATACAAGAAGAGGTAGAAGTAACGAGTCTAGACGAGGAGATCCCTGCCGAGGAGCTCCCCAATGAACTCCTTGAGCAGTTTGTCGACTTTAAGCACAGCCCTACCCCTATCGTTGAAGAAACAGAGGACATCAATCTAGGGACCGATGAGATTCCTAGAATCACCAAGATAGGAGCATCACTGTCTCCCGAGGAAAGAAAAAACATGATCGATTTCCTTCGATCATACCAAGACGTCTTCGCATGACTGTACAAGGAAATGCCTAGTTTAGACACCGATTTGGTCGAGTATGAGCTGCCACTCTACCCTGATATCAAGCCGGTCAAGTAGAAGTTGAGACGTCTCCAACCAGAATGGATGCTGAAAGTAAAGGACGAGGTCATCAAGCAATATGACGTAGGATTTCTCATGGTCTCCAAGTACCCTTAGTGGTTAGCCAATATAGTCTTGGTACTAAAGAAGTATGGGAAGGTCCGCATGTGTATTGATTTTAGAAACTTAAACAAGGCGAGCCCGAAAGATGACTTCCCTTTGCCACACATCGATATCTTGGTCGATAACACTGCTAAGCATGGGATGCTCTCATTTATGGATGGATTCTCTGGATACAATCAGATCAAGATGACAGAAACAGACTAAGAGAAGACAACATTCATCACTCCCTGGGGAACTTTCTGCTACCGAGTTATGCCGTTCAAGTTAAAGAATGCCGATGTAACATACCAAAGAGCTATGATGGCACTGTTTCACGATATGATGCACCGAGAAATTGAGGTATACATTGACGACATGATCGCCAAGTTACCAGAGCAAAGTGACCATTTGATAAACCTCCAAAAGCTGTTTGAGAGGCTGAGAAAATATAGGTTACATATGTATCCTCAGAAATACGCATTCGGTGCCATGTCAGGAAAGTTTCTAGGATTCATCGTCAGCAGGAGAGGTATCTAGGTTGATCCAGTCAAGGTAAAAGCCATCATAAAAATGCCACCACCGTTTATCGAGAAGAAGGTCAGAGGGTTCTTGGGCAAGATACAATACATCAGTCGGTTTATCGCACAACTCACTCCTATCTGCATACCGATCTTCAAACTGCTGAGAAAAGATTCACCCGTGGAATGGAACGATGGCTGCTAAGCAACATTTGATAAGATCAACGATTATTTCCTCAATCCACCAATTTTAGTAACACCCAATCCAGGGAGACCACTCATTATGTATCTCTCTATGACAAAAGTTTTGATGGGATGTGTCCTAGGGTAGCATGATGAGGCAGGAAGAAGAGAGCAGGCCATCTACTACCTGAGCAAGAAATTTACTGACTACAAGACACGCTATTCTCATATGGAGAAAGAATGTCTAGCTCTCATATGGGCTATCCAGAGGCTCCGCGATTACTTGCTATCTCAAGCTGTTCTACTCCTAGCACGAATATATCTATTGAAGTACTTATTCGAAAAGTCGGCTCTCACTGGCTGAACTGCACGCTGACAGCTCCTATTGTCTGAACTCGGCATCACGTACGTCACTCCAAAGTCCATCAAGGGGTAGGCGCTAGCTGATCATCTTGCCGAAAATCCCTTACCAGACTATGATCCTTTGAGAACCAAATTCTCAGATGAGGATATCTTGTTTATGACAAAGGACGAGACCGTAGAGATGGAGGAATCCTGGGTAATGCACTTTGAGGGGGTAGCAAATGCCGGGGTCAAGGAGTCGGCACTATTATGATTTTGCCAAAGGGATCCCACATACCAGTCTCCATCAAACTCAATTTCCCTTGCACTAACAATATGGTCGAGTATGAAGCTTGCACAGCTGGCCTAATGCGGCTTTGGACCTGGATGTAACTCATCTCAGGGTGTTTGGAGATTCACAGTTAATCATATGTTAGACAAACGGAGACTGAATGTTGAAGGATGAGAAATTAGTCCTACCATGAGCACCTCGAAGATCTGATAGCATGCTTCAAGGATGTTACTTTTTCCTATGTCCCACGGGTAAGAAGTCGCTTTACCATTACATTAGCAACTTTGGCCTCAATGGTAGAAATCTCCTATGGTGTCGAGATGAAGCCGATCATGATTGAACAAAGAAATGAGCCAGCTTTCTGCCTCCAGATTGAGGAACCTATAAGGTTAGATGACAAGCTGCCATGGTTCTCTGACATCAAGAACTTCCTCGATGCCCGCACTTTCCTTGAGGGTACGTCTAAGACGGACAGACGGACCATCTAGAGTCTAGCAGCGAACTACGTCATCTGCTGTGAATGCCTCTACAAGCGATCGTATAACAACATCTTACTCAGATGCCTTACTGAAGGCGAGGCAGCCAACATCATGAGAGAGATCCATGAGGGAGTATGCGGGGCTCACATCAATGGACACATGCTTGCAAAGAAGATCCTATGACAAGGATACTTCTGGACCACTATGGAAACTGACTACTGCAAGCACGTTCAGAAGTGCTACAAATACAAAGAACACTCCAGTCTAATACATGCTCCTGCCATTGATCTACACAGCTGACCACTCTGTGGCCATTTGTCACCTGGGGCCTCGATGTCGTCGGAAAGGTTAATCCGAAGGCTTCCAACGGACATCAGTTCATCCTTGTTGCTATTGAGTACTTCACCAAATGGGTAGAAGCGATATCCTATACGAACATCACGGTCATGTTGAAAAATTCATCAAGAACAACATAGTTTGCCGATTTGGCGTACCCAAGGACATCATCACCGATAATGGCACCAACTTTGAAAACAAGCGCATCAGGGCCTTCTGCGAGAAGTACAAAATCAAGCACCATCGCTCGTCGCCTTATTGACCTCAAACCAATGGGGTCATGGAAGCTGCTAACAAGACAGTGATCCTCATCCTTGAGAAAATGGTCATCACCTATTGAGATTGGAGTGAAATATTACCATTTGCATTATGGGCCTACAGGACGTTAATCCGCACTGCCACAGGGGAAATACCTTTCTCCCTTGTATATGGAACTGAGGCCATCCTGCCAGTAGAAGTTGAAGTACCCTCGCTTCGAATCCTCATGGAATCAGGCTTACCTAAAGCTGAAAAGGAGAGATCCTACTTTGAGCAGCTAAAATTGCTAGATGAGAAAAGACTCCTAGCCTTGTGTCGTACTCAAGTTAACTAAGTGTGAATCGCCCGTGCTTACAACAAACTTGTTCGCAGTCGAGATTTAAAAGTGGGTGACACCGAACAGGAAAATCTTCCCATCCCCCCACGCTTATCCAAGTGGGAAGTTCAAGCTCAATTGGAAAGGACCCTACGTCATCTGAGAAGTACTCCCGGGATACGCCATCTGCCTCGCCACCATGGATGGAGATCACTTTCCTGAGCCTATCAATGCTGGATACGTCCATTAATTCTATTCCTAAGTCTTCACGGTAAGGTAAGTATTGGTAAAAATAGATGTGTGACTGCTTAAGGACTACAAAAAAGAGGTCATCATTTCAAAGCCAAGTAGCCAAAAAACGTCCCTGAATGATTATATCCTTTACTACACCCGTTGAGCTATTGACCTTTCCTTCATTAACCCCTCCCAGAAAAAGGAAAAATATGTGTATATACTATTAAAAAAAAAGGAAAAAAAAAAGAGTTACCATCAAATAAAAAAAATCAGAAAAATAAAATCCCGAAAAGAGGATGTTTGAAAAAAAAAAAGAACTAAAAGATAGAAAAGAAAGAAATCATGGGGCAAGTATAGTCAAGATCCCCCAAGGAAGAAGTATATTATGGCAGCTAGAACTCAATCAAGAAAGCTTTTAAAAAACCCATAATACCTTCAAGATTCCTAACCTAACCCATGGCCACGATACATCCTGAGAAAAAGCCCTCTTTAAGGTCCACGAGCAATCACAATATCCGTTGAGTCAACACGAGCCAAGTTCTGAGACGACAAATGAATTACATTCAGCCGGCTATGACAGAATCAACATCCATGCCTCGGCATTTGATAAGGTAAAAGAAAATAAAAGAAAAATATACGAGCTCAAAGTAAGATGGACATGATGAAAACTCGAAAGGGCGCCATAGGTAAAAACAGTGAGGTTGTGTCGACAAGGTGAAAACTTGAGAAGTTGTCTGGGATAAAAATGCATACCCCTGGACGTAGTGAAAACCCAAAAGGGCGCTTTAGATAAAAAAGAGGGCATAACGGGCATGAAGAAAATCCACCTTGGGCATTGTGAGTAAAAAGGGTAAAGAAAGAAAAAGAAAGGAGGAAGAAACAGAAAAAGGAGAGGAAAGATAAAAGAATCTTTGGTCACCCTCTCGTGCTACTTAATTCACGACGGGGCCGCTAATGTTAGCTCAAATCAGGTCCCGACCAAGAATGCCATCATAACCACACTGTCAGATGTATGAACCGAGGTAAAGAGAAAAGGCCAATTCGATCGAAAAGGGATGGATGTTCCGGCCTTGCCTCACTCAGATCCAACCACGTGATCCAACCACATGAAGGGGTTTGACTATGCTCGAAATTGGGAGCCACTGCTTCCCCTTGCATTGAAGGCACCAGAGAAAATCTAAAAATAAAAAGAGTGGGATAATAAATTTTCCTTTCCCATGTTCAGGCCAGCACTATACACGCCCCGCTCCGGGATGATGGATGATGACCGGAAATACCACTTTTGTAAAAGATAATACATTTTCTTTTCCCATTTTCACACCCACACTATGTGTACCACCCAAGGCAAGGGGGTCACTTTTGTAAAAGATAATACATTTTCTTTTCCCATTTTCACACCCACACTGTATGCACCACCTTAGGGCGTGGAGACCACTTTTGTAAAAGATAATATATTTTTCTTTCCTATTTTCACGCCCACACTGTGTGCACCACCACCAGGCAAGAGGGCCATTTTGCAAAAAATAATAGATTTCCTTTTCCCATTTATATAATCATGCTATGTACTTTCCATCCCAAAAAAAAAAATCCATCAATCAGAGAGAGCAGGAATGATACTTCTGTAAGATCATAGATTTCCCTTTTCCATTTACAAGTCTGTATTATGCTTACACCATATCTCCAAAAAATAATATGTGTGATGTCTAGTTTCCCTTTTCCTTTCTTTACAAAAACTAAAAAAAGACAAAAATATAAAGAAAATATCTATACCAAAAAGATGAATCTGAACAGGGGTTTCTTGGGCCCCCTTCTATGGTTTTGATCTATGAAAAAAAGATATGTGCAGGATGGAATCAACGACCTAACTCGCACTTCAAGGCACGGATCTCTGCATGTAAAGCATCCTCCTGTACATCCCGCTCAGTCATCCAGCAGACATGAAGACTCCTAAACCATTTCCAAGAGGCATTAGTAGCACCGAGAGCATTATTCAAGGCTTCTTCTAGGTGAAGAACCTCACACTCAGCTACATTAGTTCTAGCTTCTACCACCTTTGCTCTAACCGTTTGTTTCTCTAAATGCTCATGCAGGATTCGCCTCTCGTCCGTTAGTAGCTCAATACGGGTTCAAAGCATAGACTCCTTCTTCGGCCAAGGCCCCCCTACATCACTGCTCTCTCCGAGACCCAAGTGACTAGTAGAAGACGTCTCAGATAGTAGCCAAGCCTCATACTCTAGAGGTGTCAGAACCAAATTCCCCTACTCTAGATCGCACATAAGCATCGACCGACGCATTTCCCAGAGAGCAGCTATCCTATCCAAGTCTCCAAGGGATCCCCGAGAGAAAATTAAGTCAAATAAGGGTGGTTTTACTGCATAGGGCACCTGCTGAGAGTAACCAAACTGGCGCAGCACTCGAAATGGGAAATAGTAAGTGTTGTCGGTCAAACCAAGGAGAGTGATGCCCTCTTGATCTCTGGAGCAAACCATTGGGAAAGTCCTGTCTAACCAAGGAAGCCTCCATACCAACTCGGCTTCAGCCAGCCAAAGCTTCAGCCCTTGTATATGCCCTCACAGAAGCATGGGGCATCTACCCAAAAAGCAGCGGGCCACCTCACCATGAGCAACATAGAAGCGAGGTATGGGTCCCAAAATGGAAAGGTGCTCCCCTAGCCAGACTTGGAACAGAAGCGGACATCCCCTAAGGTAATCCACCTCACCTAAGGTAAAGGCGTCAAGGCAACGATAGAGCTCTGCTAAAACCAAATGCATCACAGAATGACCTCCCTCTAATTCCATCAAGACGTCACAGAGTGCCAGAGAGAAGATTTCTCTCCCAGTATAGAAAAGAACCTCAGAGATAAGACAGAGAGCGAAAGCCTTCACATTATAAACGTTTCTAATCAGTAATTTTTGCAAGATCTCGTAGCCAAAAAGTTTTCTCGGGAATTTTATCGAACACCTGGTGGGCCCACCAATGAGACTTTTCTCATAATCAATTTTTTTCAAGCCCAAAGTCGTGTGGACGGCTTTAGCATAACCCAACTTCGGCACTACTTTGGCAAGGCTCTTGTGAAGCTTTAAACCTGACAAGCTGGAGAGTTCCTCAAGTGTAGGAGTCAGCTCATGGTTCCCGAAACGGAGGACATGGGTGCCCACTTCCCAAGAAGAGGCCGCCGCATGTATAAAATCCCAAAGCGGAGGGACTTCAAGGAAAGACGAGAGATGGGACAATCCAAGCTGATCCAAACCCGCGAGCTCGCTCTCATTCAAACTCTCAAGCCACTTCTTTAAAAAACTGGTCCCCACGCCCAAAGAGGAAAGTATAGTGGTCCCAGACACCCCACAGGAGAAAAATGAGGGATGGGGAAGTCATTTTTGTTGGTCCCCTTGCCAGCCCACCTATATTTCCTGCCATGTACCTTAAAGAAATACCTTGGACCACATACTAGGATACAAGAAATTTAAAAATCTAACGACTATATAACTTTCTTCTCTCAGGAACAATCCGCATAAAGGTGAAAGCATCGGTCGAAATTAATCAAAGCACAACCCATAGGCCATCTTTTCTAATCAAGCCCATCCTGCAAGCAATCTAGTATACTACAGCAAGCAAAAGGAAGAAACAGAGCATACAATAAAAAGAAGGCACTAACATTCATTCTGAAAACCATCCAAAGCGTAAGTGTCATATTATCCATTACATCTTCCCAAAACCAAAAAAAAATAGTAATGTCTCAAAATTCTCAAATGTTCAAATAAAAAAGAGCAGGCGTAAATCCTTGGCAGCACCCTTCAATTTCTTGCAATGGTGGGAGGTACTATGGTACGCCCGAACCTCCCCCACCCAGGACCACGCCTGAGAGAGTCGGCTAAGTAGGGAGTGCGATTCCTTTTCGAGAGCATGCTGCAAGTCATACCCAAAGTCATCAATCAAGACCGGTTGAAAGATAAGGATAGCAAAGCAATGATCCGAACCAGTCAGTATGACACTTACCACCTCCACGACCCGAAGGTTGGCAATATGGAAATAATATTCTACCTGGTTGACTGCTGATTCATAATCTTATAGAAGAGAAGGAGAGGAGGTTAGCTGCGTAAGCCATTGTACAAAAAGCAAACATGTAGAAAGAATAAAAAAAGATAAAGGCTTACCCCGGGAACCAATTCAGGAGGAGGGACCCGGACCGCTTCAGCATATATATGGGCCCGCTCATCTACGGTTGCACAAAAACTTGTAAGAAAGGCATCATCAAGGTGTCTGAAGGTCCCCTAGACTTCAGCAGTCGAGCTACTAGAGGCACCCATCCTAGAAGGGTCTGAAGGACCAGCTCCTGTAGCTGACCTGTCACCCCCTCATCGTCATCATCAGAATCACCTCCCTGGTCAAACTGTGAAAAGAAGCAGGGTTTCAGTCAGTAGAGGTAAAAATTGAATTAGAACTATTAGAAACTTGCCTAAACAAAGCAAAGAGGAGAGCTACCTGAGATCGCGGGAAAATAAAAGCCAAGAAGTTGGCACCAAGGATGAAACACGGAAGAATGGATCGATAGGGCAAGGACTCATACCATAGTTGGTATCCCCCAAGCACGAGAAGGTCATCAATGGGGACACCATGATGGAGAAATTTGGCAGAGAGCTCCTCAATGGTACCCTCAGGAGCCATAACATGTGCGGGAGGAGCCTGTGGTACGACAAAGTAGTCTCGATGTTGATGGACCACTCTCTCTCCCAGGTAATATGCTCGAGCCCAAGCCCCGTAAAAGAAAATAATGCGTTGGTCAATGAAAAAGTGGGACGAACCCACGGCAGTTCAATCCTAGAAGGGAGAGCCAACATAAGGGTGATGACCTGGCCAGACAAAAAAGTGTCCTATCACTCAAACAGGTAGCATAAAAAGAATGCTGAAAAAGAAAAGAGAGAAATAGCTATACCTGCTCCGGGATCAGTAAGTCAAATTGGGACCTCAGGCCCATCTCTAAATGCTTCATTTCTGACATCCCGATAGCGATTCTTGTGCCAATTGCTCATAAGCAGATATGTGTAGACCTCTGAGAAAAGGAGACGGTGGCCGGGCTAGAAGTGTAGGTACCCCCAAATCTGAAAAAAATAGTAAATGTAAAAGATTCAGATGCAGGATGAATGACTAGCCAATAAACCAAGGAAAGTACGAGAGTCAGGGGTTACCTAAATCACAAGCCAGAAACCAATGACATAAACTATGTTCCCAACTGAGGCTCGAGCCAGGCTAGAAATCAACAAGGCGTATCCGGCCCCTCCCCAGTCATACCGGTGCACATTGTCCCAATTTCCCATGAGACTAAGCAAGGACAATGAAACCCGGCCCCCGCTGGCATTTGCAAAAAGGGTCTTGGCCAGGAAGAAAAGGAGCAAGATGTGAGCCAGCATCACGGCATGCACGAGTTCAATAGGGATATTCGCATCCGACTGGCCCAAATCCACAAATTCGTTCTCATTAAACAAATCCTCCAGCCAATATAATTTAACTTCAGAGCCATGCTTGTGTTGAGAGGAGGGTAATCCTAGATTAATTGAACCACCTCATTCCAACCTGGTACGCGAAGGTTGGTCACCGGTGTGCCCCCAATCTTAATCCCCGTAATCATCTACCAATCGACGGGGGTAATAGTCATCTCAGCCATCGCCATGTGGAAAGTCATAGTCTCAGGTCGAAAGTGCTCAATTAAGGCATTCACATAGGCCGAGTCGCCCCTCATGGCAGGGCACAAAAGGAAATCCCCAAAACTGGCCTGGGCAAGGAGAAACATCACCTCCGGAGGGAGGTAGCGATAGAGGCGCTGGAGGTTGAGCCAACCTCCACGAAACATAATTGATGGCAGGTCCTGCACCAATATAAAGAGGTGTCAGATCCCAAGGATAAAGCAAGCTCGCATGAAGAAAAGACAAGGCGGCAAAATAAAACTTATCTTATTACCTTGCCGGCAATCCCAAAATTTGAGATATGGGTGTACTGTTGA
Organism: Chloranthus sessilifolius; assembly: GCA_021018995.1. Lineage (NCBI taxonomy): Eukaryota > Viridiplantae > Streptophyta > Magnoliopsida > Chloranthales > Chloranthaceae > Chloranthus > Chloranthus sessilifolius. Next base: position 114,342,945 of record CM037585.1, read on the forward strand.
TTGAGCAGACCAGTGCAGGCCCCCTCGCCTTGCATCTCGTACCAAGGCTGGGAAGAGCATTGCACTATGAAGAACTACTCCCCACAGGGACCGTAGACCACCTCTGGTCCATCCTCTTGGCCTTACCCCTCCTCTTGCCCATGCTCTTCCTCACTCGACATCCTGAGACAGACACAAGCAACAATATCAAGATATGTTAGTAGCAAGACATAAGTAGGTAAGTATGCCCCTTTTATTTTCCATCAATCATAAATCATCATCATTTCTAAGAAATGCATCAAAAAAGAAGGGGGGTGAGGCCCCCAAGGTCCCTACATTTCAGAAAAGGGAAAGTGCACAAACAAAAAAAAATATAATAATAATAAGAGTAAAAAAAAACAAAATAAAACATCAAAAAGAAAACAAACAAAAAATCAATCAAAAAAAAAGAAGAAAAGCAAAACATGTATAAACATACAAAAGAAGAGAAGAAAGTCTTTCTTTTTCTAGCAAACAAAAATCCAAAAATATATGTTTATATATACACATGCATACACAATGAAATTGCAAAAAAAAAAAAAAAATCATCATCGTCTTGGATGACACAAACAAAAAAGCTATCTAGATCCACGCAAAAGAGAGGAAAGAGAGGCCCCTAATCACATCACATCAACAAGTGGAGAAACGAGTAGGGCATCACTAAACAATCATATTTTTGCTCAAAATCAAGGCCAATACACATGGAAGAAATCAAAGGAGTCATGAATATTCGTACTTGCAAGAAAAATCACCCATTCATCATCTACAGAAGCAAGAATCTTAACCACATTACAAAATTTTCAAGAAAAATGAAAATAGAATGGGGTTAAACATTGATTACCTTCAAGAAAAATAGATCCCCGATCCGACGTGGAGCGTGTGTTTGATCGACAAGAGCTGGATCCAACGATAAAACAAGGCTCAAGGCAAATCCAAGGGAACCCTAGGAGGAGGTTCCGTTTTAGTTTAGAGAGGGAGGGAGGAATAGATTTTGAAAATAGCCCCCCTCCCCCCAGTTTTGACTTGGCGTGTATAAAATACACGCCAGGTATGTTTTGACCCCAAGGTGGCTTGGCGTGTGTAATATACACGCCAAGCCAAACCTGGCCCAATTTGGCCTGGCGTGTATAAAACACACACCAGGCTCTTCCTGGCCAAGTTTGGCTTTGCATTAGTATTATACACGCCGAGCATGATCTTCCTCAGACTTGAAGTTGTGTACAAGACCCGGAATGACAGGTCAACCCCCATTTGATCTGCTCGGGAGGCTGTGCTAGAATAAATGGTTCAAGATCAATGAGCATGCTCAAAATCTCGAACATACAAAAATTGACATAAAATAACAAAAATTGACATAAAATAAAATTAAAAAAAAAAATCACATAAAATAACAAGAAAAATCACATAAAATAACAAAAAAAATTTCGCATAAAATAACAAAAATTCACATTAAAAAAAAAATTATCACATAAAATAACAAAAAATCAAAAATAACAAAATATATTATAAATAATAATAATAATAATAATAATAATGAAAAATAACAAAAAAATAATAATAACATGTTCATATACATGTGTCCTCCAAAAAAGGCATGTACTCCCAAAAAGCGTTGCGATATCAATTCGCTCCGCTCAGATAGTCGTGCTAAATTAACTTCGAGATCGATGGGTTCACCCAAAGACATCGAACCCTGCTTCACGTAGGGGCACCCATGACCGGTCAGATAAGGCAATCAATGCCTCACATGATTGGACGTAAACTGTGGATCTTCGCGTATTTGCTTCGCACCTATCTTTAGGTATGGGTCGATCACCCCCTCACTTACGAAGCTGTTTTATTCAGAATAAAATGTCAACATCAAACATCTATAATCATCTCGAGAAGCGAATGTTTTTCCTAGCATATTGGGCTTTCGCAAATCGTTTCATCTCAGTTATGCCCAGTAATATCGCTAAGCGCTTGGGGACTGAGGACCTTGAGGAATGGACATTTTTCTCGACATATAGGGCTTTCGTTTACTCACCATGTTACCCACTTGATGTTTGAGGTTCATTCTTAATACAGTTGAGCCGTCAGTGATGCCTTGGGCCTCTTCGGATGTCTCTTGTCTTTGGCATTCGATCATTAGTGATCAGATACCAAAGAGGGGCATTTGTAGATACCCAAATTTGGCCCAAGGCCCGATCGAAACATACTTCGAGAGAGGCATACCCTCGAGCTTCCGATAGCATCTCCCACACCCTTAGGACCCTTCCCAAACCCTTAGGAATTACCCCCAACCTTTAGAAACCTCTCCGAACCCTTAGCTAACCCTCTCGGGTAATGGTTAGAGTGTGATGTGATAGGGACCTCTACTGAGACTGAATCTTATACCATTGAAAAGTAGAGGTTCCTAACTTTCCAACAAGCTAATAATCACCTCAATCTGATTTATACTTTAAAAGTTACGGCGATCCAAAGAATGTCTAAGAACTACACCTAACTGAGGTATGCATGGCGTGTGTATTACACATGCCAAGCCATTTTTTCCTAGAAATGGCTTTGCATGTATGCTTGGCATGTGTAATACACACACCAGGCTTACCTACAGTAACTCTTGGATTTGCTCAAATTTCACTTTTGGGGTTTGCCTTGTTGACCATCTCAATGTTTTGGGTGAGTTTCATTAGGACTATTGCACCCCTATTTAGCCTATTTGCAATCCTCTAGTCATTTGAATCCTCACCCTATCATCTACCATTGAAACCCATTGCCCACATTTCCAAGCTCTCAAAATCCTAGGAAACCTAAGATTAGAAGATTACCTAATTGCTAACCCTAATTAACCCTTAAGCACCCTCCTAACCTACCTTTTTCTAATAACTAGAGAGGCACCCTTCCCTTTACAAAGGCTTGAAAAAACTCCAAAAAAGAGAAAAGATTAAGAGAGAGCTTTCCTTCCCTTTGGTGCACCATTTTCATCCAAATTTCAAAACTTCAAAGTCTCCTTTAGATCCCACCTTTAATAAAAAATCTCCTAGTTTAGGTGAGAGCTATCCCTAGCCCTCCTCTCTTACCCCTTAGCTAGCAAGCTTTTGAGGTTAAAACCTGCTCTTTCATCATCCAAGCCATCGAATTCTTATCAAGTGCACCTACGCAAAGGTCCACAAGTGTGCTACAAGGGCTCGAGAGCTCCGGCTCTCCCCTCTACTCCTCTACCTTCTTAGCTTTTCCTTTATCCATGAATTTGGGCTGTTACGCCGCTGAAATCTTGGTAATTGCGAAGGGGCACAAATAGGATCCAGGTGCCTTTGGGCAAGAGGAAGTACTCTTTTTTTTTTTTGTTTTTTTTTTTTGGCCATAAGTAGAGACTGCTTTTGAGTGGGTTGATCGGGTGCCTAACACCTTCCCGATCAATAATCGAAGCCCATACCTAAGAGCCTTTAGCGTGGATCGGTAAATCAGAGTCATATTTTTGGCACTTTGGTACTTATAAAATTGATTTGGGTATCCCGGGACACCAAAAGCTTCGGGTGGCGGCTCTAAATTTTTCACACAAGCACATCGTCGCGACGGGATCATCAAAAATCCGTGGTTGCACAATAACACACAGGTTTTTCACCAACTCTAAAATCATATGGTCATCATGATGGTATCCTATGGAGGAGGAGCCATGCAAAGCCATGATGGCAAATGTTCTTTACTCACACTCAAATTTTACCATGATTGCTCTAAAAGCAACCATAGACCATTCGATCACAAAGACATTACCTTTTCTTTCTCTCCTTAGCTTGCTAGTTTGCTCTAATATTTGTGGTGCAGAGAGCTGGAATGGATCTCAAGTTTAGATATGTGGAATAGGTGAGGGTAGGGAGTAGTTTGATTGTTTTAGATCTTAATTTTGATGATTGGATTGTGAGGGCAAATTCACGGGAGTGGACGTGCTCTAATGGTGGTTTGGGAGGATGAAGATGGAAATGGAGAACCCCCTAGGAAATTCAAAATTTGCAATGGGATCTAGGGGACAAGCTCTTCATGAAGGTGGACAAGTGTCCACAATTCACTTCCCCATGCCAAGAGCTCTCTCTCTCTTGTCTCCTCTTTCCCATATGCGCATGGGAGAAGTAGACCCCACATGGGTTCCATTCTCACCACATGTATGATTTCAACTTGCCTTTCAGTTGTTCTATGCCCTTAACTTTTATGAACTTATAAAATTCCAACACATCTTGTGGTACATGTGTGAGAATCCGTCTCTCACCATAGATTTCCCCAAAGTTTTTCAATGGTTTAAGATGGGTTAAAGTTGAGTCAACTTGATGGGTGGTTGGGATTTATTAGAGATTAGCAAAATCCAAATTTATAATTATAGAAATTAGGTAATTAATTTGCAAATGCCCTTGGGCTTAATTAATATTTACAAGAATTGTCATTGCTCCATGCAAAGCACATACAAACTACTTGGAATATTAGTGCATCTAATCCTTTAAGATTTATGGGTCTAGGTTTGACCCAAACCATCAACCATTATCATGATGATCATCGAAATGTAAGTTATTGGTGATGATCTCTATATCAATACCAAGGCTCCGTCCCAATTCAAGTCAATTCTCGGGTCAGGGTCCATCAAAAGTCAGTTCGGGCTTCTCAGGTGGTGTGATAGTTTGCAACCGTGGGCTTTCGCGAGTCAGTCGCGACGATGTGCTCTCTTAAAAAAAGATGGAATCGTCACCCGGAGCTTTAGGTGTCTCGAGATACCCAAATTCAATATTATGAGCACTGAAGTGTAAAATATGACTCTGATTTACCGATCAACGCTAAAGGCTCTTGAGTAGGGGCTTCAGTTATCAATCGGGAAGGTGTTAGGCACCCGATTGACCTGCTTGTAAGCGGTCTCTACTATGACCAAGTCTATGGGAAGGTGTTAGGCACCTTATTGACCTACTCGCAAGTAGTCTCTACTATGACCAAGTCTACTATGGCCACTCCCCGCACCAGTTCACCCCACCAATCCCCACATCACCCTTCCCGGCCTAGAGATAGACCTGGCCACGTTATCCATCTTTGAGGAACAAAGGTTTGTACCTGAACAAACCCCCCCTATGGTGAATCACTACAAAATTGTGTTAACATTTGAGAATATCATCTCAGATGAAATGGGGATCAACATGATGGAGGCTGACTCGGAACGGCCTTATCAGTCAGCATCCTCTATCGCAACATGTAAAGGAGCGACCTCCTAGGTATGCAACTGGGCATCTTTGCCCCCAACCCTAGAAGCGGGGAGTAGCCTAACATTTGGCACCTGTTTACAAAAAAAAACAACCTATAAAAAAGTGAGATAAGACCTTGGCAGGCAATACCTTGTATATACCCAGACTCGCGCTGCCATGGGTCCATCTCCGAAGGAAACAAAAATCCCAAAAACATTGAAAAAATACAATGTCTAAAAATATTGTCATTTAAAATTCTAAGTAAAATCCTGCAAAAAGATGCTTTTACTGAAATACCCGTCTCACATAAAATTGACCCCTTTCCTGTAGAAATACAAGAAGAGGTAGGAGTTACGAGTCTGGACGAGGATATCCCTTTGGAGGAGCTTCCTAATGAGCTCTTTGACCAGTTTGCTAAATTTGAGTAACGCCCTACCCCCATCGTCGAAGAAATCGAGGATGTTAACCTAGGGACTGAGGAGATTCCCCGAGTTACCAAAATCAGAACGTCGTTATCTCTCGAAGAAAGAAAAGCATGATCGACTCCCTTCGGTCATACCAAGATGTTTTTGCCTGGTCATACGAGGACATGCTTGGTCTGGACACTGATTTGGTGGAGCATGAGTTACCACTCTACCCTGATATGAAGCTGGTCAAGCAGAAGTTGAGACGTCTCTGACTCGAGTGGATGTTGAAAGTCAAGGACGAGGTTATTAAGCAGTATGATGCGAGGTTTCTCATGGTATCTAAGTACTTGCAGTGGCTAGCCAATATTGTCCCTGTACCGAAGAAGGATGGAAAAGCTCGCATGTGCATTGATTTTAGAAACTTGAACAAAGCAAGCCTGAAAGATGATTTCCCATTGCCGCACATCGACATCTTGGTCGATAACACTGCTAAGCACGGGATGCTTTCTTTTATAGATAGATTCTTAAGATACAATCAAATTAAGATGGCAGAGGTAGATCGAGAGAAGACAATGTTTATCACTCCTTGGGGAACCTTTTGCTACAGAGTCATGCCGTTTGGGATGAAGAATGTTGGTGCAACATATCAGAGAGCTATGGCTGCACTGTTTCTCAACATGATGCATCGAGAAATTGAAGTGTATGTCAATGATATGATAGCCAAATCACCGGAGCGAGATGATCATTTGGTAAACCTTCAGAAGTTGTTTGAGAAGTTGAGAACATGTAGATTGCATCTAAATCCACAAAAGTACGCTTTTGGTGCCATATCTAGGAAACTGTTGGGATTCATCATCAGCAGGAGAGGGATCGAGGTCAACCCAGTCAAAGTCAAAGCTATCACAGAAATGCTACCACCATCTACTGAGAAAGAAGTTAGAGGGTTCTTGGGCAGAATACAATATATCAGTCGGTTCATTGCACAACTAACTCCAATCTACGCGCCGATCTTCAAACTACTAAGGAGGAACTTGCTCGTTGAATAGAACGATGATTGCCAGGCAGCATTCGATAAAATTAAAAGCTACCTCCTTAACCCACCTGTTTTGGTACCACCCGAGCCAGGGAGACCACTCTTTATGTATCTCTCCACGATGAAAGTTTTGATGGGATGTGTCTTAGGGCAGCATGACCAGACGGGAAGAAGAGAGCAGGCCATCTACTATCTAGGCAAGAAGTTTACTGATTATGAGACGCGTTATTCTCATCTAGAGAAAGCATGCCTGGCACTTATTTGGGCTACTCAGAGGGTCCGCCATTACTTGCTATCCCAAGTTGTTCTACTTTTGGCCCAAATGGACCCATTAAAATACATGTTCGAGAAGCCGACTCTCACTGGACGAACTATACGATGGTAGCTTTTATTGTCTGAGTTTGACATCACATATGTCACTCAGAAATTGATCAAGGGGCAGGCACTCGCCGATCATCTTGCCGACAATCCTTTGCCAGATTATGAACCTTTGAGAAATTAGTTCCCCGATGAGGACGTCCTGTTCATGATGGAAGACGATACAGAAGAAGCAGAAGAATCATGGATAATGCACTTTGATGGGACATCAAATGCCGAGGGACAGGGAATTGGTGCCATTCTGATTTCACTGAAAGGATCCCATGTACAAATCTCCATCAAGCTCAACTTCCCTTGCACTAATAACATGGCCAAGTACAAAGCTTGTGCCGCTGGTTTTTATGCAGCTCTCGATCTGAATATAACTCACCTCCGAGTATTTAGTGATTTACAGTTGATCATATGCCAGACGAATGATGACTGGAAGATGAAAGATGAGAAATAGATCCCTTACCATGAGCACCTTGAGGATCTGATAGTTTGTTTCAAAGATGTGACATTCTTATATGTCCCCCCGAATAAGAAATTGCTTCGCCGACACATTAGCAAATTTGGCATCAATGATAGAAATCTCGTACGGTGCTGAGATGAAGCCGATCATGATCAAGCAAAGGAGTGAGCCGACCTTCTGCCTCTAGATTGAGGACCCCTAAAGCCTGATGATTAGCCCCTTGGTTCTCAGATATCAAGAATTTCCTCGAGACGCTAACTTTCCCTGAGGGTACATCCAAGACGGACCTGTGAACCATTCAACGTTTAGCGGCAGGCTACGTCATTTGCGGGGAATGCCTCTACAAGTGATCCTATAATAACATTTTGCTCAGGTGCCTTACAGAAAGTAAAACAATCAATACCATGAAGGAGATCCATGAGGGAGTATGCGGTGCCCACGTCAGCGGTTACATGCTCGCTAAGAAAATTCAACGGTAAGGGTGCTTTTGGACCACTATGGAATTGGATTGCTACAAACATGTTCAAAATTACTGCAAGTTTCAAGAACACTCCAGTCTAATACACGCTCTTGCCATCGATTTTCACTGCATGACCACTCCTTGGCCATTTGCTACCTGGGGCCTGGACGTTGTCGGAATGATTAATTTGAAAGCATCAAATGGACATCGGTTCATCCTCGTCGCCATTGAATACTTTACCAAGTGGGTAGAAGCAGCATTATATGCCAATATCACGGCTAGTTACGTCGAGAAGTTTCTCAAGAATAATATTATGTGCCGATTTGGAGTACTCAAGGATATCATCACGGACAACGGCATAAACTTTGTGAATAAGTGTATCCAAACTTTCTGCGAGCAATACAAAATCAAGTACCATCGCTCGTCCCCTTATCGGCCTTAAATTAATAGAGTCGTGGAAGCTGCGAACAAGACAGTTGTTCGCATCCTCGAGAAAATGGTCATCACTTACCGAGATTGGGGTGAAATGCTGCCATTTGCTTTATGGGCCTACAGAATGTTGATCCGTACCGCTACAGGGGCAATACCATTCTCCCTTGTGTATGGAATCGAGGTTGTCCTACCAGTAGAGGTTGAAGTACCCTCGCTTCGAATCCTTATGGAATTAGGCTTATCTGAAACAGAGAGAGAGAGAGATCCCGCTTTGAACAATTGAATCTGATAGATGAGAAGAGACTCCTAACCTTGTGTCATACTCAAGTTTACCAAGGGAAAATCACACGCGCTTACAATAAACGTGTTCGCGATCGAGATCTAAAGATAGGAGACATTATGTTGAAGAAGATCTTCCCATCCCTCCACGTCGATCCGAGAGGGAAGTTCAACCTGAACTGGGAAGGACCTTACGTCATCCGAGAAGTGCTACCGAGATATGCCATCCGCCTCGCCACCATGGACAGAGATCATCTTCTTGAGCCCATTAATGCTGGATATGTCCGACGGTTCTACCCTTAGTCTATCACGATAAGGTAAGTATTGGCGAAACAGATACATGACTACTTAAGAACCCCCCGAAAGAGGCCATCATTCCAAACACAGTAGTAAAAAAGTATCTGTAAAAATGATAATATCCTTTGCTACCCCATTTTGAGCCCGGACCTTTCTTTCAACAAACCCCTTCTCCAAAAAAAAGAGAAGAGAAAAAGTGTGCACATATACAAAAAAGGGGCAGTAAAATCAAACTCCAAAAAAATAAAAAAAACCACACCCCAAAAAGAGATGCCCTGAAATAAAATAAAGAAAAAAAAAAGAAAAAATATAAAAGAATTATGGGGCATGTACGGTAAAATCCCAAGGAAGAATGTATGTTGTGAAAAACTGAGACCGTGTTATGGAAACCCTTTTTAGCCCAACAGACCCTCAAATCCTAACCTGACCCATGGCCAAGCAATATCCTGAAGAAAGCCCTTCTTTTAGGTTCATAAGCAGTCATAGTATCTGTTAAGTCAACAAAAGTCGAGTTGTGAGATGACACCGAAACCCCATCTGGCTGGCTATGAAGGAATCGACGTCTATGTCGTGGCTTTCGATAGAAGAAATAAAAAATATAATAAAATAAAATAAAAATATAAGCTCAATGCAAGATGGACGTGGTGAAAACCCGAAAGGGCACTACGCGTAAAACCAGTGAGTTTGTGCGGACCAGGTGAAAACCCGAAAGGGTGCTTGGGGCAAGAGAGCTAAACCCATGAATGTGGTGAAAACCCGAAAGGGCACCACGGGTAAAAAGAGGGCAAAAATGGGCACGACGAACCTGCCTTGGGCGTTGTGAGTAAAAAAGGGATTAAAAAAAAATATACTTAAAAGAAAGGTTTTAATTGATGGAAAACATTGATGTTGGCGGAACCCTCTTGGTTATTCTCCCTGATCCCCTTTTTTCGACTGGGCCGCTCATGTTAGTTCAAATCGGGCCCTGACCAGAATTGTCTACGTGAAACTGCTTCGTCGAATGTATAACCCAAGGTAAGAAGAAAGGTTTAATTCAATCCAAGGGGATTGAGGTTTTAGTCTTGGTAAAGCAGCAGAAACTCACCAAGATCTGACCATTTAAAAGAGGGTTCGACCATGTTCAAAAGGGGACCCGAGACCTCATCCGATTATTGAGGCATCAAACCAAACAAAAAGACAATAAAGATCAAGGCGAAATGCCCTCTTTGTAAAAGGGACCCATTAATCAAAAAGAAAAAAAATAAGAAAGAGAAGTCTTTGAAAATATAATAGATTTTCCTTTTCCATTTACAAATGCATTGCTTACATCACATCCCAAAAATAGCTGATGTGATGCCTAGCTTTCTTTCTTTTTTTCTTTTTACAAAAGCAGAAAAAACCAAAACATAAAGAAAATATGTACACCAAAAAGTGTGTATCAGTAAAGGGGTTTCTTACGCCCTTTTTTTGTGCATCTGATCTGTGTAAAAAGTTATATGTGCAGGAAGGAATCAACTGCCCAGCTCGCGCTTCAAGGCACTAATCTCAGCGTGAAAACCATCCTCCCGGACATTCCGCTCGGTCAACCGACGACCATGCAAACTCTTGTACCTCTTCTGAGAAGCATCTGTGGCTCCAAGGGCAACGCTCAAAGATCCTTTCAGACAAAGGACCTCGCTCTCTACTATCCCTACTCTAACTTTCTCTTGTGCCAAAAGTTCGTGCATGACCCTCTTCTCATCAGTCAACAACTCAATACGGGCTTGGAGCACCATCTCTTTCTTCGGCCAAGGGCCTCCCATGTCAATACTCTCTGTCTGATCCAGATGATCAGTAGCAGGCTGCTCAGCTAATAGCCAAGCCTCGTACTCAGGGGAAGACTAAATCGAATCTCCCTGCTCCATATCACACATCAACATTGACTGACGCATATCCCAAAGAGTAGCAATCCAATCTATGTCCCCAGAGGACCCCTAGAAAAGATCAAGTCACATAGAAGGGGCTTCGTCTCACAAGGTACCTGCTGAGAATAGCCAAACTGATGCAACACCTGGAATGGGAAATAGAAGGTGCTGCCAGTCAATCCTAGGAGGGTGATGCCCTCATGGTCTCTGGAATGAACTATGGGAAAGGTTCGGTCCAACCAAGGAAGCCTCCATGTCAGCTCGATGTCGGTCAACCAAAGCTTCAGAGTTGACGAGTCACCCTATGGAAGCAAGTGACACCTACCCAAAAAGCATCGAGCAGCCTCACCTCGGGCAATATAAAAGTGTGGCACGGGTCCCAAGATAGCAAGATGCTCGCCCAACTAGACTTGAAGCAGCAATGGACATCACCTGAGGCTCTCCACCTTACCTAGAGCAAACGTATCAAGGCACCGGTATAATTCAGCAAGGACCAGGTGCATCACCGAGCGGCCCTCTACCAACTCAATCAAGACATCACAGAGAGCCAGAGAGAAGCTCTCTCCCACGATAAAGAAAAGGAGTTTCGAAATGAGACTGAGAGAAAAGGCTTTCACATTAAAGATATTCCTAACCGGCAATTTTCAAAGACTTTCGTCACCAAAAAGTTCTTTGAGGAATTTGATCGAACATCTTGTGGGCACCCCAATGAAACTTTATTCGTACTCGAATTTCTTCAAACTGAGGGTAAGGTGAACAGATTTGGAGTAGCCCGACTTCGGTGTGACTCTTGCGTGGCATCAATGAAGCTTCAAACCGGATAAGTTGGATAGCTCCTCAAGGGTGGGAGTTAGCTCCCGCTTCCCAAAAAGGAACACATGAGCACTTGTATCCCAAAGAGAGGCTACCGCGTGAAGTAGGCCCCACCATGGAGGAACCTCAAGAAAGAGGGGAAGACGCGATAGTCCAAGTCGCTCAAGTTTGACGAGCTCACTCTCATTCAAGCTCCCATGCCAACTTTTGAAAAAATTTGGCCCCAACCTAAAGAAAGGGGTAAATTGGTCCCAAGCCCTCCATGTAAGGGAGGATTAGAAAGCGGGTCCATAGACATACAAAGATCTTTCAAGAATATAAAATTCAATGTATGTTGATGGACCGGCCCTTGGGAAAGCAAGGAAAAAAAAATCAGTCAAAAAGGCTAAGTCAAAAAGAAAAGAGAGAATTTGGGCTATCACGGGCATATAAGGCCCCACAACTCCCCAGGGTAAAGCTAGCACAACTATTAGCTGCGCCAGTGCAAATTATCCTCAATTTAAGCCTGCGCAACTAATAGTTGCGCCAACACAAAGCTGCCCTGCTTAATGCCTTTTTGAGCTAATTTAGGGATTTTCTGGGCCTTTGATGGTCCCCTTGGCCCTTTAAACTGATTCACCTGATCTATGCTACGAAGGCATTCAAACATGAAAAGATTAAAAGGACACCCGACTCTAAAAAAGTTTGACCTTTTTATGCAAGAGAAACTCGCACCCAGGCAGGCGACCTCAAGGGCTACTTTCATGAGCAATCACCAAGATCATCTTGCAAACAGTTGCATATATACAGGAAAAGGGATAACATGCAATCAAAGGAATAGCGCTAAAAATTTCTAAGCAGAAAAATCATCAAAAATACCACAATCATCCATCACAATCTATTTAAAACATCCCAAAATTATCCCAAAAATATGCTAAAATGTTTGAATTATGCAAAATGCAGAAACTAGGGCCTAATCTTTGTTGACGTCCTTTGACTTATTCCCCCGACATGAGGAGCCTTGGTAAGTCCGCATATCTCCCACCTGGGAGCATGCCTGGGAAATCCTGCTAAGCAAAGATCGCGACTCCTTGACACCTGCACGTTGCAAGTCATAATTAAAGTCAGAGATCAGGATCAATTGAGGAACAAAGGATAGAGGAACCAATGAGAAAAGTGGAGTAGCAAGATACTCACCACCTCCACGTCCCGGAGCTCTACGATGTTACAGTAATACGTCGCATGATCTATAGCCGAGTCGAAGTTCTACATTCAGAGGGATAGGATGTTAGTTATAGGGGTAATCACAAGACTAGTAATAAATGCATGCATTGATCAAAGGAGCCGAGATAAGGAAAGAATGATCATAAGAGGGCTTACTCCTGGAACCACCTCAGGAGGAGGAACCCGGGCTGCTTCAGCTGAGATACGCGCCTACTTATCCACATCAGCACACAGGCCCAAGAGAAAGCTATCGTCTAGGCATCGAAAGGTCCCAAAGACCACAGGCGGATCACCACCAAGGGCACTAGCATGAGAGGTACCCGACAGACCAGCTCTCGAAGAACCCTCACCCGAGGGACCCACGCTAGACGGGCTAGCACCTGAAGGACCTACCCCAGAAATATCAGCGGTACCCGTCGCTGCTCTACCTCCATCATCCGAGTCATCCCCTTGAGCAAACTGTGAACAAAATAGAAATTCGCTCAGAAGGAACAAAGGCTGAATTAAAATAGGAGGGGACTAATCTAAAAAAAGAAAAGAAAAATTACCTGACCTCGCGGCTCGCCAAATGCAAGTTGGCACTAGGGACGAAGTGCGGCAAGACGAACCGATACGGCAAGCACTCGTAGCATATATGATAATCTCCGGGCACAAGAAGGGCATTAGTAGGGAACCCATTATGAAGGAAGGTCGCAGTAAGATCCTTAATGCTACCAACAGGATCTAAAACGTCTGTGGGAGGGTCCATGGGTATGGCGTGATACCCTTGGTACTGGTGCACCACCCGCTCCCCTAGGTAGTAAGCCCTGGCCCACGTCCCGTAAAAGAAAACAACGCAACAGTTGTTGAATAGGCGTGATATGCCTACAGCTGCCCGGTCCCAGAAAGTGGACATGAGGTACAGGTCATGGAGGATCTGTCCAAGTTAAGAGGTGGCTAATCAACCAAACATGCAGCATATTAATCAAAGGGAATTTTTGAGCTGAAATAAACAGAGTTGAAAAAGGGCTTTACCTGCTCAGGGACCATCAGGTTGGGTTGGGACCTCAAGCCCATCTTTAGGTGCTTCATGCCCACATTACGGCACCTGGCTTGATTCCTGTTGCATAGAAGAGGGTAGGTGTATGCATCTATGTGGAGAAGCGAGCGCCCAGGATGAAAGTGATGGTACCCCCATACCTAAGAAGAGTAGTGTACAAGAGAGAAAGTCAGTAGCATAAAAGACCATTCAAGTAAAATTGACAAAAGCAAAAGAGTTAGGGTTTACCTCCAATGCTGCCCAAAAGCCGACAACAAATTTGGAGTCCCCAGTGGTAACTCGGGCCATGCCGTGCATCAACCATGCATACCTGGCCCCACCCCAATCGTACTTAGGGATGTCGAGAAAGTTGTCCATAATACTCAACAATGCCAGGTTGACTTGTTGACCATCTTGACCTTTAGGATGTATTTTGCTAGTTCTGTTGCACCCATTTACTATCTATGTGCAACCCCTTAAGTGGTTTAAAGCCTCACCCTATCATCCAACATTGGAGCAACTTCTCACATTTTTCAAGGCTCCAAAAACCCTAGGAAACCTTAGATGGCCCATTACCTAATTACTAATCTCAATTAGCCTCTAAGCACCCTCCTAACCTCTCTTTTTCCTATAAATAGAGAGGCACCCCCCTTGCAAATGGCTTGAAAAAATTTAAAATTAAGAAATTAAGGAATCCCTTCTCTCTCTCTCTCTCCTCTAGTGCACCATTCCCATACAAATTCTAAAATTCAAAAAACTCCTTTAGACCTTAGCATTTCACTAAAAAGCTCTAGGTTAGGTGTGTTACCCCTTAGCCTTCCCTCTCTACCTCTTCGCTATCAAGCCTTAGGAGTTAGAACCCCATTCCATACCATAGAAGCCTTCCAAAGCTCACCGAAGCAAGCAAACGAAGGCTCCACAGTGGTGCAACAAGGGCCCGAGAGCTCCGGCTCTCCCCTCTCTTCCTGTACCTTCTAGGTTATTCCTCTATCGTCCCATTTGTGCCATTACGCCGTAGAACTTTTGGTAGGAACAGAGGGGTACAAATAGGATTTTAATACCCATTTGGGCAAGAGGAAGCCTTTTTCATTTCTTTTATATTATTTTTGTTTTGGCCATTAGTAGAGACTGCATTAAGCGGGCTGATTGGGCGCCTAACACCTTCCCAATCGATAACCAAAGCCCCTGCCCAAGAGCCTTTAGCGTAGACCTAATTCAGAGTCAAATCGTGTTACTTTGGTGATTATAAAAATGATCTAGGTTTCCCGAGACACCAAAAGCTCTGGGTGGCGACTCTATATTTTTCCTTCGTGAGCGCATCGTCGCGACGGGATCTTCTCGAATCCCACGGTTGCACACCCATCTTCCAGAATGCAGAAATCCTTCTTGCTTCCACTAATCACATCTCGCCTATTCACCATAAGCTCATCATCCATCATCTGCAGCTTCCTAATATTCTCAAAGAGCGTAGGGCAAATCACAAAGGTAGCCATCAGTGCTCCCGTGCATTTCACGTCAAACCTGGAGCTACATAAGGCCATATCTTCCAGTAGCTTCCATCTATCTACTATACTGATAAGGTGTGACAATAGAGCTGAAGACTTCCTACTAAGTCCATCAGCAATGAAGTTTGCCTTTCCTGGATGGTACTGGATAGAGCAATCATAGTCCTTCAAGAACTCCATCCATCGTCACTGCCTAATATTCAAGTCCTTCTAGGTGAATAGGTACTTAAGGCTCTTGTGATCGGTGAATAAATCAAATATTTCACCATAGAGGTAATGTCTCTAGAACTTTAGAGCAAAGATGACTGCTGCTAACTCAAGGTCATGCATCGGGTAGTTCTTTTCATGGTCCTTTAGCTGTCGAGAACCGTAAGCAATGACTCTCTTATTTTGATTAAGCATGCAACCCAATACCCCATACGGAGTATCACTATATACTGTAAAACCTCCATAGCCTAAAGGTATGGCAAGTATTGGTACAGTAGTCAACCGTTTCTTGAGCTCCTGAAAGTTCTGCTCGCACTACTCTGTCCAAGTAAACTTAGCGTTCTTTTTCGTAAGCTGTGTAAGCGGACCTCGTATCTTGGAGAAGCCCTTAACAATTCTCTTGTAGGATATTCACATGCAACAGTGATAAGAGCAATGTTTTTCTTCTCCTCCTTATCAACTTGCAAATAAGAAAGATACTCATAGCAACCGCTCCTCATCATATGCTCTGCTCAGATCACTAAAATGAATCGAGCGACGCTGGATTTGACTCCACAAAATCAAAATGATTTTCTCTTTGGAGGTCGGAAAGTCACAATCTTCTGAAGACAGTAGACGCTCGCATGATATGCAGACAACTATTTCATTCCGAAGATCACGTCAAACCCTTCCATACTCAATGTAATCATATCGGTCATCGTCTCGTGATCCCCAATCATCACAATAACTGATTGACATACCATATCTATGCTCACCGAGTTTCCCGTAGGAACTGATACAGCCAATATAAAGTCAAGAGGCTTGAGAACAATGCCCAACTTCTCAGAGAAGAGAGAGTGATAAATGAGTGAGTAGACCTGGGGTCTATTAGTACTCGTGCTTCAATTTTGCGTACGTCGCCATCACGACACATAACAAGTGTACATTTTATTAATACATATGGTTTAATTAATATATTTGTAATTTGAGTGATGTTCATGCATATCTACATACAAGAATTTATACCACATAATAACAAATATAATTTATAGAGTCAATCAAAAATTTATTATCCGAAATTTTATTGATACCTTGAATCATGTCATTCGACGTTTGGGCATCTTGTGCAGTCACAGCATAAGCTCAACCTTGAATAACAGGTCGAGAATATTTATGCGTAGAAGTCGAAGTGATCCTTCCCTTGTCCTCCTCAGGAAAATCCTTGACCATGTGTCCGATCTTCCCACACTTTGTACACATATCAATCGTTGCGAATGAGGAGATACATAAGGCTTGTCGTACTGATGCTCTAGCTGTTGTTGAATCTAAAGAGCGAGAGGATACTTGGAAAACTCCACCGGCTGCCTGAGCATGTCGTGCAAAGATGGCAAGGACACGATCTTGTACCGTGGACCAAGAGGGATCCTGAGTTGTTGGCGATGTTGTCACCTCTCTCCCCAATTGGAGACAGTCTCTTATTAGATGTCCAATTCGTCCACACCTAAAGCACGCACCTATGGTTCGTCTACACTTCTCTATTTTGTGTTGTTTTCCACACTGTGAGCATAACTCAACCAGTGCAGATGGAGAGGTGGTTGCAGTGTCTCGTAATATAGGCGCGAGCGATGCAGTCTGTTGATCCATCTTGTTGACCATTATTCGTAACAGCTACCTAGATTGTTCGTGATCATTATCTCCAGTGCATACTATCTTTGCTCTTTTGTGAGATGCCAACTTGATCAAGTCAAAATGAAACAATGGTTTCAATTAACCGATGATCCTGATGTTTTGACATAACTCTAACACTCATAGCCTATGTTTAGATAGCCCTAATGCCATATTCCTATACTTAGCACTATGGTTCTGAGTCTCCCGTAAAATCTAAAGCCTATGCTCTAATACCAACTGTGACGACCCGACTTTTCCAATCCTCAAGGTATAGGAAAGGTTGACTCACCAACCTATTGATTAAACAATAAGCCGGACGAAACACATGCAAATAGCAGAGTAAAAGCGTAATTAACTCTATTTCTATAAGGAAAGCGGAAAACAAAAGTAGCGGTTCTAACCCAGGCAAACCCATGGGTAGAAGAACCGAAAAGAATCATCGATGATGGCTGACCATCACCGAAACATAGTTCATAAAAAGAATAAAGTATAAATATAATAATTCTAATACATAAAACCAAACAGACCAGACGTACCAAGCCCAAGAATATCTCCTAAACAGAGCAGCAGACTAAACAGGGAAGAATTCCTTAGGAGGATTCTCAGACTCTTCCTCAGGAACGTAGTTCGGATCACTCTCGTATCCCAGAGCAGCAGTGGCTAAATCAATACCTGTGACGTATAGTCGAAGTGAGCTAACAAAAAGCTCAGTAGAAGATACTCATATCAATCACATTATATCTTAATAAACATGATTTTCAAAACATACGGAATAGATGATTTTCAAAGTAGATATTTAGAACAAAATAGATAACTGAAATTCAAATACGGTGATCAGATGCAAGTTCATATTCTAAGTTTTTCTAAAACAGATTCAAAGCAAATTCAGATGCGCATTGTGTCTTGACTCATATATGCAAAGCTTATCAAATTCATGACTTAAGTCCTAAACTTAATCTATCTGTCAAATTAATATAGCATGAGAGTGAGAATAATACCGATGGGAACCCTACCTACCCATCGTTGTTCATGAACCCTTTTTTAGGAGTGCAACAAGCCCCTGCACTATGAGGGTAACTTGCGCTAGGAATAGTGTTTAGGAATTCAGGGGTCATTCAGGTAAATCAGAAATCACATGCAGATTCTAATACATAATTCAGAATTTCATATTCATAGCAGATTCGGATTTTTAGAGTTCTTATTTTGGATTTAGAGTTCTTAATCAGGTTTAAGTTTACAGATGCAAAGTTCAAATGTCATATGCGGAGTTCAAAAGATCATAACACAAAATATCCATGTGAATTGAAATAGAATGCAAGTGATGATGAGATTCCCCTACCTCAATTCTTGGAGCCATTCAAAGCAATCCAACGGTCCAAATCCACGGCCTCCAACTCTTAATCTATATCATACATACGATGATGTGTCAAGGAGAAATTCTAAATTATTAACAAATTTGACATATTTATATGATTTCTCAAAAATGAGACGGAAATGGGCAAGTTCAACTAACTCAGAATTTGACCCAACTTCCTACTTAATTTTGACCCTCAAAACATTTGATTCAAGAGTTTGTTAATTCACAAAAGTTATAGAGCTCTTTGTCCTCTTTCTAACTCATGAATCACGTCAATCGGAGTTCGGATAAAATGTTATGGCCAAAATACCGAAGCTGTGTCGGCACATTCAGTCAAATTCGAACATCGATTTCAAATTCGAACTTCGATTTGCTAAGAAATCTGGCACATCTGTTGTCAATTTCGAACGTCGATTTCAAATTTGAACATTCGATTTTCATATGCGACGCTCGATTTTCTCGGGTTCAGAACCCTTTGGCTTCTTCCTTAGTCTATTTTTTCCAAAAAATTTACCGGATTCATTTTATTTTTGCACACACATATTACACAATTAATGTAAGTAATTAATCTATGAATTTAGACCATTAAAATCAACTCGATCATACCTTTCACTGATCGATTTTTACGGCACATGATAAGTGTTGCCGAACGAGGGTTTCAGAGTGAAACCTTAGGATTTCTACTGCGATTCCACAACGTTCAATCAAATCAAAGCTCCAAGTGAAGCCGTCTATGGTCACGGATCGATTTCCACTTCTCCACAGTACAGAAAATGATTCCGAGATGATCGGCACACACTCGATTCCAATTCAAGGGTTAGTAATGGTTGGGATTCACAAAAGAACATAGAACCTCATGCGCTAATCAGCGTCAATGCGTCGCCAAGTGTGCTGAGCTCACAGCGTGATCGTGATCGTGTGGTTGAAATCCCAAGAAGAGGTTTGGAAGCGATGGACTTTCGGATGTGGAGCACGGCACTTTCTTCCTCTCGTTTCAAATTCTCAAATGGCTTCCGGTTCTCTTCAACTCTCTAGCTCACACTTTCTCTCTTCACAAATCTCCTTTGAAAGCTTTCATAGCTTAACCATTAAGCTACCCCTTTCCTTATAGCAAAATGAACAAGGTAAACATATCTTTTATATTTTTACACCCAAAATTATATCCACAATCAAGGTTGGGTTTCGGTGCTGAGTGGCACACGGTGAGTCGGTGCATGGCTCATCCACTAAAGGCCCAAACAACATTTAAACCTTAATTTGTTCCACACAAAGATACCCAAATATTATTTAATGACTTATTATTAAATAAAAACCATGTCGACATCGGTCACCATGCCGGACTCGTACACAGGGTCAGTCAAACTCGGGTTTCAAAATATCAAGATATTACACCATGAGTACATACTATGGACTGTTTCAACCCATCACCCTATAATCCACCATTAAAATCCAAATCCCTCTTCTCCAAGCCCTCAAAACCTGAGAAAACCTTATATTAGAGATTACATAATTGCTAAACCCATTAGCCCTTCAGTATCTCTCTAACCATCCTCAATTCTATAAATAGAAAGCCACCCCGCCCCCCCTTGTTTAAGAGATCTTTTGAAATTTCTAAGAGAAGAAACTCTTCCCAAATGCCTCCTCACTTGCCTAAAACTTGGATTTTTCCAAAAGCTAAAGCCTTAGCCAATCTCATACCACCATTTTCATCATCACTCTCAAGCTCATATCCTTTAAAACCTTAGAAGTTAGAACCCTTCTCTAACCCATACTACTATCGGAAGATCATCGGTGTTGCTCTCACGAGAAGATCCGGCTACGGTGCTAAAAGGGGGCTCAAATAGGATCAGAGTGCCTTCGAGCAAGGGAAAGTGCCGCTCACTTTGTTCTTTATATATATATATATATATATATATATATATATATATATAAACCATCTAAACATAGACCCGGTTATAGTAGAGACCGCTTACGAGTGGGTCGATCAGGTGCTTAACAACTTCCCGATTGATAACCAAAGCCCCTACCCAAGAGCCTTTGGCGTTAACCGGTAAATCAGAATCATATTTTGCACTTCGGTGCTCATAATACTGATTTTGGGTATCCTCAGACACCAAAAGCTTCAAGTGGCGACTCCATCTCTTTACGAGCTCATCGTTGCGACAGACTCTCGAGAGCCCACAGTTGCACAGTGTGTTACTCGGATATTCCACACAATGGATCTTCAGCTCATGCCGCACCTATCTGACCATCAATATTTTTATTCGAGATGCCACTGCTTGGCAAAAAATGGCCCTAAATGCACGTTTCGGCATGATGTGTGTCATAAGATTCGAGGGGCATTTTTTGCCTACATCCCACCCTTGGAACCAATTGATTTCTTGGAATCAGATAGTCGAGATCAATTTTCCACTCCAATCTTCCAGATAATGGATCTTGAGACCAAGAGCATACCATCAGACAGTCAGTTTTACATTCTAGGTAAAACAGATCCTTAAAAAGTGGCCCTAAAATCACATGGCACACATCCTGCTCAAACGTGATTTTAGGGACCTTTTTTGAGATATATACCATGTGGAATACAAAACTGACCGCCTGATGGTAAGATCATGGTCTTAATATCGATTATGTAGAAGATTGGTGTGAAAAACAATCTCCATTGTGGGCAAGTAGTTCATCCTTATAAACATGGGTACCTCTCTTTGCACCCACACATTTTTTGAAAGCGCCTATGTCTCAGACCCCTTGATTGCTTTGGATAAGATGACGGAGGCCGTTTTTCACCCTGATATTCCATAAAATAGATCTTGAGACCATGGTGTACCTATCCGATGGTCTGTCTACGACCAGTTTTGGGGATCTGTGACACATGGAATAAAAAATGAACCGTCTGATAGGTGCGCCATGATCTCAAGGTCTAGTTGTGGAATATCAGGGTGAAAAACAACCTCCATCATCTAATCCAACTAAATCAATGGATATCAAGGGATCTCAGATGTGGACTTTCAGAGAATTCTCGTGTGCAAATAGAGATACCATATAAATATCATTTGGGATACTTTTGGGTAGCTCTATTAGCACCCACGGAATCTCGGAAATGCCCACGTGTACAACCCCTTCAAAACCATTGACTGCTTTTGATTAGATGATGGAGATCATGTATTACCCCGATTTTCCACACAATGGATCTTGAGAACATGTCACACCTATCCGACCGTCAATATTTGTATTCGAGAAGTCGCTGATTCTCAAAAAATGGCCCTAAAATCATGTTTCAACTAGATGTGTGTCATAGGATTCAAGGGGCATTTTTTGCCTACATCTGACCCTTGGAACCCATTGATTGCCTGGAATTAGACAGTCCAGATCAGTTTGCACTCCAATCTTCCACACAACAGATCTTGAGACCATGAGCGTACCATCAGACAGTCAATTTTACATTGCAGGTAGCATGGATCCCCAAAATATATTTTTATTCGAGATGTCAATGTTCCCCAAAAAATGGCCCTACAGGCACGTTTCAGCGTGATGTGTGTCATAAGATTCGAGGGGCATTTTTTACCTACATCCGACCCTTGTAACCAATTGATTTCCTGGAATCAGATAGTTGAGATCAATTTTCCACTCCAATCTTCTAGACAATGGATCTTGAGACCAAGAGCATACCATCAGACAGTCAGTTTTACATTCTAGGTAAAAAAGATCCCTAAAATGTGGCCCTAAAATCACATGGCACACATCCTGCTCAAACGTGATTTTAGGGACCTTTTTTTAGATATATACCATGTGGAATACAAAACTGACCGCCTGATGGTAAGATCATGGTCTTAATATCGATTATGTAGAAGATTGGTGTGAAAAACAATCTCCATTGTGGGCAAGTAGTTCATCCTTATAAACATGGGTACCTCTCTTTGCACTCCACACATTTTTTGAAAGCGCCTGCGTCTCAGACCCCTTGATTGCTTCGGATAAGATGACGGAGGACGTTTTTCACCCTGATATTCCATAAAATAGATCTTGAGACCATGGTGTACCTATTCGACGGTCTGTCTACGACCAGTTTTGGGGATTTGTGACACATGGAATAAAAAATGAACCGTCTGATAGGTGCGCCATGATCTCAAGGTCTAGTTGTGAAATATCAAGGTGAAAAACAACCTCCATCATCTAATCCAACTAAATCAATGGATATCAAGGGATCTCAGATGTGGACTTTCAGAGAATTCTCTTGTGCAAATAGAGATACCATATAAATATCATTTGGGATACTTTTGGGTAGCTCTATTAGCACCCACGGAATCTCGGAAATGCCCACGTGTACAACCCCTTCAAAACCATTGACTGCTTTTGATTAGATGATGGAGATCGTGTATTACCCCGATTTTCCACACAATGGATCTTGAGATCATGTCGCACCTATCCGACTGTCAATATTTTTATTCGAGAAGTTGCTGATTCTCAAAAAATGGCCCTAAAATCATGTTTCAACTTGATGTGTGTCATGGGATTCAAGGGGCATTTTTTGCCTACATCCAACCCTTGGAACCCATTGATTGCCTGGAATTAGACAGTCCAGATCAGTTTTGCACTCCAATCTTCCACTCAACAGATCATGAGACCATGAGCGTACCATCAGACAGTCAATTTTACATTGTAGGTAGCATGGATCCCCAAAAAATATTTTTATTCGAGATGTCTATGTTCCCCAAAAAATGGCCCTACATGCACGTTTCTGCGTGATGTGTGTCATAAGATTCAAGGGGCATTTTTTGCCTACATCCGACCCTTGTAACCAATTGATTTCTTGGAATCAGACAGTCGAGATCACTTTTCCACTCCAATCTTCCAGACAATGGATCTTGAGACCAAGAGCATACCATCGACGATCGCTTTTTCATTCTAGGTAACACAGATCCCTAAAAAGTGGCCCTAAAATCACATGGCACCCATCCCGCTCAAACGTGATTTTAGGGACCTTTTTTGAGATATATACCATGTGGAATACAAAACTGACCGCCTGATGGTAAGATCATGGTCTTAATATCGATTATGTAGAAGATTGGTGTGAAAAACAATCTCCATTGTGGGCAAGTAGTTCATCCTTATAAACATTTTTTGAAAGCGCTTGCATCTCAGACCCCTTGATTGCTTCGGATAAGATGACGGAGGTCGTTTTTCACCCTGATATTCCATAAAATAGATCTTGAGACCATGGTGTACCTATCCGACGGTCTGTCTACGACCAGTTTTGAGGATCTGTGACACATGATTTAAAAAATGAACCGTCTGATACGTGCGCCATGATCTCAAGGTCTATTGTGTGGAATATCAAGGTGAAAAACAACCTCCATCATCTAATCTGACTAAATCAATGGATATCAAGGGGTCTCGAATGTGGGCTTCCGGAGAATTCTCGTGTGCAAATAGAGATACCATATAAATATCATTTGGGATACTTTTGGGTACCTCTATTAGCACCCATGGAATCTCGGAAATGCCCACGTGTGCAACCCCTTCAAAACCATTGACTGCTTTTGATTAGATGATGGAGATCGTGTATTACCCCGATTTTCCACACAATGGATCTTGAGATCATGTCGCACCTATCCGACCGTCAATATTTTTATTCGAGAAGTTGCTGATTCTCAAAAACTGGCCCTAAAATCATGTTTCAACTGGATGTGTGTCATGGGATTCAAGGGGCATTTTTTGCCTACATCGGACCCTTGGAACCCATTAATCACCTGGAATTAGACAGTCGAGCTTAATTTTGCACTCCAATCTTCCACACAACAGATCTTGAGACCATGAGCGTACCATCAGACAGTCAATTTTACATTGCAGGTAGCACGGATCCCTAACAAGTGGCCCTAAATCACATGGCACACATCGCACTCCAACATGATTTTAGGGACCTTTTTTGAGATCTATACCATATGGATACAAAATTGACCGCCTGATGGTAAGATCATGGCCTTAATATAGGTTATGTAGAAGATTGATGTGAAAAACAATCTCCATCGTATGATTCCAGGCAGTCAATTGTTTTCGGACTTGGGTGTCTTCAGTAATCCTGTTGGAGCGAATAGAGATACCCATATCACAATTGCACACTTGATTAAAGAATGTGCCATAGGGCTCCAAAAGGGACCAGTCAACCAAGCCACTTGGCGCTCGGGTCAAGAAAGAGCTGGAAATTGTAACAACCAGGAAAGGGTACTATAATTTTTTTTTTAACATTTTATACTAGATACAGCGTGCTTTGAGGACTGGTGCTTAGAATATTTAGCCCACACCTTTGACTGAGGATGATCATAAATACCCCCACCCTTTGAGTAGTCTTCAACGCAAGTTGGATTTCTATTTCTAGTTTAATTTCTTCAACACACAAACTACCTACACAAATTCAGCAATCAGTCTCTACTTTCTTCAATAACTTCAAAATCAAATGGCCCTTCTCTCATCTGCATCTGCATCTGCATCTCCTCTCCTCCATACCCCGGAAAATGGAAAGCCGGAGGTGGTTCGGCCGTCGGCAGATTTTCACCCGAGCATTTGGGGAGATCACTTTATGGCCTACTCTCATGATGAACAGGTATGGTAGTGATCCGATCAAATCTGTTTTTTAAACTTTGAAATTTTAAAAAAAATTATTTTCATTAAAATCATAACTGTGTTTGCAGAACCTAGAAGAAAGGAGGAAAAGAGTTGAAGGGTTGAAACAAGAAGTGAAGGAAAAGCTAAATAATATTGTTAACTCAGTGGAGAAATTGAATTTTATTGATACTATCCAACGGCTTGGTGTGGGATATCACTTTGAAAATGATATCGAGGAATCATTACAAAAAATTTACAAAGGCAATGATGATGATATCGCCTATGATCTACATACCGTTGCTCTCAAATTTCGACTGCTAAGACAACAAGGATTTAAAGCATCAGCAGGTAAAATGGGAGTTCGAGTTCGAACGGCATACTAATTTCAGCCTTGTGATTTTTATGCCAATGCTCTTTTCAATTCCTGTTTTTTTAATAGAGATTCAATATAAAAAGAATTGTTCCTCTTTCCTCCGGTCTATATAAAATAGTCTAATCATGAAGCTCTGTTTTATGTACCAGATGTATTTAGCAAGTTCAAGGACCAAAATGGTAACTTCAAAGAAAGCTTAAGTAATGACCCAAGGGGATTGTTAAGTTTATATGAAGCTTCATATCTTAGTGTACATGGAGAAAACATATTGGACGAAGCTCTTACATTTGCTTCCGACCATCTGAAAAATGCTAAGGAACATTTAAGCTCTTCTCTTAAGAAACAAGTAGGGCGTGCATTATCGCTACCCTTGCGGAGGGCCATGTCCAGGCTAGAGGCAAGGCACTACATCTCATCCTACGAAGAAGAGGAAGAGAGGGATGATGTTCTACTAGAGCTTGCAAAGTTGGACTTCAATCTTTTACAATCACTGCACCAAATGGAGCTAAGAGAAGTAACAAGGTCAGTTTGAACAATTAACCATCTTGTTTTTATTTTTATTTTTTATAAATTACTTGGCTAATTTAGGTGACTGACTTCACTGCAGCTAACAATATTTTCATGGATGTGATTTTCTCAGGTGGTGGAATGAATTGGACTTTGCAGCAAAGCTACCTCATGTCAGAAATAGAATAGTTGAGTGTTACTTTTGGATATTGGGCGTCTACCATGAGCCTCAATATGCCCGTGGAAGAATGACAATGCTCAAAATGATAGCCATAACATCGGCTTTGGATGATACCTATGATGCCTACGGAACCTTTGAGGAACTCCAATTGCTTACAGATGCAATCCAAAGGTTTGTGATAATAATTGCACAATTTTTATTTGCTTTAACACTAAAACATCCCCACAAGGTATTGGAAAGTTTGGCTTTGGTCATAGATATTCATTATTTAGCAACACTTATTGCATGCTAAAATTTTGAACTTGCAATTGTAGGTGGGAATACGAAGCCATGGATCAAGTCCCAGAATACATGAGAGTATTGTTTCTTTCATTGTTAGATTCTGTTGTTGGGTACGAGGACGTTATGACACCCAAAGAAAAGTCATACCGCATACACTATGTAAAAGAAACGGTATGTACAGACAAGCCCCTTAAGTTGTATCTAAACAAGTACCTGTATTTTGACTCCTTTTGGGAAAGAGTATTTAAACTCTTGACCTCCTTAAAAGAAGAGGTTTAGCATACCACTCTGTTATCAACCTTTATTTTTTTTAAGTATATATGCTAAACCATTATTTGTCATCAATTTTTTATTGTAAATTGATTATTCTAAAATGATCCTCATAAAATAATTTTGTGTGTTATCGCAGATGAAAGTGTTGACTAAAGCTTATTTTATGAAGCCAAGTGGCTCCATGATGACATGTTCCCACTTTGGAGGAGCATTTGGGAGTGTCCGTAATAAGTAGTGGGTATCCTATGCTCTGTGTGATGTCTTTCGTTGGAATGGGTGAAGAGGCAACAAAAGAGGCTTTCGATTGGGTTATTAGTGTTCCCAAGCTTGTTTGGGATCTATCTCTAATGTCTCGACTCAGGGATGACATCCAGTCACAAGAGGTATCATCAATTAATATATAGTTAATGGTAGTGTCTTTCCATTCTAAAATAATACATATATTGGATTTCATTTCAACTAACATTTTTTTTTTTAACTTGCGAAGTTTGAGCAAAAGAGAGATCATATTCCCTCCAGTCTCCTAATCTATATGGAGGAGAATGGGGTATCAGAGGAAGAAGGACGACAAAAGTTTCGTGAAATGATCTCTGATGTATGGAAAGGAATAAACCAAGCTTGCTTAAAACCAACCGTAGTGGCAGTGCCTCTCCTCACACGACTTGTTAACCTTTCTGGCATGGCTGAAGTCATTTACCAGCATGGAGATGGATACAGCGATTCCAGACATGAAACGAAAGACAATATTACATTACTGCTCGTCAAACCGGTTCCCCTTTGAAAATTTAGTTATTTTCTATTCATCTTATTTAGTATGTAACATCAAAGTACTAAATTGCTTTTAATTTTTCAATATTCTATTAATGAAAAATCAGAACTTTCTTATGAATATATGTGTTTTAAAGGTGACACTAATCTTTATAATTTATTAATGAATGGGATTTACTCTTAAGTCATTTTCATTAATAGATATATTTTTTGGCCCGGTGGTGTCAGATGGATCATATTTTTTACCACTCCAGTTATCATGTGAACTTTTTTTTTTTTCGATAAGCCAGCTTGAGGTCGATGGGACCTCACCCTATACTAGTAAATACACATCACTCAAAGAATCCTTACAATCCTATCCAAACACTTCAATATGGACCTTATATTAATATATGAATACGGTCTACATTAAAGTTCATATATCAAAATGCAAATCGTTTGATTGGACCCTTTTTGAGCTACCATATGTTTACATGAGGTTTTTCTACTTAAACTACTTGGATTGGTAAGAAATTGTGTTTCGCCTTGTCATAACTCGAAATCCTACCTCTTTAAGACAACAGAGAATTTTCTGTCATGACTTGCTCGCATCCAATTTATTAAGCAGAATTACTTAACTTACTTTTCCTATGATTACGTGAATGACCTTCAATTCTTTGTGAGGGCATTCGGGTATTTCCTAGTCTTTTAATCTCAAGTGTTGGTGTAATATTTGCTTGGAGCATTTGATAGGTTTGGGGCTTTAAATATTCATTCTTTGGACATGGTATATTTTAGACGACATAAATGGGTATTACAGTACCTTAACATAAACCTTGTCGGGCCATAGGCCAGCTTCGCCATTTATTCATACTTTTATTGAATCAGGTTCATTTCAAGCTTGACTGAATCGATTTTTATTGCTCCTAAAATTCTTTAGCCCAAACTCGGCCAAAATTGAGTTGGGCTGGGCCACGGCAGAGCTGCAAGGCTGCCCAACTCATTGAAGAAATTTATTAACCCTACTAGAATTTGACCATGTGTCAAATTTTGCAATAGAATAAAAATCATAACATAACAATAAAAAAATACAAATTTGTTCATCTATGATCGAAAAGTTTTGGTTGCTAAGACAAAGGACAAAGTTCCACATCTACGATTGGTTGATATTTACTTAGTACGCTTCTTATAGTACCCCAATCAAGGATCCCATATTATATATTCCCGAGAGATAATAGATATGGATATTTTACGTTTGGGAGCTATTAGTGGCACACACAAAGTTGGTTAGAACACATAGTTTAAAAGAAAGACTTGGTATTTTGGGAACATGTGCCATGTGGAAACACAATCTAAGCCGTCTGGTTAATGATAAGAACCAAGAGAGCCTTGGTGCAAAAGATTAATTGACATGAAACACTATCTCTATCGATCCAATAGTCAATTGTTGAATCAAATGATGCCTATTGACTGCATTGAGCAACATAATATAGTTCATGTTTCATGTCAATCTTGTGGAACACAGTTCGTTAGATGGTGACCTTCAAATCAAACCGCTTAGAAGATGTTTCCATATGGCACAAGTCCCTAAAATACCCAGTCTTTCTTATAAATTATGTGGAAAGGCCAACGTTCACTACAAAAATTAGGTGTTTCAATGACACTTGCTGTTAAGGCAGTTTTTGGTAGCAATAGGACTAATAGCGGCAGTTTTTTTAGTCTTATTTTTGGTAGTAGTTCTGTGTGCTAGTAGTTCACTTTTTGTTTTTAGGGTAGCCCTATTCATGGTTACCCAATTACAGAGGCCTACACTGAAAACTCATGCTCTATCCAAGCAAATCATTTTTCATCCCAAATCACCTACTAACTTACTTCATAGGTCACTTTCGAGGGCATTAAGCAAATGCTTTTATCATACAAGCGGGTAGGATTCGAAGATGATATCAACAGATCGATTGTATAAAAGATTAAAATGGAAGAACATGTAACAGCTGCCCCTGAAAATTCGGGCTAGTCAAACCTTTGACCCAAAATCCGATGTCTTAAGAGACTTGAGATCCAGGCAGCTTTAAAATATGAGCACCCTCATTGATTGTGGACACCCAATTAAAATTTTGGTGCACCCCAGCATAGGCGGCACCCCATCATTTGAATTTTATGTGGCATCCACATTTAATTAGTTATATAAGTAGCACCACTAAGGGCACCCACTATTATTTTCAAAACCTTTAAAGGCATCCACAATCCAATTATTTTAAGTGGCACCCAATAGTCCACTTTGTTTAGTCAAAACCAATGATGATGATCTAGTGAACATTATCAATGAAGGCGATTTGATGTTACCAATCCGATGGGCCATCTATGGACTGGTCAAACGATTGACTTAATATTGAGGGATTAAGATGCACTTATATATTAATTAAGTATTAATGGTTTAATATTGGATAGTGGCAAATCTTATAATTTATCTAAACAAGAAGGGCTATTTTATATCATTTTTATGGAATGAAATTTGTAATTAAATTAAAATTAGGAGTTCTAGGCAATCTTGGCCGTTGATGGAGTTGACCAACCTTAACCTCTTCTTTGACCCATGGATTTACCTAGGGGAAATCTAAGGTGAGAGATATACCTTAGTGCATATTTTGAAGGAATCGTGACATATCATTGTAGTTAGGACTACAAGAGCCTACAAGGTAACATCCCGAAAAATTTCCAAAATCATAGGTCCTGATTAGGTGCTTGTCCATTAAGAAATGCGTCACCGTTTCGAATTTTTCAAACAAGATCATTTCAGAATTACTTAACTTACTTTTCCTATGATTATGTGAATGACCTTCAATTCTTTGTGAGGGCATTCGGGTATTTCCTAGTCTTTTAATCTCAAGTGTTGGTGTAATATTTGCTTGGAGCATTTGATAGGTTTGGGGCTTTAAATATTCGTTCTTTGGACATGGTATATTTTAGATGACATAAATGGGTATTACAGTACCTTCACATGAACCTCGTCGGGCCATAGGCCAGCTTCGCCATTTATTCATACTTTAATTGAATCAGGTTCAGTTCATGCTTGACTGACTCGATTTTTATTGCTCCTAAAACTCGCTCCCTGCCCAGCCAATTTTATGATCATTTGATTACTAATCAGGCCAAACACTTTAGCCCAAACTCGATCAAAATCGAGTTGGGCTGGGCCACGGCAGAGCTGCAAGGTAGCCCAACTCATTGAAGAAATTTATTAACCTACTAGAGTTTGACCATGTGTCAAATTTTGCAATAGAATAAAAATTATAACATAACAATAAAATAATACAAATTTGTTCATCTATGGTTGAAAAGTTTTGATTGCTAGGACAAAGGACAAAGTTCCACATCTACGATTGGTTGATATTTACTTTGTACGCTTCTTATAGTACCCCAATCAAGGATCCCATATTATATATTCCCGAGAGATAATAGATATGGATATTTTACGTTTGGGAGCTATTAGTTGCACACACAAAGTTGGCTAGAACACATAGTTTAAAAGAAAGACTTGGTATTTTGGGAACATGTGCCATGTGGAAACACAATCTAAGCCGTCTAGTTTAATGTTAAGAACCAAGAGAGCCTTGGTGCAAAAGATTAATTGACATGATACACTATCTCTATCGATCCAATAGTCAATTGTTGAATCAAATGATTCCTATTGACTGCATTGAACAACATAATATAGTTCATGTTTCATGTCAATCTTGTGGAACGCAGTTCTTTATATGGTGACCTTCAAATCAAACCGCTTAGAAGATGTTTCCATATGGCACAAGTCCCTAAAATACCCAGTCTTTCTTGTAAGTTATGTGGAAAGGCCAACGTTCACTACAAAAATTAGGTGTTTCAGTGACACTTGCTGTTAAGGCAGTTTTTGGTAGCGATAGGACTAATGCCGGCAATTTTTTTAGTCTTATTTTTTGTAGTGGTTCTGTGTGCTAGTAGTTCACTTTTTGTTTTTAGGGTAGCCCTATTCATGGTTACCCAATTACAGAGGCCTACACTGAAAATCCATGCTCTATTCAAGCAGATCAGTTTTCATCCCAAATCACCTACTGACTTAATTCATAGGCCACTTTCGAGGGCATTTAGCAAATGCTTTTATCATACAAGCGGGTATGATTTGAAGATGGCATCAACAAATGAAGATGATATCAACAAATCGATTGTATAAAAGATTAAAATGGAAGAACATGTAACAGCTGCCCCTGAAAATTCGGGCTAGTCAAACCTTTGACCTAAAATCCGACATCTTAAGAGACTCGAGATCCAGGCAGCTTTAACATATGAGCACCCACATTGATTGTGGACACCCAATTAAAATTTTCGCGCACCCTGGCATAGGCGGCACCCCATCATTTGAATTTTATGTGGCACCCACATTTAATTAGTTATATAAGTAGCACCACTAAAGGCACCCACTATTATTTTCAAAACCTTTAAAGGCCACCATTCAATTATTTCAAGTGGCACCCAATAGTCCACTTTGTTTAGTCAAAACCAATGATGATGATCTAGTGATCATTATCAATGAAGGTGATTTGATGATACCCATCCGATGGGCCATCTATGGACTGGTCAAATGATTGACTTAATATTGAGGGATTAAGATGCACTTATATATAAATTAAGTATTAATGGTTTAATATTGGATAAAGGTAAATCTTATAATTTATCTAAACAAGAAGGGCTATTTTATATAATTTTTATGGAATGAAATTTGTAATTAAATTAAAATTAGAAGTTCTAGGGAATCTTGGTCGTTGATGGAGTTGACCAACCTTAACCTCATCATAGACCCTTGGATTTACCTAGGGGAAATCTAAGGTGAGAGATATACCTTAGTGCATATTTTTAAGGATTCTTGACATATCATTGTAGTTAGGACTACAAGAGCCTATAAGGTAACATCCCGAAAAACTTCCGAAACCATAGGTCCTGATTAGGTGCGTGTTCGTTAAGAAATGCGTCACCGTTTCAGATTTTTCAAATGAGATCGTTTCGGGTCTGTTTGAGCTTCGTGGAAGACTTTTGTGCCAAAGCTAATACACCGTGGTGGTGTATTGGCTTAACGTTAAATCCCGTGTGACCAGTGATTCAGGTGTGTGAGCTACACTTTGAACCAAAGATTAGTTTGTATAGTAGATAACACCTTACTTACGTGTTTCTGTTTCACGAGGAAACTAAGTTCCTTAGATAAGAACTAACACCTAAAGGGTGTATATGCTTCACATGGAAGCAAAGGATTATTTTATAAGGCAAACTTCTCAAGGAAGTTTCAATTGGTTTGTTTTTGCTTGGGGTTTGAGTTTCTAGAGAGAGAGAGAGAGAGAAAGAAGAGAAGAGAAGGAGAAGAGCTTCCCCTTGATTGCGCTTTATCGTTGTTAATCTTTCACTCAAACTTCGTTATCTTCGTCGATTACTGCAAGATAAGCATTGGTGGTGACGCGGCTACGATTGACAAGAACGTGAGAGAAACCACCGTTTCAAACCCTCTTTTATCTGGGAACCCCAAACATCATTGATTTCCATTCTAAACCCTTCAGTTTCGCTCAAGAGAGCCTTTGGGGGTTGTCGCGTACATCGTGTGGACTTGATTTACGACTCCGTTGCAATCGCGAGCTAGAGAGGTTGTAGAGGAGCGGGCTCGCATCTCTGCTGAAGCAATCCAGGTTCTCCCTCCTGAGTTGGTTCCTGGAGTAAGCCTTTCCTTTTCTGTATGTTAGGCCTTTTTACAGATATGCCTACATTTGCTCCCGTGGCCCTTATAACTGATGTCTTTCCCATTAGTGTGTAGGACTATGAATCGGCCGTGAATCACATAGAATATTATCTTAACATCGTCGGCCTCCGAAAAGTTGAAGTGGTGAGTATCATACTGACTGGTTCTCATCATTGCTTTACCATCTTTATCTTTCAATTGGTCCTAATCAATGACCTTGGGTATTACCTGCAGTGCGCTCGTGAAAAAGAATTGCGCTCATTACTTAACTGGATTTCTCAGGCGTAGGCCTGAGTGGAGGATGTTCAGACCTATCAGAGCTCTTCACATCGGCGCAAGAAGTCCAGGGGTGTTATAAGAGATTAGGCTCTGCTTTAGGATTTTCGAACCTTATGTCTTTCTAGGACATGTTTTACTTTCAGATTTTGGGAATGTGTAATGGATGATATGATGTTGTTTGTTACTTTGGATGGTTTCCTTAGCTTTTTCATATGAATGTTAGCGCCTTTTCTTTTAATTGCTCGCTCTATCTCTCCTTTGCTTGCTGTAGTGTGTCAAATTGCCTGTACGATGGGTTTGATTTTGCCGAAAAGGATGGCCTTCGGGGCCACATGCTTTGTTAACATTCGACTCTGATTTCCATGCCCGTGCAGGTCTTTCCTGCATGAAGACTAATATAAGTTAGATGTGCCCAAAAAATTGCCCCTTTAAGTGTGCTTTTTCAGGTAAAAGGAAAGAAATGCAAGAAAGTTGGCCAGGGGACCAGCAAGAACGAACCCCCTCAATCCTCATTCATTTTTTTTGCTTGTTGGGGGGGGATTAGTCTGGCACAACTATTACAAGTGCAAGGCCAATTCTGGGGAAAACTGGCTAGGAGAATCTAATAGATGTGCCAGGCCAAAACTAGGGAGAGTGGGGCATTTTTAAGCCTGAGGCTGCACTGATTTCCTTCTCTTTTGGCTTAGGTTTGGTATTTTTTGCTGCCCTTTTTTTGCTTTGTTTTCTCAAGGGTGGGTCCATCATCCTACATTGAATTTGTATCCTTGGAATATTTTTGTATGTCAATGGACCCACTTTCCGACCCTTCCTCTCATGTGGGGCACGAGACCACTATACTTCCCTCTTTGGGCCCGGGGCCCAGCTATACTTCCCTCTTTAGGCCCGGGGCCCAGCTTCTATAAAGGTGGCTTGACAGCTTGAATGAGGGGGAGCTCGTTTGTTTGGATCGGCTTGGATTAGTTTGACTCTCATCTTTCCTTGAAGTCCCTCCGCTTTGGGATTTTATACATGTCGCGGCCTCCTCTTGGGAAGTGGATACCCATGTTCTTCATTTGGGGATTCATTAATTGACCCCTACATTGGAAGAGCTCTCCAATTTGTCGGGTCTGAAGCTACATAGAGGCCTTGTCAGAGTGACACTGAAACTAGAGTATGCTAAAGCCGTTCACATGACTTTAGGCTTGAAAAAATATTATTATGAGAAAAGTCTCATTGGTGGGCCCACTAGGGGTTGGTGAAATTCCTAAGAGAACTTTTCGGTGATGAAAGCTACGGAAGTTGCCGCTTAGAAACGCTTATAATGTGAAGGCTTTCGCCTTAGTCTTATCTCGAGGTTTTCTTACATGCACGGGGTGAGAGCTTCTCACGCCACTTTGCGACGTTTTGGCGGGTGGAGGAAGGTCGCTCGGTGATGCATCTAGTCCTGGCGGATCTCTATCACTACCTTGATGCCTTTGCTCTAGGTAGGGTGAAGTGATTTAGGGATGTCTGCTCCTATTCCAGGTTTGGGTAGGGGAGCACCTTGCCATTTTGGGGCCCGTGCCTCACTTTTATGCTGCTTGTGGTGAGGTAGCCTGTTGCTTTTTGGGCAGATGCCACATGCTACCCCAAGGGTATTTCCAAGGATTGAAGCTTTGTCTAGTGGATGCTGAGTTGGTATGGAGGCTTCCTCTGTTAGACCAGACTTTCCCAGTGGTCTACTCTAGAGATCATGAGGGCATCACTCTCCTTGGCCTGACTGGCAGTACCTACTACTTCCCACTTCGTTGAGTAGATAAACCTCCCCTGTGTGACCTGATCTTTTCTCGGGTGTCTTTTGGGGACATGGACATGATAGCTTCTCTCTGGGAGATGCGTCAGTCGACACTCATGTGTGACTTAGAGCAAGGGAGTTCAGTTCGATCCTCCTCGGAGTACAAGGCCTGGCTGTTATCTGAGAAGTCTTCTGGTAGTCACTTAGATCAGGCACGAAGTAGTGACGTAGGGGGACCCTGGCCAAAGAAGGAGTCGGCGCTTCAGGCCCGCATTGAGTTGCTAGTGGACGAGAAACGAGTTCTGCATGAGTATTCAAAGAAGTAAAAGGTTAGAGCAGAAATAGCAGAAGCTAGAGCAGACGCGACTGAATGTGAGGTCCTTCGTCTGAAAGGTGCCTTAAGTGATACTCATGGGGCTACTGATGCTTCTCGAAAGAGGTATAAAAGTCTTCATGGTCGCTAGATTATCGAGAGACACACTCAGGAGGATGTTCAACGTGCAGAGATTCGTACCTTAAAGCATGAGTTGAGTCGCAGATTCCATCCTGCACACATCCTTTTACCCAGATCAAAACATAGAAAGGGGAATAAGAAACCCCTATGCAGATATATTGTTTAGTATACATATTTTCTTTATGTTTTTGTTATTTTTTTGCTTTTGTAAAAAAGAAAAGGAAGAAAGGAGCTAGACATCACACATATTACTTTTTTTGAGATGTGGTGTAAGCAAAGATACGAGTTTGTGAATGGAAAAGGAAAATCTATTATTTTACAAAAAACCATTATTGCTCCTTTATTTAATTGATGGGTTTTTGAGATGTGTAGTGTTGGCATAAAAGATGGGGAAGGGAAATCTACTATTTTTTTTCAAAGTGGCCTTTCTGATCATCAATTCAATCAGCGTGCGTGCACAGTGCTAGCCTAAATGTAGGAAAGGGAAATTATTATTTTTGGGCTTTTTGTTCTTTCGTATTTTTTGTGCCTTAAACGTAAGGGGAGAGCAAAAAGGTCCCAATTTTAGCATAGTCAAACCCCTTCACATGGTGGGATTTGGATAAGGCTCAGTAGTTTTGCCAGGCCGAAACACCTATCCCCTCATATCGAATCAACCTTTCTCCTTACCCTGGGTCATACGGTTGACGTAATCTGAAGACACACTTGGTGGGACCCGATTGGGGCTAACATGAGCGCCCAGTTGGGAGATAGGATAGCACGGGAGGTGACCGAAGGATTCCTTCTTTTTATTTTTCTTTCTTTTTCAACTTTCTTACTCACAATGCCCAGTGTGGGCTTTCCTCATGCCCGCTACTTTCCTCTTTTTACCCGTAGTGCTCTCTCGGGTTTTCAGTACATTCATGGGTTTGCATTTTTACCCTCGACGTCCTTTCGGTTTTTCACCTGGTCCATATTGGGCTATTTTATGTGCTTGCTACTGACTTTATTGAAGACAGTGATAAGAATGGGGTAAATAAAAAAATGAGTGAAAGGTAGAGTGATGATTACGGAGCAGCAAGCCTAAAATATGCAAATCTCGCAAGATACAGGCCCTGTTGTAGCAAGTTTTTATAAGTAAGAGTTTGTCCCACAGGGAAGTTGATCTCAAGCTCCAAGGGAGCTATCCT
Source organism: Chloranthus sessilifolius (assembly GCA_021018995.1). Lineage (NCBI taxonomy): Eukaryota > Viridiplantae > Streptophyta > Magnoliopsida > Chloranthales > Chloranthaceae > Chloranthus > Chloranthus sessilifolius. Next base: position 114,379,898 of record CM037585.1, read on the forward strand.
TAGTAGGCTCTCCAGATCTGGCTACAGATCTGGCAATCCTAAATGGAAGGGGATTTAGGGTCACTATAATCTAAATTCTAAGGTACCCTAATGTCTAGATTACAGAAAGGGTTAAGAAGGATGGTGGAGTGAGAAAATAAATATACAAGGGTGAGAAGTATGTTATTAGGTACAGATCTAATGGGTCTTGTAACTCAGACTCAGATCTGTTATAGAAATCATGTCCAATGGTTACATTATCACCAAAGAGGAGAAAGAATCCAACTCACCCCTGTGCCATGATCCAATCCCTTAAGGCTATAACCTCTCCACTTAAATGGTCACAGACTATCCAATAGGGGAACCAAAATCCAGAGATGGGTCAGAACAAGTTTATCATTGTAGGCACTACTTCATCCAGGCTACAAACTCAAGAATCCATAGGAACCTCATTCTCTAAAGTTTTGTGTGTGGAGCTAGGCCTACAAAGTGCACAAGCCTGGACACACAGGACCAGCAAGAGTTTGAGTATTAGCTTTTAAGCATGGTTGTTCACTGATTTAGAAAGACTGCAGTGATCCAGTCACAAGCCTACAATCACTACAGCCAACTCAGATCTGCAATCTGATGGCAGATCTATTCAACTATAGGGGAGTCTGTCACTGCACAATCTCCCACAAGGCTACAAGCACAAGTGCAGAGAAGAAGAATCTGTCTTAGTTCCATGACTTGGTCTCACCCTAGGGCTATAATCTATTCACTTGAATGGTCACAGACTATCCACAGAGGTTATCCTCCTTACAAATGGCTAAGACAGAACAAGAACATTGCTGCCGCCACCATGTTCACAAGGCTACAAGCACAAGTTCTCATGGGGATTCAGATTTAGTGGGTCCTGTGGTGGGAGAAGGCCTGCAAAGTGCCTAACCTGGACATACAGGTCACTTAGATCTAAATAGTACCTTAGAAGCAATCCTCCATTGCTTACAAAACAACTTAGCAATGGAGGATCTCAAGGCAGCAGCCTTGTACAACATAACTCACAACAAAAACAACATCCCATACATGTAACATATCCTATTACAAAAACTCCATTAAAATCTATACCAGATAATCATACAAAAGGCATAGCCAGCAAATGCTGGACTATGGAGAGAAAGAAAAAGGAAAAATAAGAAAACTCCTAAACCCTAACCTTAACCTACTGTAATTCTACAGTTGGTTTTTGGAGAAGAAGCACAGAAGTTAAGTTCCAAAGAGAGTCGATCCTCAAACCTAAGCTAGGCTTAGGCTTATATAGAAGTTGGCTTCCCCTCTAATTAGGATTAGGAAAACCCTAATTTCTCAATGTAATTGCGGCCCATTCTTGTCCCTTGGATGCCTCGAGGCATGTGCACGGAGATTGAAGCATTGGAGTGCATGGCCTAATTGCTAGAGATTCCTAGATTGCCCTTGCAGAAGTGGGGAGAAGTTTAGAATTCGATCTTCACTGGGTAGAAACGATTTTAGATCCTTCCACGTGGTAGAATTGGTGTCGCGGGATTGATTTGACTTGAAATTCATGTAGTCGCGAGATTGGCATTTTAGTCATCGCGGAATACAAATGGCTATCACGAGATTACTCTTTCAGCTTTGAATGGCGTGGGGATTGCTCTCGCGGTTCATCCCTTGGTGAATCTCGCGACAGATCTTTGCGAAGAAGCAGTGTTCAAGAGTTTCTGGGTCGCGTGAGATTCACTGAAGGTCTGTATCTCGCGGCCATTGTGCGACAGCTGCACGCAGGAATACCTGAAGCTTTCTTTTCTGAGTGAGTCGCGTGAAGCTTAACAGTTCTTCTTTTGAGCTGCGCGAGACTGCGCAAATGCTTTAGACTGTGCCTCACGAGGACCTCGCGAAGCTTGCTTTTCACTTCTTTCTGACACCAAACCAACAAACCGCTGCGTGACGCTTGATGTGGTTCCTCCAGAAGACCGCGACAACCGCACGAAGGCATTATCTCTGGCTCAATTGAACCCTGCGACATTTACGCGATGCATTCTTCTTGATTTACTTCTGCTTGGATGTGCCTATGCTTTAGCCAACTCTCTGTCTGGGTTCATCCTTCGTTCTGCCGAGGTAGTTCTGGGACAATAGTGAGCTTCTTGGCATGGTTAGGGGTTTATTGGCATTCCGCTTATTACCTCTGAACATGCTTAAAACACTTTTATTAATAGATTAAGTTAAGGGGTGGAAAGTGGTACTTTTCAGGTCTTAACACACCTTCCACCTAAACTTAATCTATGTTAGACCCCCAAATCTAATCTTTGCTAGTCCCTTAGCAAAGCTGTAATTAAATGCCACTTTCGTAGGGATCACGGATAGGTTTAGCATATGTACCAAGCCTTTTAAACCCCTAGGCGATCCCCAGTGGAGGAGTGAAGTCTCCTGAGGGTTTTCAGTGAAGACACCCACAAACTTCACCATTAAAATCAGTTAAATATAGTGCAGATAATGACAACACATATTCAAATGTTTAAAGTTTCATTCCACATCCATTTAACACTTAGAGGAAACTGCAGCAATGTTTGCAGGCCATTTAGAACTTAAAAGTTAACATGTGTTTGCCTGACCACCATTTATTTAACATTAGAATTTCAATGTATGAAAATCAGTACCCAGCTTGCCTTTGAGTCAAGATCCAGGTTGGATACCACCCTAAAGAGGTAAAAATTCATACCCAATTCTCACTAGGGCTATCTCTCAACATTAATAAACTGAGGGTGTTCATAATCTCACTCAAGAGCGATTCTTGAGACCGCTAATGGGTTTACAAGCATGAGCATAGGCCAAACTTCTAATTTCTGACATCATCAAGGATTTTCACCATAGATTGGGCAACTCTTCATCTTCACATGACAACTCATTTGACTTTGGATCCACAAGGTCTTTTAGAATGGGTTGTAATGTGGCTTATGGCTAAGGGGTAAAGAATAAAAGGGTAAAAGGAATCCAAATTGAGAAAGCAAGAAGGTAAGGAGTGGTTCATGACTTCACAACCTTCATTCCGAAAACTTCATCTTCCTCTTGTATTTCGAGACAAAGTGGCTAGCTTCTCCTCTTCTTTTCAATTTTCGGATAATGATGTTCTCTAGACTTCTCTTTCTTCTTTTTTATTTTCTTTATTCATTCTTTTGATGAAATGCCACACAGCGCCATTGATACACAAATTGGTGGTTACTTTTCTTCACCTTCCACGTAATATTGAACCATTCTCAATATCTTTACCTCCTTTCCTTTACCTTATGAATTCTCAGAGTGAGGGTAAGGTTGACTCAGGTAATGAGGTTAAGGTGCAAGTTTTCTGGTGTTTGTGAAAGAAAAAATATGATTTTAAGGCTCAACTAGTGTATGCAAAAGGGCAGATTTTAAAAGATTTTTAGGCTCAAACTGTCCAAATGAGGGCCTTGGATCATTTCCTTAGTCTCATGAGTGCTGTCAATTAGTTTTGATTTGGAGTTGCACAACTTCTAGTGAAAAAGTCTTGATTCACTCAGTCCTTAGAGCAGAAATAATGCCAAAAACACTCTTTAAAAGAAAATGATGGACCCAAATCTCACTAGGTATGGTCTTCAATTTTAACTCATGGGGTGTATTTTCGTCTGTTTCTCTCCTTTTAGGCTCGCTGAGTACTTAACTCAAAATTTTTTCTAATATTAGCTTCATAGTGGTGTCAGGATCAACTTTTATCTGTTTCCAAGAGTCTGCCAAAATATTTAAATTTTTACATGTTTCCTCATTGTAACAAGTTAAGTGAAAAATAACTTTATTCATCCCAGTTAAACCACCATTACTGCACTAAAAATACCTATTCTATAGATCCACACCTAAACCATTAGACGGTGTCCTCCTGCACAGAGGTGCTAAAAAGTAGTAGAATCCAAGCAAATAGACAAAAAGAAACAGAGAAGAGGAGAGAGAAACAAAAAATACAAACGGAACAGTATGAAAATAAAAGAAACTTGCATTAAAATAAAAAGAAAATATAACAAAAAGATTAAAAAGGAAAAGACAAAATGGGGGGGGTCAATGTGTAGCTGGGGGAGGGTTTGAGGAAGATGGAGGGGGAGATGCAGGTGCTGCCATTGTTTTCTTCTTCTTTTCTCTCTTCTCTCTTTTTCTCTTTTTCTTTTCCTCCTTGGCGAGGATCCGCTGGACCTCGTCAAAGTCATCCCAGAGAAATTGCAAGGGGTCCGGCTCCTTTGCCGGTGGGGGATCTTCCCAGTTGGGGTAGAATTTGATTGGGAACCCGAAGGGGGTGTCATCCGCCATTTGTGAGGAGGTATGGACTTCTAGGGGTAGAAGAGGAGGGATGAGATGAAAAGGGACAGATGGCCGATTTAAAAGAGAGGGACGAGGGAACATGAATCGGCGGAATTAAAATTGCGCCCCTTTTCAAACTTGGCAATAAATGAGTGTTGTGTGGGGAAAGAAGAAACACACAACTGGCTCTTTGGAAAAGAGAAGGGGCATTAACTGATTGTGACAGCCCGAATTTCGGCATCCCGAAATCCGTGCCATCAGCACGACCTTCAAGGCCGTGCCCTGAGCTGTTTACCACACATTGTATACACAAGCCAAAACTGAATTTGAAGCACACGTAGCTACCCTAAAACGAAATCTCAACAATATATTTGGTCTCGCAGGGCTGTCCTTGTCCCATGCCAATTCATGGACATAAGGACATGCCCAATAGTTAAATGGTAATTATTCATCCTTTATGTTTTATCAAGAGAGAGAAATTAAAGCATTCGACATAAAGAGGCTCGATATACCAAGCCATACATAGTACTCTCTCAACTCACTCTCAGAGTATGCAGCGGGTTTCCTAGAAGAATTCTTCAGGAGGAGGTTCTGACTCTTCTGTGCCCACGAACACCGAGGCCCCTGGATTAACTTCTCCCGAAGTCTTTGCTGCCGCTAGTCCTGGACCTGCGACGTATAGTCTAAGGGGTGAGCTACATCCTAGCTCCGTAGGGAAAACAAAAGAACATATAGATCATCCTTCACACATATGTCAGTAACCTAACCAGCATAAAATTTTCAAGAAATCACTTATGTAAAACGATTTGAGTAACAGGAATAACCCAAAGGTTCCGACCAATACTTAGCATATTTTTGTTTATTCTCCTTATAAGTTTGGTTGTGAATTTGGCCTAATCACTTAAATCTTAACTTAAGTAGTCCTCGAGCAATATAGCATCGAGCCCCGATGGAATACCCGCCATCGTCGTCTAACTAGACAGCTGTTGTGTGTATCCCGTGGGAGTGCTGCCCGAGCCCCTTTCTCATAGGCGGCGGGGTCTATTCTCAATCTACATCCCTGGGATGTGTTATAAATGTACGGATTTGCCGCCGCACCGGTCACGGATATCCTGCCGAGTCAGTCGTGGGTATCCCGCCACGTCGGTGGGGTATTCTAATCAACCTTAAATAATAAAAATATCAATGTGCTTTACATATAGTTATTCACCGTGATTGTGCTAAATATATTACATTAGGCCGTATCACGTTACCTTTGTTTCTCTTTTGTTTTCACGCATCACAGGATGCCACTTGCTTCTATTTTATTTCTCGTCCCTTGGGGACTTCAGGATTTTCCATATTGTAACACACACACACGCCCTTATCATGAGGGTTTATGGAATATACGCTATTTAAATAGACTATACTACGCATATGAGTTCACAGAATAATGCACATGTTTCGAGAATATTCTCTACCTCGACAAATCTCAAGGCACGCCTGCCCTTAGAGGGTTATAATGCATCAACCTACACTTAAAAAAAAAAGAAAAGTTTTAGAATGATCTAGGGTCATTGGGGTGTATGACACCCAAGTTTCTTATTTTAGAAAACCAAGGTCCGAGTGGTCACGCGGTCACTTGACCTCGCTCGAGCGGTCTCTTGACCTCGCTCGAGCAGTCTCTTGACCTCGCTCGAGAGGTCTCTTGACCTCGCTCGAGCGGTCTCTTGACCTCGCTCGAGCGGTTAAATCGAGCTTTCGAATTATTATTGTGGACCCTCGCTCGAGCGAGCTTCCCTTTAGTTTTGGGGACCGCTCGAGCGAGCCCAGAGTTATATTTTCTTCTATTCATCCTCGCCCCGGCGAGCCTTTTAGATCGCTTCGGCGAGGAACGATGATTTTGTTCCTCGATCGGATCGAGAACATGCTTCCTCCCTTCATGTTACCTTAATCTCCTAAAAAGAAATATTTAACCAACATTCTTCCCACTATTCAAAACATTCCTAGGCATCTATCATGTCTTTAACGTACCTCTGACGATGAATCACGACGTGTCCGATTTATGATTTGAATATCTACTAGGCTATCCGCCTCCCCGGTTCTTTTCTCCCGTCATTTCCTCCGATGTCCTTTGTCGACTAAGTCTCAACGAACCCTAGTTCTCTACTGTGGCTCTTTTCTTCCTTCTCTCTATATTCTCCTTCTCTCTATTTAGGTTAGAATAGAGTTACGTAAAGGTTCTTCTCTCTCTTTTTCACTTATATATCTATAAGTTAGGGATATACTAGTGTGTTTCCCACGTACACTTAATGTGTTTTGGGTCGTTTTGGTCTCCTTGTGAAACACATATACCTATGTGTGTATGCGTGCCGTGCACTCATCTCAAAAATCTGCGGTTGTGACAATCACCCCAACTTATAAGATTTTCGCCCTCGAAAATCGATATTATTCTCTCTAACAGGTACCACTTCTGTCATACGACTGCATATCCAATCAGTAATTTAAACATTTTGCCGCATTTTAAAGAACGGTGTTGGTCATGCCAACAAATTTCCACTTAAACACAAAGCAAGCAAACAAAACATTATCGCTATTTTATTCCATACATTATTTACACAACCAAAATTTTGTGACATTCATGTCACGATAGTTTGAAGAAAATTTTGACCTCCATACAAAATGTTTCAAAATATTACATGTAAAGTGTTCAAAGTTTTTTTTTTTTTTTTTTTTCTTTTTGTTACTATCTAATCCTCATCCTCTTCATAGTCGCTGCCGTCAGAGTCCTCACCATCCTCATCGTCATCGTCCACCGTGACGGTTGTGGTACCCACTGTGGCGCTCCTCGTAGCCGGGCCGGAGCTAGATGCTCCAAAAATAGCGTCCCTCACGGCACCTACGCGCTGCATGTAAGACTGCGGGTATGCTTGGCCCATGAGGTCGATAAGTAGCGCCTCCTGGAACCTCTGATGCAACCTGATCTCCGCCCTGGCCGGAGGATCTCCGCATCATGCCCGTGTCGTAGTGGGTATAGGTTGCAACTGAGGTAGAGGGTAGTCGGTCCCACCGGTGCTTGATGGGTGGTGATCGGGAGACTGTTGGTCTCTCTTCTTGTCGACGCTTTGGTTTGGAGGCTCTTAAGGTTTCGGCTCGGTCTTGGGCGTAGGTATGAGACGACATTGTCGGTGAGGAATAACTTCGCCCTCCGGATCCTAAATCCTCCCTTCCCATTTCGTGAGTCTAAAAGTCGGAAATCAACCGTGCATCTGATGTCGGTTGATTGGTGGAGGGACAGCACCCCTTACATTTCTTTTGTAGGCATGCGCCATGCCTTTTATGATGACCATAGGTGCGTTGATCCACCTATTGTGAAATGCGGTATGTAGTGCTCCAAAAACGCATCTCGGCATTCTTGGTCATGGCCGGTTGGGTGCAAATTCTTTTTAAAGATAACGTCTAAAAGCCACATGCGCGGTAGTTGTGACCGGGTGATAGATTGTCCCGAGGCGGACCTACCGCCAGTGATGTCGGAGATGATCGTTGGGAAATCTACGTTCCCAGAAAAAGGTGGTAGGATGAGTGGGCTAGGAGTGTAGATGTGGGGACACTTCATGATTGAGGAAATGTCAGCACATCTGAAAATTAACTCATTACCATCGATGGTAACAAGTATGGCGTCCTCATCGATGCTCATGTTTAAGGTAAAACAGTTTCACTAGCCTCGGGTAGTATCGATCCCCGAACGGCGTAAGCAGGGTCTTGAGCTGATTGTTGGTGATAAAGTCCGATGTCCACTGGGTGGACGCCGGATCTCCGAAACAAGAGGGATGTATTTCCCATTCGGCTTCAAAAATTTTTGCTCCCCACCAATCATCCAGTGTGATTGGAGCAGAGGGCGGGTTTGATGATGGTTGCGAGGTTTGTGGCGCTTTGTTGGCGCCCGAATCGCCATCCGTTTCTTAGGTTGTGGGTTTGGGCTTGAAGCCATTTGGTATTTAAAGGGGTTAAAAGACAAGAAAAATTTCAGGGATAGGTAGATTTTACCTAGAAGAGTAGTCTTAACGGATCGGATGGTCAAAATCTGGCTGGAAACGGACCGGAAAGATTGAAAATCGGTTGCCCTAACCCCCTTGTTCGTCTCTTCTTCCTTTCGCTTGAAGATGAACAGGCGCCATTGCCTCAGCCAGTTTATAGTTCCGCCATTTCGGCGGTCATCTATTCTCGCTCGAGCGAGAACAGAACTAGTTTTTATTATATACTATATCCTCGCTCGAGCGGTTATAATGCCTCGCTCGAGCGGTTCAAAAACCTCGCGCGAGCGGTCACTAGACCTCGCTCAAGCGAGAAGAAAATTTGAATTTTATGTAGTTCGCTCGAGCGAACACAAGTGGTCGCTCGAGCGAGACCAGAGATGTTTCTGGGTACCTTCTTGCTCGTTTAGGTTTCAATGCATCACTAGTTTCATCAATTAAGAGTTCAGCGAAAAGTTGCTCAAATATCGTTTGAAATCAAAATATCTTAAAAAGGGAAACATACATAGCCTTCATAGTACCCGTAATTACATATTCTCAAACGAATGAAAACATTCAGTTGGCAATTTCGAACAATTTGGGATGTTGTTCTTTAACATCCGCCTCACGTTCCCACGTTGCCTCTTCGGCCGGATGGTTCTTCCATCGGACAAGCACTAAGGGAATCACTTTCGTTCGCAACACCTGTTCCTTTCGATCTAAAATTTCTACCGGTTCTTCAATCATGGTCATATCTTCATGCATTTCGAATGATTGGCCGCTCAGCACGTGATCAGGGTCATTGAGATATTTTCTAAGCATAGACACGTGGAACACGTTGTGTACCTGATCAAACAATGGTGGCAAACCAATGCGGTAGGCTACTTCTCCCACGCGACCCAAAACTTCAAACGGTCCAAGATAGCGGGGACTTAGTTTCCCTCTCTTCCCAAATCTCATCACTTCCTTCATTCGTTATACTTTCACCAACACATGTTCACCTACTTTAAAGTCTACACTAGTCCGCTTAATATCAAGATAACTTTTACATGCGCTTCTGAGTGCCTTTAGTCTTTCCACGATCATGCGGACAATGGCGGCGTTATCTTCAAGTAGCTCGGGTCCCAAAACAAATTTCGTAATTTCCTCCCAATTTATTGGCGACTTACATAAATCTTCCGTACAAGGCTTCATACGGTGCCATCCCGATGCTCGCGAAAGCTATTATTATAAGCGAATTGAATGAATGGTACATGTTCATCCCACGATCCTTGCATTTCTAACAAACATGCCGTAAGCATGTCTTCAACCACTTGGTTGACCCTCTCGTCTGTCTGCTTTGTGGGTGAAATGCCGCATACTAAAATCCAACCTGGTTCCCATTCCTTCTTGGAATTTCCTCCAAAACTTTGATGTATATAATGGGTCTCGGTCTGAAACAATGCTACTTGGAATCCCATGTAACCGGACGATCTCCTTCATATAAAGTTCTGCTAATCTTCCCGCTGTGTACATCGTATTGTACGGCAAGAAATGTGCTGACTTAGTCAATCTATCAACTACTACCCAAATGGCGTTATGCCTCCTTGCAGTTCGCGGTAAACCGACTATGAAATCCATTGAGATAGATTCCCATTTCCATTCCGGTATGGGTAAAGGCTGTAATAGGCCTGCGGGGTGTCTATGGTCGATTTTCACTTGTTGGCACGTCAAACATCGTGACACGTACTCTGCCACATCTTGTTTCAAACCTCTCCACCAGTAGTTCTTTTTCAGATCCTGATACATCTTCGTGCTTCCCGGGTGGATCGCATAGCTTGACCTGTGAGATTCATCAAGAATCGTTCGTCGTAATTCGTCATTGTCCGGAATGCAAAGTCGCCCCTTGAATACTAAGGAACCGTCTTTCTTGATTGAAAACTCAGAGGTAGTACCTTCAGTTACATTTTGATGTATCCTTGTTAGAATCGGGTCTTTCATCTGTAGTTCTCGTATGTGTTCGAATATCACTGGCTTCTTGAGATGTTGGCTAAGGCTTGTGGTTGTATGTCCGCGCCACACAACGCTAGATCTTCCAACAACTTCCATCGATGTATACCGAAATTAGTCCGGCCCGGTTGGGCGAACTCTTTCGACTCAAGGCGTTACCACTACGTTAGCTTTTCTGGATGGTGTATCAGATCGAATCCTTAATCCTTAAGGAATTCCATCCAACTTTTGCCTCATATTCGGTTCATACGTAAACAGTATCCGAGGCTTTATGGTCGATGAAAATTTCAAATGTCTCTCATTATAAATAATGTCGCCATATCTTTAATACGAATATGACTGCTGCTAGTTCCAGATCGTGTGTTGGGTAGTTCCTTTCGTGCTCTTTCAACTGTCTGGAGCCGTAAGCTATCACCTTTTTATATTGATTTAATACACAACCCAACCCGTTATACGAAGCATCACTATAAACTGCGAATCCTCCATTGCCTGATGGAATGGCTAATACTGGAGCTGAGGTGAGTCTCTTCTTGAGTTCTTGAAAACTCTTCTCACACGCCTCGCTCCACTCAAATCTTGAGTCCTTTCTTGTAAGTCTCGTAAGAGGTCCTGATATTTTTGAAAACCCCTCTCTGAACGTCGATAATAACCCGCCACCGAGGAAACTTGGATGTCATCACGGTTTTTTGGTCTTTCCCGATTCACTCGCCTCGATCTTAGCGGGATCTACAGTGACACCATGCTTGGAGACGACATGTCCCAGAAAGCTAACTTTTTCTAGCCAAAACTCACATTTGTTGAGCTTGGCGTACAGCTAGTGTTCACGCAAGGTTCGTAGAGCGACACGTAAGTGTTCTTCATGCTCCGCTTTCGATTTTGAGTAGATTAGGATGTCATCAACAAATACTACCACACAGGAGTCTAAGTGTGGTTTAAACACTCGATTCATCAAGTCCATAAACGACGCTGGTGCATTCGTCAGTCCGAATGGCATCACTAAAAATTCATAGTGTCCATACCGTGTTCTGAAAGCCGTTTTCTGAATGTCCTCGGCCCTGACTCTTAACTGATGGTAACCAGATCTTAGGTTGATCTTGGAAAAATGTTTTGCACCCTGCAATTGGTCGAATAAGTCATCTATTCTTGGCAACGGATATCGATTCTTCATAGTGACTTTGTTCAATTGGCGGTAGTCGATGCACAACCGCATTGACCCATCTTTCTTTTTCACAAACAACACTGGTGCTCCCCACGGGGACACGCTTGGTCGTATGAATCCCCTGTCCATGAGCTCTTGTAATTGTTCTTTCAATTCTTTTAACTCTGCAGGGGCCATCCTATAGGGTGCCTTTGAAACAGGTTCCGTTCCTGGTGCTAAGTCGATTGCAAATTCTACTTCTCTCTGGAGGTAATCCTGGCAATTCTTCTGGGAATACATCTGGGAATTCTCGCACTACTGCTATCTCAGAGATAATATTCTTTTCTTCTTTATCTTCCTTCAAAAATGCTAAATAACCACTACACCCCTTTCGGATCAAACGTTCTGCTCTAACTGCCGATATGAGTGGTACCTGAGTCGACCTCTCCCCTTGGAATCGAAACGATCTCCTCGTGTTAGGACGGAAAACAACCACTTTATCCTTGCAGTCCACCGTTGCGCAATGGTGGGACAGCCAATCCATGCCAAGGATTACGTCGAATCCTTGCATGTCCAACCATATTAAATTTGCGTCTAATTCGTGGACCGCGTGATCCCGAATGCTTACTACTACCGATTTGCAGACTAACTCTGTGTCCACTAATTCTCCTGTTGGGATGGACACTGATAACACAAAGTCCAGCGTTTCCGGAATAATCTTCATCCTTTTTGCAAATCTAGGGGTGATGAAAGAGTGGGTAGACCCTGGGTCTATCAGCACTCGCGCGTCATGTGCTACGTAACACCCTTTCTCATAAATCTGTAACGTACCTACAATGCATGCATATACGTACATAACATATACTTAATACAAAATTTTCACTCTTAAGTTTAATAAGCTTATATAGATATTTATCCTAATGGAAAATTCATTCTTTATCTAGAGTTGTATTGCAAACGAAATTCTTCATTTTAAAGGTGACCTCACCTTGGATAACGTCGTACACTCTCGCTTCTCACAGAATCACAGAGGCTCTCCCTAATAACAAAGCTTCGAGATTGAATTGGTTGTGGCATGGAAGTTGGAGCCGTTTTCTTTGACTGTCTGGGGCAATCTCTAATCATGTGGCCTATCTTGCCAAAACCTCGCATTCCCTGCCTACAGTCGGTTGTTTTGTGGGACTTGCCACATTTTGCACAAGTTTCCCTTGGTGATGAAGTAGCAGCTCTCGAAAAACCTTGTGGAGTTGTAGCCATGTTGGAAAAAGTAGGACCTTGATACCTCATCGGTCTCCCTGATGCCAGCAACGGATAATTTTGATGAGTAGGTTGTTGTGCAGCCCTCCCATACCCTGTCTGAAATGACTGTTTCTGATTTGGTGCTACAAACCTCGGTTTCTTATATACCGATTCATAACTCCCCGTCCTGCTCGGATCAATGCTTTCTCTACCTTGATGTTCCCTCTGACGGTATCGGTTATTGTTTTCTTCCTCAACTACCAATGCCTTACTCATTACTTCTCCATAAGTTTTCAGCTGGAAGGGCGCAACCCCTCCTCGGATGTCCGACCTTAAGCCCTGTTGGAACCTCTTCGCTTTCATCACGTCTGAGATTACATAATGCAGGGTGAAGCAGGCAGGTCTCATGAATTCCACTCCATACTCTCTCACGGTCATTCTCCCTGTGCTGCTAGTTGTAAAAGTTGGGTCTCCATCTGATTTCTCACAACTTCAGGGAAATATTGTTTATTGAATTCTTCTACAAATTCGTCCCAAGTCCACGGTACATCTGGAGTTTCTTGTGCTCTCGTTCGCGAAACTGATTTCCACCACGGTCCAGCTTCTCCATCTAACATATATGCTGCCCAACGGACGCTCTCATCCTCCGTGCATGTCAGTACGCTAAACACCTTCTCCATTTCAACCAGTTTTCGGGCCATCGTGGTTCCGCCGCCTAAAAAGTTGGGAGGTCTCATTCTTCGAACTCTGAATGTCAAGCCATCAAGGTGTAAGTCCTCGGAGGGTAGGTGTTCGTTGTGGTTCTGTATCAGATGCGCTGCCAAGGACGCTGCTTGTTGTGCCATGGCAGTTGCCATGGTCTCCATTGTGTGCATCATCCTCTGACGCTCTTCTCTTTCTTCATTTCTCTCTCTCACACTATCTTGTTCCCTCTGATCTCGATCCTGTCTATCTAGATCTCGCTCCTCTGCTTGAGTTTGGTTTCCTCCCTGGCCACTGCTCTCGGGAATCTCCCTGTTTCCCAATGGCACTCTGTTTGTAGGTGAGACTAACCCATCACTACTGCGCAAATTCCTATCGTGACCACCCCTGGGTCGGCCTCTCCCTCTAGGAAACATAACGGTCTGCATGAGCATTCATAATCTCATTAGCAGAAGTCCCTATATTCTGACGATATGATAGTCAGAATCTCGGAAAGAAAGCTTTGATACCAACTGTGACAGCTCGAATTTCGGCATCCCGAAATCCGTGCCATCAGCACGACCTTCAAGGCCGTGCCCTGAGCTATTTACCACACATTGTATACACAAGCCAAAACTGAATTTGAAGCACACGTAGCTACCCTAAAACGAAATCTCAACAATATATTTGGTCTCGCAGGGCTGTCCTTGTCCCATGCCAATTCATGGACATAAGGACATGCCCAATAGTTAAATGGTAATTATTCATGCTTTATGTTTTATCAAGAGACAGAAATTAAAGCATTCCACATAAAGAGGCTCGATATACCAAGCCATACATAGTACTCTCTCAACTCACTCTCAGAGTATGCAGCGGGTTTCCTAGAAGAATTCTTCAGGAGGAGGTTCTGACTCTTCTGTGCCCACGAACACCGAGGCCCCTGGATTAACTTCTCCCGAAGTCTTTGCCGCTAGTCCTGGACCTGCGACGTATAGTCTAAGGGGTGAGCTACATCCTAGCTCAGAGGGAAAACAAAAGAACATATAGATCATCCTTCACACATATGTCGAACCTAACCAAAGACATAAAATTTTCAAGAAATCACTTATGTAAAACGATTTGAGTGAATAACCCAAAGGTTCACCAATACTTAGCATATTTTGTTTATTCTCCTTATAAGTTTGGTTGTGAATTTGGCCTAATCACTTAAATCTTAACTTAAGTAGTCCTCGAGCAATATAGCATCGAGCCAGATGGAATACCCGCCATCGCCGTCTAACTAGGCAGTTGTTGTGTGTATTCACGAATCTTGAGCCCTTTCTCATAGGCGGGTCTATTCTCAATCTACATCCTGGATGTGTTATAAATGTACGATTTGCCGCCGATCGTCACGGATATCCCGCCGAGTCATCGTGGGTATCCCGCCACGTCGGTGGTATTCTAATCAACCTTAAATAATAAAAATATCAATGTGCTTTACATATAGTTATTCACCGTGATTGTGCTAAATATATTACATTAGGCCGTATCACGCTTACCTTTGTTTCTCTGTTTGTTTTCTTACGCATCCTCTGGATGCCACTTGCTTCTATTTTATTTCTCGCCCCCAGGGACTTGGATTTTCCATATTGTAACACACACGCCTTATCATGAGGGTTTATGGAATATACGCTATTTAAATAGACTATACTACATATGAGTTCACGAATAATGCACATGTTTCGAGAATATTCCCTACCTCGACAAATCTCAAGGCACGCCTGCCCTTAGAGGGTTATAATGCATCAACCTACACTTAAAAAAAAAAGAAAAGTTTTAGAATGATCTAGGGTCATTGGGGTGTATGACACCCAAGTTTCTTATTTTAGAAAACCAAGGTCCGAGTGGTCACCAGCCCTCGCTCGCGCGGTCACTTGACCTCGCTCGAGCGGTCTCTTGACCTCGCTCGAGCGGTCTCTTGACCTCGCTCGAGCGGTTAAATCGAGCTTTCAAATTATTATTGTGGACCCTCGCTCGAGCGAGCTTCCCTTTAGTTTTGGGGACCGCTCGAGCGACCCAGAGTTATATTTTCTTCTATTCATCCTCGCTCGAGCGAGCCTTTTAGATCGCTCGAGCGAGGAACAATGATTTTGTTCCTCGATCGGATCGAGAACATGCTTCCTCCCTTCATGTTACCTTAATCTCCTAAAAAGAAATATTTAACCAACATTCTTCCCACTATTCAAAACATTCCTAGGCATCTATCATGTCTTTAACGTACCTCTGACGATGAATCACTTGAGTCCGATTTATGATTTGAATATCTACTAGGCTATCCGGCCTCCCTGGTTCTTTCTCTCGTCATTTCCTCTGATGTCCTTTGCCGACCTAAGTCTCAACGAACCCTGGTTCTCTACCAGGCTCTTTTCTTCCTTCTCTCTATATTCTCCTTCTCTCTATTTAGGTTAGAATAGAGTTACGTAAAGGTTCTTCTCTCTCTTTTTCACTTATATATCTATAAGTTAGGGATATACTAGTGTGTTTCCCACGTACACACTTAATGTGTTTTGGGTCGTTTTGGTCTCCTTGCGAAACACATATACCTATGTGTGTATGCGTGTGCACTCATCTCAAAAATCAAGGTTGTGACATCGATTGTCCAAAGATAGGCATGGTATTTAAAGAGGTAAGTGTATTATGGGGATCCTCAAGAGCAATCTGATGAGTAAAGGGCATTTCTCACTCAAGTTTGGGGATCTTGTGAGCCTAACATGGCTCATCAATTTGAAGAAGAAGCTATTGAACTCCCTGAGGCCGGTATTTGCACAAATTTATATAACCACCATCTCCATCTGTCCTCCACACGAATTACTATCACAAAGAAACATAGCCTCCCTCAACTAATTTCCCATGAATGGCAAAAAGAATAAAATCAAAAGTAGCAAACAAACAGAAAGAAGCACACAGAATAGAGCAATAGACAAAAACTAAAAGTTCTATTAAAGTAGAATAAAAATAGTTACAAATGTAATTACAAGAAGAAAATCGGGTGCCATCAAGATTTGATCCTCCGCATCGTGCCCCAAAGCTTAACAACATTGGTATAACAAGCACCACATAATAAATAAAGCAATTAACCTCATTAAAGCGGAAAATGTTAATATGCCCAACTGGCATATTCAAAAGACAGTTCTACTTTAATGCCACTGCATGAATAGAGAACTGACCCGAACCATCAGTGATAATCAGATCACCCCAGATGGTTCACCAAAGAATAATCTAGTTTAATTACATTGTTTCAAAAATAAAGGCTTGACATACCAAACCGCACTAATCTGCTCACAAAACTGACTCTCTATCAAAGTGCTCAGCAGAGTCACCTAGATGAAGTCCTCGGGAGGAGGCTTCAACTCGTCTCCAGGTACGTAATCCGAATCACCGGATCCACATCTCCCAAGCCTCCTGCGCTATCGATGGACACAGACGTATAGTCTAAAGGGTGAGCTACATCCTAGCTCAATAGGGAACAACACAATGAACATATAAATCAAAACTCACATATATTCCATGATATTCAAAGCATGATGAATCTATGCATTTACTAGAAAATCAATTTAAAAGCAGATGATTTACACTCAATTTACTGGCCAGTTGCATGTATTACATTACTGTTGATTTAATCATGAATGACACTGAACAGGCCTAAAGCAAAACTTAAATCTTCAACTTAAGTAATCCCCGAGCAATATAGCATCGAGCCCCGATGAGATACTCTTCATCGTCATCTAATTAGACAGTTGTAAAAAATGTATTCCCTGGGAATACGAGCCAAGCCCCTTTCTCACTAGGCGGCGGGGTTAAATATCACACAACATCCCTGGAATGTACTTACGGTCACGGATAAACCTCCGTGCTGGTGTACGGATTCACCGCCGTACCGGTCACGGATATCCTGCCGCGTTAGTCGTGGGTATCCTGCCACGTCGGTGGGGTATCCTCCAAACCTCAAATAACAAAAATATCATGTGCATTACATATAGTTGTTCACCATGTAAGTGTGCTATCTTGTATCAGTTAAGCCTCAACAATAATTATTCAATCCTATG
Organism: Chloranthus sessilifolius; assembly: GCA_021018995.1. Taxonomy (NCBI): domain Eukaryota; kingdom Viridiplantae; phylum Streptophyta; class Magnoliopsida; order Chloranthales; family Chloranthaceae; genus Chloranthus; species Chloranthus sessilifolius. The sequence continues at coordinate 114,397,300 of CM037585.1, forward strand.
TATACATCCCTGGGATGTATACATACCCGCATCACACCTGATGCCTTTATTACTTTCTCATCCCCTGGGGATATCTCAATCTCATTAGATTACTTGTTCTTAGTTTCTTGCATCACATAGATGCCTTTATCACATTCTTGGTATCACACACACACCCATTTTCACAAAGCTTTTCACAGTTAAAACAACTTCACATTTGATAATTATATCACTACATATATGCTCTTAAAATTAAAGTACATGTTCAAGGTGTTCCCTACCTCAAGTCTTTGAAACTCCTAGCATCAAGGTCCCACGCTCCTTGTGCTCATGATCATACGCACCACCTATGGTACAACATAACACATGTAACTCATCACTAAAGATGTAACAAAGAAGGTCCAAGACCCTCCCTGAATCTCAAAGTCAACTATAAAGTTTAAGCAAAACTGTCAAAGTCGATTAATCGATTCCCAAAATCGATTAATCGAAACCCAAATCGATTAATCGAAATTCAAATTCGATTAGTCAATCCCAAATCGATTAATCGAAGTCTCTAACATAATGGAGTTGATTCTCAAATCGACTGATCGAAATCATAAAATCGATTAATCAAAATCCGAAATCGATTAATCGAAATTCCAATTCGATTAGTTGATTTCAAAGAAGTTACTTTCTCCAAAGGGTCGGAGTTTCCGAATGATTAGTCGATTTCCAAATCGACTAATCAAAATCCAAATCGATTAATCGAAATCGGGCTTTCATGACTTTTCAACTTCTCAGTCCAAATCGATTAATCGAAATCCCAAATCGATTTGGCCAGACTCAGCCCCCTTTTCAAGCTGTTCTTCCAAATCCTTCTCAAACAAAATTTCTTTCTTTTTCTAAGCCTTTATCCTATGATTTTAAATGTTCTTGACCACCATTAAACTTCTACAATCTATACCTTTAATTCAACAAAATTTACCTCAATCAATTCTCAATTTGATTGGATCAAGAGGTTGGAAAGGCTAGGGTTCCAGCTTTGTCTCTAGCGGATCCCTCACGTCGAATCCGGCCTTAAATGCTCGAATCCCCTCCTGGCTTGCATTCACTCCTTGCACAACAACCCCTCTTTACTTCTCTCCCTCTCTCTCTCTTCTTAACTCTCTTCAACAACCAAACAAGAGTAATTTAGGGTTCTTTAACCCTTTTATACTCATTGTCTATGTGTTGAGCACATACACCTCAGATGGGTGTATGTGGTTCTAGATCTCACCTCACACTCCACACGTTTGCTTTAATTTCACATTGCATCTGTTCATCATACCTCGAGTCAACTAGTGAACTCCTACTTGGTCAAACCTATGACCAGTCGGGCACGGATCCTGAGGTCACCGTTTAAAACAAATTTTTAGGTTATTACATGCTCCCCACCTTAGGAATTTTCTTCCTTGAAAATAACTCAAAGGTGTTCGGTTGGGTACCCCGGACACTGGGGCGTCGCGTACCCACACACAAAATGACGCACACATTTTACAATGTAAGAAGCAATATCACATAAGGACACAAAATTGTTGTGTATATCATTATATTTCCAAAAATTACAACTTGTTGTTTACATCTTTTGAATTACATCAAAATTCCCAAAATCAGTCATACAAAAATATCCTCGTCTCGGTCTCACGTCGTCCCCTTGCCAGGTTGATCCGATGCTGGAGTGGGCTACTCCATCTGAGTTGGCGGAGGTATGGGGGCTGGCTGGGCTGCTGGAGCTGGCTGGCTGGTCTGTGGTAGTGGCGGCTGCGAAGTCTGGGCTGGCTGCTCTAGTTGGGTCGTCGCCCTAGGCTGCTCCGGCGGCTGTGGTGCCGAGCGTGATGCGTCGGTAGTCGCTGTGGTAGGATGGAAGACTAGACCCCTATGGAAGGCGATCCGTCCTGCGGTCCACTCCTCCTCCTGAGCTAGGCACCACTTGTAGTCCAATGGATAGATGTACTGGAGCGTATGGAACATAAGGAAGTCCATCCTCCAGTTCATCCGTTCGTTGTTGGCCTCCATGCGTACCAACACGTCCTCAATGGTAGGGCCGGAATGAGGTGCTCGGCTGTAGTAGGATGAAGTAGGTGTAGCTGTCGTGGACTGTGCTGGCGGCGTAGGTGAAGCGATGGTATGGGAGGGTGCCCCCTCCGCTGGTGGCTCAACTGGGTGTGCCCGACCCACGGGTGGGTCTAGATGTGGTGGTGGGGGTGGTGGTGGTACTGGAGCTACTGCTACTGCTAGAACGGGACTCGGAGCTGGTAGGGCCCACTTCAATAAATTGTAACTACGGCTCCAGGAAGACTTTGAAAACGTCTTCACTTGGTCTGTTGCCCTCACCTCATGGGGCGATACCACATACTCGGGAGCGTTGGAGTAACACTCCAACATACTCGATATGAGTCGAGCATACGACATCTTCTCCTTGGGCCTCAAGTTATCCTTCATCAACTTGCCTTTTATGTACCTCATCCCCTCTAGGATGAGCACGGTCGCATCAAACCATCGGCCGCATAAAGTGCCTGCTATACCTTTTCTATGCGCTCTGTGTCGTGGCGTAGTGGGTATAGGTTGGACTTGATTATTGAATCAAGCATCCACATATAGTGGGGAAGGTCGACCCTCCTAATGGAGGATCCTGACCCCGTCTTCCCGTTGGTCATACGGGCTATGATCTCTTCAAATTTGGCCTCTTCCTCGAAGGGTGGAAAGAGGGTGGTCTCTGGTGTGAAATCGAGGTAACACTCGAGTACCTCATGTATGTGGCGATGGGTGATGGTGTATTCCCGACCCTCAATCTTGGTCAAAACAATATCATTGGTAGGGCCGTCTGTTAGCCCTTGGTAAAACAATCTAACCAACCTAGGGTAGTAGGAACCCCAGATTGGTTTCAAAATATTGCCGAGACTGGCATTTTGGAGGTAATTGCGAGCCCATTGGGTCTCGCCTGATACATCGGGATTCGTGAAGAGGGTTGGGTCGATGATGTACTCGACCTCAAAGGTCTTGGCTGCCCACCACTCGTTGGGTTGAATTACATTGGTGGTTGGTGGCGGCATGGGTGTCGACTTGCATGAAGACTCGCACGAAGACACGCTCATCGAACTGGAGGTGGTCTCCGATGCCGACAGTGATGGAGTCCTCACCGGTGATGGGGTAGGTGGTGGCGGTGCGGCAATTTTATGCCGGACCGGGAGTTTAGACATTGCCTTCTTCGAAGACAACTGGGTTTTGGGCGGCATGGTTGGTGAAAATGGCACAAACTAGGGTTTACTAATCAAAATTGAAGAAAGAATTCGAATCTAGGGTTTACCTTAGGTCTTTGATCTGATGTCACGCGATTTCGATCCGAAATCGAACCAAAATGCCCAAACCCTAGGTTGCAAAATCGGTCGGAGAGAAGAGGAAGAAGAAGGCGCGCAATAAAAAGTCCACAAATGATTTCGAATGAAATGAAAAACCCATCGATTTATATATATAGGCTCCAGCTCGATTAATCGATTTTCAAAATTGATTAATCGAGATTCAAAACTAGGTTAAGCCGCGCGAAATCGATTAATCGATTTCTAAAATCGATTAGTCGAAAGTCAAAATCGATTAATCGAAACCATTTCGATTAATCAAAATCGTATCCGTAAAAATTTTTAAGTTTCGAAGCTCACTGGCGAGAGCCAGTCGATTAATCGAAATCCCAAAATCGATTAATCGAGATTCACTTCGATTAATCGAAATCGTGCAGTCCTTCCAAAATTTTCAAAAATCCTTAAGTTACTCGATTAGTCAAACTTTCAGTTCGATTAATCGAAATTCCAAATCGATCAATCGAATTGTTCTTCGATTAATCAAAATCACACAAAATTCTTCAAATTATTCAAAATTTCCTAAGTTATTCGATTAATCGAACCTCTAGATCAATTAATCGAAATTCGAAATCGATTAATCAAAATCCCAATCGATTAATCGAAATTTCCCTTCTTTCATTTTTCTAAATCCTATTCCAATTTCCAGTCACTGGCACATGCCAGTTGACTAATCGACCAAAATCGATTAATCGAATTTCCAAATCGATTAATCGAATTTCCAAATCGATTAATCGATTTGAAAATTGATTAATTGGTTTTGATCAGTTTCTTTAGATTTTCAAAATTATCTATTTCCTTGATTTCTCTTGGTCATTTATTATCAGTAGGTCATAGGTTCTACCAAACACATCATCACGGCCACGTGGTGGATAGCATTGTCCCTTTTTATAAATTGATCATAAGATCGACGTTGAACTACACATATTGTTAAATCCACAAACATGCTTGCGGTGATACAATTTGACTCTCAAGCCATTGGAAACAAGGCTGGATATTGTTCTTTCACATCGGCCTCTCGTTCCCATGTAGCTTCCTCGGCCAGATGATGCTTCCATCGGACAAGTACTAGTGGAATCACTTTCGTTCGCAACACTTGTTCCTTTCAATCCAAAATCTCCACCGGCTCTTCGATCATGGTCATGTCCTCATGCATCTCTAAATCTTGACCGCTCAACACGTGGTAAGGTTCGTTAAGGTACTTCCTGAGCATAGATACGTGGAAGACATTGTGTCGGATCGAATAACGGTGGCAATCCAATGCGGTAAGCAACTTCCCCTACTCGACCTAAAACTTCAAACGGTCCAAGATAGTGGGGACTTGGCTTCCCTCTCTTTCCTAATCTCATGACTCCTTTCATAGGTGACACTTTCACAAACACGTGTTCACCCACCTTAAAGTTTACACTCGTCCGCTTGATATCGGCATAGCTTTTCTGTCTACTCTGAGCCGCTTTGAGTTTTGCCCTAATCATACGAACATAGGTGGCATTATCTTCAAGTATTTCGAGTTCCAAAATGAATTTCTCACCCGTTTCTTCCCAATTGATGGGTGATTTACATCGCCGTCCATAAAGTGCTTCATATGGTGCCATCCCAATGCTCGTCTGAAAACTGTTGTTATATGCAAACTCAATTAAGGGTAGATGCTGATCCCACGATCCTTGTAATTCTAACATACATGCCCTAAGCATGTCCTCGATGATCTGATTGACCCTCTTAGTTTGCCCGTCAGTTTGCGGATGGAATGTCGTACTGAAATCTAGTCGTGTTCCCATTCCTTCTTAAAATTTCTTCCAAAACTTTGATGTATACAATGGGTCACGGTCCAAAACAATGCTACTCAGAATTCCATGCAAACAGACAATCTCTTTCATATAAAGCTCTGCCAGTTTTCCTACCGTGTACATTGTGTTGTAAGGCAAGAAGTGCGCTGACTTGGTCAATCGATCGACCACTACCCAAATGGCGTTGTATCTCTTTGCTGTACGCAGAAGTCCAACGATGAAGTCCATAGAGATCGATTCCCACTTCCATTCCGGTATAGGTAGAGGTTGCAATAGACCTGCGGGATGTCTATGATCGATCTTCACTTGTTGGCATGTCAAACACCGCGACACGTACTCTACCACATCCTGTTTCAAGCCTCTCCACCAATAGTTCTTTTTCAAATCTTGATACATCTTGGTGCTTCCCGGGTGGATAGCATAGCTTGACTTGTGTGATTCATCAAGAATTGTTCGTCGTAGATTGGCGTTATCTGGAATATAGAGGCGGCCCTTGAACAATAAGGAACCATCCTCCTTGATTGAAAACTCAGATGTAATGCCTTCAGTTACATCTTGAAGAATCTTTGTTAGCGTCGCGTCTTTCATCTGTAGCTCATGGATATGCTCAAATATCATCGGTCTCACTGAGATATTAGCCAAGAAGGCTCCTGTAGCTTGAGACTCAATGTTTGCATCGTATAGGGCTAGATCTTCAAACAGCTTCCATCTGTGCATACCCAAAATTAGACTAGCCAATTGAGCTGAACTCTTTTGACTCAAGGCTTCGGCTACTACATTAGCCTTGCCTGGATGGTACTGTATGGAACAGTCATAGTCCTTGAGAAACTCCATCCATCTGCGCTGCCTCAGATTTAGTTCCTTCTGTGTAAACAGATATCTGAGGCTCTTGTGATCGGTGAAAATCTCAAACGTCTCACTGTACAAGTAATGTCTCCAAATCTTGAGCGCGAAAATGACCGCTGCTAATTCCAGGTCATGTGTCGGGTAATTCTTTTCATGCTCTTTCAACTGTCTAGACCCATACGCTATCACCTGTTTGTGTTGATTAATCACATAGCCTAAACCAGTATACGAAGCACCGCTATACACTTCAAACCCTCCACTGCCTGAAGGTATAGCTAACATTGGAGCTGAAGTGAGTCTCTTCTTAAGTTCTTGAAAACTCTTTTCACATGCCTCACTCCATTCAAACCTTGCATCTTTCTGTGTAAGTCTCGTGAGTGGTCCTGATATTTTCGAAAAACCCTCAACGAAATGCCGATAGTAACCTGCTAATCCTACGAAACTACGGATGTCGATCACTGTCTTTGGTTGCTGCCAATTCACTACTGCTTCGATCTTTGCTGGATCTACAGTGACACCAAGCTTTGAGATGACATGTCCCAAAAAGATAACTTCTTCTAACCAAAACTCACATTTGTTGAGTTTGGCATATAGTTGGTGTTCACGTAGAGTCTGTAGGGCTACTCTCAAGTGTTTCTCATGCTCTCCTTCTGATTTTGAATAGATCAGGATGTCGTCAACAAACACTACGGCACAAGTATCTAGGTATGGTTTAAACACCCTATTCATCAGATCCATGAATGACGCAGGGGCATTTGTCAACCCAAACGGCATCACTAGGAACTCATAGTGTCGAGTCACGAATGCGATCTTGAATATCCTCTCGCCATGACACTCAACGATAGCATCCCGATCTCGGATCGATCTTAGAGAAATACTTTGCTCCTCAGTTGATCGAACAAGTCATCTATCCTAGGCAAAGGGTATCGATTCTTAATGGTAAGTTTGTTCAATTGTCGATAGTCAATGCACAGATGCATTGACCCATCTTTCTTCTTTACAAACAAGACCGGTGCTCCCCATGGAGACACGCCGTCTAACAAATCCTTGTCCATTAGCTGTTGTAGCTGCTCTTTCAACTCCTTCAACTCAGCAGGAGCCATTCTGTATGGTGCTTTAGAAACAGGCTCCGTTCCTGGTGCTAAGTCGATGGCGAATTTTATCTCTCTCTGGAGGTAATCCAGGTAACTCCTTTGGAAATACATCGACGAAGTCTCGCACAACTGCTATTTCAGAGATCACATTCTTCTCCTCTTTTTGCTCCTTCAAAAATGCCAAGTATCCACTACACCCTTTTCTGATCAATCGCTCGGCCCTGACTGCCGAAATAAGTGGCAGGTGTGTCGACCTCTCTCCTCAAAATCTAAACGATCTCCTCGTGTTGGGTCTGAAGATGACGACCTTATTCTTGCACAGTGAGTCGATAACCAATCCATGCCAAGGATCACGTCGAATCCTTGCATGTCCAACAGAATTAGGTTCGCGGGTAGCTCAAAATCACCTCCATCCATGACCCTCACGATCACGGAGTTGCAACCCTTCTCGGTATCAACCGCTTTCCCAGTAGGAACCGTCACGGTTAAAACGAAGTCTAACTCCTCTGGGTCGACTTTCATCTTCTTCGTGAAGCGAGGGGTAACGAATGAGTGGGTAGACCCTGGGTCTACCAACACTCGAGCTTCGTATGACATGTCGCTTCCCTTCTTATAGATGTGTAATCCACCTAATTATACATACACATATATATATTATTTATTATCAATATACTAGATTTATCACATGCAAGTTCCTCTTATATTTTTCTAAATATAGATGCACCTTCTCTATCTAAAATTTCATGAATTGAAATTCTTTATTTAAAAGAAAGCTCACCTTGAATGACATCGTTTGTGTTCTGAGCCTCTTGAGCTGTGACTGCATAGGTTCTTCCTTGGACGATCGGCTTCCTTGCTTGTATTGGTAGTGGAATAGGTGCTGAAGCCATCTTCCCTTTGTTCACCTCGGGGCATTCCCTGATCAAGTGGCCCACCTTTCCACATTGAAAGCAACCCTGAGTTCCTACCCTACAGGCCGCTGTCTTGTGAGGCTTGCCACACTTGGCACAAGTCTCACGTGGGGAAGAAGCTGCCGAGAAGCCCTCGTGATGTAGCGCCAAGCAAGAATAGCAGGGCTCTCTTAGCGTATCGATCTCCCAGACGCGAGCAATGGAAATCTCTACTGGTTGCTCTGCTGCGTTGGTCTTCCATAGCCTCCTTGAAACGGTGGTTTCTAATTATTCGGTATGAATCTCGGCTTTTTGTTCACCGGTTCAAAACTCGCCGTTCTACTCTGATCAGAGTTCCACCTTCCCTGTTGCTCCCTCTAGCAGTATTTGTTATTATTTTCTTCTTCTACCACCAAGGCCTTACTCATGACCTCTCCATAGGTCCTCAGCTGGAATGGTGCTACTCCTCCCCTCACGTCTGATCTCAACCCTTGCTGAAACCTTTTTGCTCTCATCATCTATGTGATGACGTAGTCAGGCGCAAAGCGAGCGAGTCGCACGAACTCCACTCCATAGTCTCTCACTGTCATCTTCCCTTGAGTAAGCTGTAGAAATTGGATTTCCATTTGATTCCTCACTACCGCAGGGATGTACTGTTTATTGAATTCTTCAATGAATTCATCCCAAGTCCATGGCATGTCTGGGGTCTCCTGAGCCCTAGTCTGTGAAACGGACTTCCACCAAGGCCCAGCCTCCCCGTCCAACATATAGGATGCCCAACGGACGCTCGTCCTCAGTACATGTGAGCACAGTGAACACCTTCTCCATCTCACTCAACTAATGCTCTGCCACTATGGGCTCTCCCTGTCCAGAAAAACTAGGAGGCCTCATCCTCCTAAACTCGAAAAATAGGAGGTGTCGGTGGCTGATGCTGCTCATTTGCCATATGAGCCATGAAAGATGCTGCCTGTTGAGCCATAGTAGCTACCATGGCCTCCATGGTGTGCATCATCCTCTGACGCTCTTCTCTATCCTCATTTCTTTCTCTAATTCTCTCTTGCTCTCTTTGATCTTGATCCTGATGATCTCGATCATGGCCCTCTTCCTGGTCTTGGCTTCCCTGGCCACCACTGCCAAAAGCCCCTCCATCTCCTATAGGTACTCTATTTGTAGGAGAGATGTATCCGTCTCCACTACGTAGACTTCTACTTTGGCCGCCCCTGGGTCGGCCCCTTCCTCTAGGTAACATAACAGTCTGCACGTGAAATCAAAGTTTTCATTAGCAGAAGTCCCTATTCTCTGACAAAAGAATGATTGTCAAAGTTTCTAAAAGAAATCGCTCTGATAGCAACTGTGACAGCCCAGAATTTGACACCCCGAAACCGGTGCCATCAGCACGATCCTTCAGACCGTGCCCCAAAGCTTAGCACAGAACATTGGTATAACAAGCACCACATAATAAATAAAGCAATTAACCTCATTAAAGCGGAAAACGTTAATATGCCCAACTGGCATATTCAAAAGACAGTTCTACTTTCATGCCACTGCATGAATAGAGAACCGACCCGAACCATCGGTGATAATCAGATCACCCCAAATGGTTCGCCAAAGAATAATCTAGTTTAATTACATTGTTTCAAAAATAAAGGCTTGACATACCAAGCCGCACTAATCTGCTCACAAAACTGACTCTCTATCAAAGTGCTTAGCAGAGTCACCTAGAAGAAGTCCTCGGGAGGAGGCTCCAACTCGTCTCCAGGCACGTAATCCGAATCACCGGGCACCACGTCAAGCCTCACCGCTGCTATCAATGGACCTGCGACGTATAGTCTAAAGGGTGAGCTACATCCTAGCTCAATAGGGAACAACACAATGAACATATAAATCAAAACTCACATATATTCCATGATATTCAAAGCATGATGAATCTATGCATTTGCTAGAAAATCAATTTAAAAGCAGATGATTTACACTCAATTTACTGGCCAGTTGCATGTATTACATTACTGTTGATTTAATCATGAATGACACTGAATAGGCCTAAAGCAAAACTTAAATCTTCAATTAAGTAATCCCCGAGCAATATAGCATCGAGCCCCGATGGGATACCCTTCGTCGTCATCTAATTAGACAGTTGTGAAAAAAATGTATTCCCTGGGAATACGACCCAAGCCCCTTTCTCTCTAGGCGGCGGGGTTAAATATCACACAACATCCCTGGGATGTACTTACGGTCACGGATAAACCTTCGTGCTAGTGTACGAATTCGCCGCCGTACTGGTCACGGATATCCTGCCACATCAGTGGTGGGTATCCCGCCACGTCGGTGGGGTATCCTCCAATCCTCAAATAACAAAAATATCATGTGCATTACATATAGTTGTTCACCGTGTAAGTGTGCTATCTTATATCAGTTAGGCCTCAACAGTAATTATTCAATCCTATGTATACATCCCTGGGATGTATACATACCCGCATCACACCTGATGCCTTTATTACTTTCTCATCCCCTGGGGATGTCTCAATCTCATTAGATTACTTGTTCATAGTTACTTGCATCACACAGATGCCTTTATCACATTCTTGGTGTCACACACACACCCATTTTCACAAAGCTTTTCACAGTTAAAACAACTTCACATTTGATAATTATATCACTACATACATGCTCTTGAAATTAAAGTACATGTTCGAGGTGTTCCCTACCTCAAGTCTTTGAAACTCCTAGCATCAAGGTCCCACGTGGCTCCTTGTGCTCATGATCATACGTACCACCTATGGTACAACATAACACATGTAACTCATCACTAAAGATGTAACAAAGAAGGTCTAAGACCCTCCCTGAATCTCAAAGTCAACTATAAAGTTTAAGCAAAACTGTCAAAGTCGATTAATCTGTTCCCAAAATCGACATTAAATGCAATTCAATTAATCGATTCCCAAATTTGATTAATTGAAACCCAAATCGATTAATCGATTCTCAAAATCGATTAATCGAAATTCAAATTCGATTAGTCGATCCCAAATAGAATAATCGAAGTGTCTAACATAATGGAGTCGATTCTCAAATCGAGTGATCGAAATCGAAATTCAAAATCGATTAATCGAAATTCCAATTCGATTAGTCAATTTCACCAAGTTACTTTCTCCAAAGGGTCGAGCTTTCAATCGATTAGTCGATTTCCAAATCGACTAATTGAAATCGAAATCGATTAATCAAAAAATTTATTTCGATTAATCGAAATCGGGCTTTCATGACTTTTCAACTTCTCAGACCAAATCGATTAATCGAAATCCCAAATCGATTAATCGATTTGGCCAGATTCAGCCCCCTTTTCGGGTTGTTCTTCCAAATCCTTCTCAAACAATTTTTCTTTCTTTTTCTAAGCCTTTATCCTATGATTTTAAATGTTCTTGACTACCATTAAACTTCTACAATCTATGCCTTTAATTCAATAAAATTTACCTCAATCAATTCTCAATTTGATTGGATCAAGAGGTTGGAAAGGCTAGGGTTCTAGCTTTGTCTCTAGCGGATCCCTCACGTCGAATCCGGCCTTAAATGCTCGAATCCCCTCTTGGCTTGCATTCACTCCTTGCACAACAACCCCTCTTTACTTCTCTCCCTCTCTCTCTCTTCTTAACTCTCTTCAACAACCAAACAAGAGTAATTTAGGGTTCTTTAACCCTTTTATACTCATTTTCTATGTGTTGAGCACGTACACCCCAGATGGGTGTATGTGGTTCCAGATCTCACCTCACACTCCACACGTTTGCTTTAATTTCACATCGCATTCGTTCATCATTCCTCGAGTCAACTAGTGATCTCCTCCTTGGTCAAACCTATGACCAGTCGGGCATGGATCTCGAGGTCACCGTTTAACGCAATTTTTTGGGTTATTACATATACAATCTAGAAGCTAGGATCTAATCTGAATATGAATCTGTAAGGAAATCCCAACCCATCTTTTTAGCCTGTGCCTTAAGGGCAGCTCTATCTTGTTTCTTCTTTTTCCTCCCTCCCCATTTTCCTTTCAGCGGGTGTTTTCTTTACAGTTGGAGCTTTAGGTGCCCTCACCCTTACTTTTGGTTGGTTGGGAGCTTTTGGTTCCTTGGGTGCTTGAGAGGCTTTTCCTTTGCGCTTAGCAGGGGAGGTGGCAGGGGATTTTTCTTTGCCTTTGCCTTTAGCTCCTGCAGTGGGGACCACTGGAGATTTCCCTTTTCCTTTAGCTTTTGCTTCCTCAGTGGGGACCACTGGGGATTTCCCTTTTCCAGTGGACTCAGGTTGGGCAGGGGACTGTGCCTCTTTAGACTGGGCAGTAGGCTCTTTGTCAATTTTTAAAGGGACAACTTTGGGAGCAAACCTCTTGGCAGTGACTTTCCTTCGCTGAGGATAAGTTTGCTTCTCTGGTGGTTCAGCAGAGGCCGTGGTAGGGGTAGGTTGCTCAGTAGTTGGAGGCTGCGCCGTAGGAGGTGAAGTAGGAGCTTTTCCGTCTTGTCAGTTTAGGTGTTGCCTCCTCAGACTGGGCAGGTGGAGCTGGAGTAGTAGTTGGCCCAGGCTCAGGCATGTGAACAGAGATGGGGGTCGGCTGGTAAGGTTCATTTCGGGCAATAGCCAATGCGGATTCCAATGAGGCTATCTTGATTTGATATTTGAGGATGTCAGTCTCATGGATCTCCTTTTGGATTTTTTAGATTTCCTGTGCATTGTTAAGTCAATTTTCAAGCATTCTTACCCGGGCATTCGCTGCAGCAGCATTGGATTTCTCATACTCCCAATTTATCTGATGATAAGTAGCTGTAGCCTTGGCCTTTTGGTAGGCGTCCAAAATATTTGTCCACCCCAATGAGGTGCCCAGAAGCTGCTGTCGGTCTTCCTCCATCATTTTATCAATCAGCTCCAGCAGGAGGGTCTCAATTGATTAGCGAAGCTTGGCCATGCCCCTCAGGACATTCTTCCTCAGGTAAGCATTATCACTCATATGATGGAGGATGGTGAGGTAGGGAGGGCTGTAAAAATGATGTTTTGGGGCGATGGAAAGATAGGAGGTGGAAGGAGCAAAGTGTGCTTGGTCTTGGGGGGGAGGGGGAATGATAGTAGGGAAGTCAAGTTGTGGGGAATGGGGTCAGGTTCTGGGTCATTTTGTGTAGTTTTGGTAGAGAAGGTGGGGGGATAGGATAAGAGGGGGATGGAGGGTATAGGGGAAAGGAAAAGGGTGTAGGCTCAATAGGAGTTGGGGGTGACGGGGGATGGAAAATGAGAATTGTGAAAGGGATTAAAGGAAATGGGTGGGTAAAAGTTAATGGTGATGGTGGGGGGGTAATGAGTCAGGAGGGAAGTCTGTTTGTGTTTGTCTGTCAGTGGACAGGACTGGGGGGGTGAAGTGGATGGTGGAGGGATGGGTGGAGTGGTTAAGGTGTGTAGGGTGGATTGGATGGAGGTGAGTTCAGCCTGCATTTGGTCCTATTTTTAGGTATTGGTGGATAATTGGGCTTGTATGTCTTGGATAAGGGATAGGATGAGGGTTAGTGTGTCAAAGCTAGGAGATTGGGTTTAGGAAGAAGAGGTACTGTTGGAAAGGGGAGGAAGGAGCATGATGGAAAGTGGAGGAGGGAAGAGTGGGGTTCTGGGAGTGGTCTTGGGAGGGTAGTTGGGGAGAGGGGTGTAGTAGGCGTGCATTGTTTCAAGGAATGTAGAGATGAAGGCTTGGAAGCCTATGGATGTGTTAAGGGTTAAGTCAATGTCCTGGGAGAGGGATGTAGTAGATATGGCTGGGGTGGAAGTTTCTTCAAGGTGGGGTGGGGTAATAGGGATAGAAGGTATTGATGGTGGTGTTTGGGAGATGGTTGGGATGGTCTTAGTGGGGGGCTGGTAGGCTTAGGTAGAGATATGGGGGGAATTGTGGCTGTGTGCTGAGGTAAGGTAGGGGATGGTGAGTCCTCCCATGGACCAAGCACAGGTGAAGGGGGAGTGGGCATGGAGGATGGAAATAGAGGGGGGTGAGAGATGGATGTAAGAGGGGTGGTGGATGCAGGGGTAATAGGTGCTGCTGCAGCTATGGAAGTGGTAAGCTCTGAGGGCACCTCCTTTGTAGCAGGGGTAGACCCTAATCCAGCTGCCTCTGCTTGCTTGGGCAGGGCCTGAGTCTCAGCTTTCTTCTTTTTTTGGCCCCCCATCAAGCTCCTGTTGATTCTCCATTGCCTTTTGGCAAAGGTAGTAGGGGTAAGGGTGGTGGTCTGCTCCGTCCTTCCTATCTTAGAGCCCCCCTTGATCAGCAGCAAGGTAATGATTCTTGCATAGGGTAGATTGTGAGGCTTCTTGTTTGACCCTAACTTCTCCACTACGTCCTTCATAGCCTTAAAAATCAGCCAGGCTGCATAGAATCCATGGCCCATGTGGTAGGAGTAGACAGTATCCGCAATGGGGGTTCTCCTCTCTTGCTGATGTCCTGAGCAATATATGTTCTTTCGCTGGACTTGGTCAATGAACAGCAGTTCAGGTTCTAGTTCCCTCCTTCTGATTGAGTCCCCGGTGGCTTTTAGTCCTCTAGTTAGGGCCAGTGCAATTGTATCAATCGATGCACTCAGAGGGGGGCCATATCCACAGCTAGGATTGAATGCTGCTGGGATGCCCAACACTTCAGCGATCGTCTTGGGGCCCACTAACATATCAAAGTCGTCAATTAGCACCAGCAAACACCCTTGTCCATCATTGTCCCTCTTGACCTTGATGTGCTGATAAAACAGCTGCACTAGCCTGGGGTAGGCTAGTGCTGGAATTCCTCTCATCAATGGCATTAGGCCCGCTTTGCTCATAAATTGTACTGCAGGGGCAGAGAGAGGTTCTTTCTCAAAAAATGGTACATCAAAGGCTGTTTCAGGCTCTAATGGAATTGACTCCATGAGCTCAGAAGGAGTAGAGAACTTAGTGGTTGGTACCACCGCCTCCTCAACCACTTCCTTTCCTTTTTTGGGAAACTTTGAAGTCTTTGCCTTTTTAGGGGTGGTCTCTGCAGGGTCCTTGTCCTTCCCTTTTCTCTTCTGTGCAGATTTTCAAGCCATATCTAACTATGTCCTATAGTATGAGAAACGGAGGCTGAAATCTAGGGTTTGGTTTGATTTGATGCACAGGGCACCTCAAGATCTCTGAGCAGAGGGCAATGGATGGGAGTGATGTTAGGAACAACTCTATAGAATTGTGAAGTGAATGATGAGCTGTAAGAGTGATGCTGAAGGGGAGAGGGGAGAGCTCTAGAAGCTAGGGTTTTGCAGAGGGAAGAAGGATGAAAATAATGAAGAAGGGACAAAGCGCGGGGTTGAAATACTTTTCGCAAAGCTCGACGCGCTTTGGAACATCTAGTAGCGAGTTTGGAAATGAACCTAGCGAAAGTGTTGATTAAATCTGGATTGCGCGACAATCTCTCAAGTTATTCTTGGAGCGCGCGACAGAGTGAGATTAATTCATGTGAATTGCGCGAGTGGCTCCTAGGTATCTTTTGGATTGTGCGAAAAGCTCTGAGGTTCATTTTGAATCTCACGACAGACTTAGAATCTTGCGATAGTAAATGAAGTATTTCTGTTGAATTGCGCGAGAGTCTCCTAGTTTACCTTGTGAACCTCGCGACAGCCTGATAATCACGCGATAACTACTGAATAGCTCGATGTGGACCGCGCGAGAGGTTATCAGGTACACATGAATCTCACGATAGTCATTGAATGTTTCTATGCAAACTGCGCGACATGCTCCCAGGCTTCCTTTTTAACCTCGTGATAGCTTTTGAATCTCGCGATAGGCTCCCAGAGTTTCATTTTGGACCTAGCGACAGTAAGGAATAAAACAGAGAGAATGTGCTCTCTGTTCTGCCCCTTTTCTTGTTTGCTTGTGGTTGGATCTGGGGCATGACTCTCTCCTATGGCTATCTCTAGACACATGTAAACTCAATCATTCAATAAAAAATGACCTCCCATATTGGGCGTGCAATAGAAGCTATCTATTGAAAAATAGTAAGAATCAAACCATGCATCAAAAGCTTAAAATAGATTGGTCCAGATTCAGATAAGACCACGAACAAATCCTAAAGAATAGAAA
Source organism: Chloranthus sessilifolius (assembly GCA_021018995.1). Taxonomy (NCBI): domain Eukaryota; kingdom Viridiplantae; phylum Streptophyta; class Magnoliopsida; order Chloranthales; family Chloranthaceae; genus Chloranthus; species Chloranthus sessilifolius. The sequence continues at coordinate 114,413,358 of CM037585.1, forward strand.
CAAGTAAGATAAATCAACCAAAAACATCATACATATGATACAGTAATGACACACCTGTGGATCAATTTGAAGAAGGATCTTCTTGAAGGTGAATGGTGTCCATGGGTTCAACTGGTTTTTCAAAATAAGGCTTAACCCTCTGACCATTCACTTTCAAGGTTCTCCCAGACTTGGGATCCTTGATTTCCACAGCACCAGATGGAGAAACATGCATGACAATGTAAGGACCTTCCCATCTGGATTTCAATTTACTCAGAAAAAACTTATGTTTGCAGTTAAACAACCAAACCTTATCACCAACAATAAAACTCTCTCAACAGCCCTTTGTCAAAGAAAGTTTTGGACCTTTCCTTGTAGATCCTGGCATTGGCATACTCATCCATCCTTAGTTCTTCCAATTCAGACAACTGCAGCGACATGTGAAGACCGCAGGTTAGATCTAGATTTAAATGTTTGATGGCCCAATAGGCCTGTGTTCTAACTTCACTGGGAGATGACAGCCTTGCCATAGACCATCTGAATGGGGAACATACAATGAGGGTCTTATAGGCTCCTATAAGCCCACAAGGCATCATTAAGCTTGTCACCCAATCCTTCCTATCACCCTCATAGCCTCTTATCAAGGATATGCTTGATCTCCCTATTTGAAATTTCAACTTGCCCACTGGTTTGTGGGTGGTAGGGAGTAGCAATCCTATGGGTGACAGAATATTTCTTGAGCAAACTCTCAAAATTTCATTACGAAATGGCTCCCCATCACCGATAATGGCTCTAGGGGTACCAACTGAGAAGATATTCGCTTTATGAACTTGAGGACAACTGATTCTCATTAGTTCTTGTGGCAATGGCTTCTACCCATTTGGAAACATAGTCGACTGCCACTAAGATGAAATGAAAACCATTTGAAGGAGGGAAGGGGCCCATAAAGTCAATACCCCACACATCAAACAATTCTACAACAAGGATGAAACAGTAAAGGCATTGAATTTCGTTTAGACAGCCCTCCTAGTTTCTGACATCTTTCACAGGTCTTGCAGTGTGGATTGGCATCTCTGAAAAGAGAAGGCCAATAGAACCCACATTGCAACACTTTGTCAGCTATTTTTCTCCGACTAAAGTGACCCCCATAAGCATTTTCATGGCACATGGCCAGAATATTGGGGACATCGCTTTCGGGGACACATTTTCGAATGATTTGTTCTGCACAATACTTGTACAAGCAAGGTTCTTCCCAGAAGAAGAATTTGACCTGTGAGAAAAATAGGTCTTTATCCATTTTTGTCCAATGGGAAGGGATCTTGCCTATACTAGATAATTGACAATATGTGCATACCAGGGACCTAAAGACTGGATGGCAAAAAGCTGCTCATCCGGGAAGACATCATTTGTAGCAAGGTCATCAACACTTTTTTCCAACATAATTCTAGACAAGTGGTCAGCCACCACATTTTCTATACCCTTCTTGTCCTTGATTTGGATGTCAAACTCCTGCAATAGGAGTATCCATCTAATCAATCTGGCTTTGCATCCTTCTTAGATAGTAGAGTGGTCAGTGAAGATGACAGTTTTAGACCCAAGTAGGTAAGGTTTAAACTTGTCCACAGCAAAAACTACTGCCAGAAGCTCTTTCTTAGTGGTTGTGTAGTTCAGTTGAGCTGTGTAAGTGATTTGCTGAGATATGCAATGACCACAGGCAGCTTATCCTTCCTCTGGCCCAGGACAGCACCTATTGTCAAGTCAGATGCATCACACATCAACTCAAAGGGCAGGGTATAGTCAGGTGTTTGGAGTACAGGAGCAGAGGTGAGGCAGATTTTTAACTTTTCAAAAGCCTCAAGACATTCAGTAGAAAAATCAAAGGGCACATCTTGGCAGAGCAGGTGGCACAATGGTTTAGCAATCTTGCTGAAGTCTTTGATAAACCTCCTGTAGAATCCTACATGCCCAAGGAAGGATCTGATTTGCTTGACTGTCCTCGGAGGGGGCAAATTTTTGATGAGGTCAACTTTGGCCTTGTCTACCTCAATTCCATCTTTAGAGACCACATGGCCCAACACAATTTCCTGTGTCACCATGAAGTGGCTCTTCTTCCAACTTAAGACCAAATTGGTCTCCTCACATCTTTGTAAGACTTGATGGAGGTATTGTAGACATTGGTCAAAGCGATCCCCATAAATCAAAAAATCACCCATGAAAATTTCTAAGAATTTATCAATCATATCAGAAAAGATGGCATACATACACCTCTGAAAGGTGGCTGGGGCATTACACAGTCCAAAAGACATCCTTCTGTAAGCAAAGGTGCCAAAAGGATAAGTAAAAGTAGTTTTCTCTTGATCAAGGGGGTGCATAGGGATCTGGTTGTACCCTGAGTACCCATTAAGAAAACAGTAAAAAGCCTTCCCAGCCAACTTATCCAAAATTTGATCAATAAAAGGGAGAGGGAAGTGGTCTTTTCTGGTCTTGGAGTTGAGTTTTCGATAATCGATTCAAACTCTCCAGCCAGTGGTCTCCCTGGCTGGTCTCAACTCTCCAGAGTCGGGTTGCGATCCTTTGTATGCTTGATTTCTTGGGTACCACCTGGATTGGTGCCACCCATTCAGAATTAGAGATGGGGTAAATTACCCCAGCATCCAGCAACTTAATGATTTCTTTCAGAACCACTTCTTGCATGTGAGGATTCAATTTCCTCTGCATTTCCCTGGAGGGTGTTGAGCCCTCCTCTAGATGAATCCTATACATACAGATTGATGCATCAATCCCTCTCAGATCAGCAATGGTTCAGCCAATTGCTTTCTTGTGCTTCCTCAGAACTGTTAGCAATTCCTCCTCTTGCTCACTGGTTAGAGAAGAGGAGATAATTACAGGAAGTTTCTCTTCTTTCTCGAGGAAAACATATTTCAATGTCTCTGGCAGCTTCTTTAGCTCCAGATCAAGGGCTTGTTGGATGGATGGAAGGATTGGTGTATTGTTGGTTGGAGGAAGGGGCAGCAATGTAGGTTTCCAATTGGAATGCTGCACTAAGCCCACAGAAGACCTCACTAGGGGTATGTCTTCTAGCATTAAAGCTAGGCTTCCTTCCTCCACCATGTTCTAAACTTCAGTTAAATTAGTGACAATGTTGCTCCACTCCAGCAGAGTGGGCAGTTCTTCTTCAATAATTTCTTCTAGTACATCTACTGCAAAGCATTCCTCATTGTCCAGCTGAGGGTACTTTGCACTGTTGTACACATTAAGCTCAACTTTCATATGTCCGAAAGTGACCTCCATGATCCCAGATCTGCATTGGATGCATGCATGCATTGGGGCCAAAATGGTACTTGAGAATGACAGGTATCGGGGATGTACTCTTGTTACAACCCATGTCCAAAACAAGGAAGTCTGCAGGGTAGAAGAACTTGTCCACCCCCACTAGGACATCCTCAACCACTCCCATGGGTTTCCTCCCAGACCTATCAACCATCAAAAGAACAATGGGGGTGGGCTTGAGCTCCCCCAAATCTAACTGCTGATATACACTATATGGCAGCAGGTTAACACTGGCTCCAAGGTCCAAAAGGGTCCTTCCAATCGTATGGTCACCAATAATACAGGAAATAGTGGGATCCCTGGGTCTTGCAACTTCTCAGGTATTGTCATGGTTAATACAAAATTAACTATATCAGTTGTAAAGACCTTTTTGGACAAATGGCCTCTGGCCTTCCTTTTCTCGAGTACAAAGGTCTTTGTAAACTTTGCATAGGTCGGGACCCAGATTGCATCAAGCAGGTAAATTTATTTTGACCGCCTAAAGGTCTCCATCATTTCTCGATGCATGCTCAATTCCCTTATCAAAAGGGGCAGGGCCACTCAAAGCTTGAGGAAATGGTAGCTGAGGTACTACTGGTTCCTCAGCTGCAAGCCTATGGCTGAACTTTTGGTATTTTCTTTTATCTATTTTTATCTCCTACTGAGGCTCAACTACAACCTCTTTATTTTTCCCTTGTTGAAGGGTAGCAGGAAGTTCTTGACTCCGTGCCCTAACAAAGTCTTTATCACTTCCACTAGACATTTCCTTAGAAAAGACCTGTCCCTGTTCTTTTCCCACCTGGTTGTCTACCAGCTTGCCAGACCTTAAGGTTGTGATGGCATTGGCCCCCTCAAAATTTGAGGAGTCTTCTCTTATGGAATACTGGCCTTTTGGGTTGGCTATCTTGGTGGCGCAACGCCTCTTCTCTTTTAGCCAGAGCATTGGCTATTTGGCCAAGCTGCTCTTCTATTTTCTTAATGCTTTGACTGTGAGAAGTCACAGTCTGATTCAAGGGTCCAAGGCTTTACAATTGGGACAAAACCTGGTCCTCGAAGGAAGCACTTCGGGGCTGAGGTGGGGGAACTACCAATTGATTTTATTGTCAGTCATTTGTTGGAAATTCGACCTTGGGGCATAACCCTGGTTAAACTGCTGCTGTGGCCTTTGAGGTAAGGCCAACATTTGTTATGGCTATACATAATTATCTTGCCTCCACCTCAAATTTGGGTCGTCTCTCCATTGGTAACCAGCATTTTGGTACTGGTATCCATATGGTTGTTTACTGTAGCCACCAGATTGTTGCTGTCCAAAAGATTGGGCAGCAGCAGCCTGTTCCATTACATACTCAGGGTATTGCCCTACAGATGGGTAATCTTCCACTGTGTGCTATGGAGATTGACATATCAGACATGCTTCCATCACTTGTGCAGCCATTCTGGGTTGCACCACAGTCAGAAGTTTATCAAATCTTTCAGTAAGATTGGCCATCTGCATTCTCAAGTCATCATTTCCCCTAACTTCATACATTTTTCCTTTAGAAGTCTCAGCAAGTCCCAGCTTAGGAGGAGGCTCCTGAACGGTTCTAGATGAGGACATCTTCTGGAAAGCATTTTCACTTATGACCTCGAACAAGTCCCATGGCTCATCAGCTGTTTTATGCATGTACGTTCCACCACAAGAGGCATCTACCATGTCTCTGCTCTTCTCATCAATCCCATTGTAGAAGCTCTGGACAAGCTGCTAGTCAGGGATCTTGTGGTGGGGACATTTTTTAAGCATCTCTTTAAATCTATCCCAGCATTGGTTAAAATCTTCAGTTGGGGACTGAGTAAAAGCAAGTATGCCCTTCCACAATTGGCTGGTCTTGGTCTCTGGGAAAAATTTAGATAGAAATCTTGTCTAGAGGTCTTTCCAGGAAGTGATGTTGTTGTTTGGGAGAGTGGATAACCAGGTCATGGCCCTGTCCTTTAGGGAAAAAGGGAAGAGCCTTAACCTAGTGGCTTCTGGTCCCAAACCAGCAATGGAGAATGTCGTGCACAAGGCCAAGAACTAGTCAATGTGCTTGTAAGGGTCTTCCTTGCTAAGCCCATGAAAAGAGGGAACCATTTGGATGATGAAAGTTTTGATTTCGTAATTACCACTCAACATCCTGGGAATTGAATCTTTGAATGGAGAATTGTAATCATCCTATATTCAATTCCTTCAATGTTCTAGGTTGCTCTTCACCCATAATTGCTATCTCTATTTCAATAGGGGCTTTGTGGTGTGTCCGTGTTTTCTGCCTTCTACCCCTTTCAATCTCAGGGTTAGTAGGCTCTAATGTAGGACTGAGGGATCTCCTTCCTAACATGCACACACACCAACAACAGGGGAAACTATTCGCAAGCACATTACACAAAAAAAAAATTACAACTATCTTAATCAACTGCTTATGGAATCTTCAAAGGAGAAATAAACTGAGGCTTTGAAGGTTAGAGAAGTGCAAACAGAGGTAGCTAGACTCTCAATGCAATTCCAGTCTCCTTCTCTACTACGGTCCAGATCTGCAAGAAAAAATCCAAATGTAAATTAGCAGTATCAATTATTCACAAGTATAGCTACCAAAGAATAAAGAATCAAAAATCTAGGGTCTACTAAAAGATCAATATCCCCTGCAAAGGCGCCAAAAACTTGTTGGGCTATTTTAAGTGCTTGCTACTGACTTTATTGAAGACAGTGATAAGAATGGGGTAAATGAAAAAATGAGTGAAAGGTAGAGTGATGATTAGGGAGCAGCAAGCCTAAAATATGCATAGTCCTGCAAGATACAGGGCCTGTTGTAGCAAGTTTTTATAAGAGTTTGTCCCACAGGGAAGTTGATCTCAAGCTCCAAGGGAGCTATCCTTAGTAGGCTCTCCAGATCTGGCTATAGATCTGGCAATCCTAAATGGAAGGGGATTTAGGGTCACTATAATCTAAATTCTAAGGTACCCTAATGTCTAGATTACAGAAAGGGTTAAGAAGGATGGTGGAGTGAGAAAATAAATATAAAAGGGTGAGAAGTATGTTATTAGGTACAGGTCTGATGGGTCTTGTAAGTTAGACTCAGATCTGTTGCTATAGAAATCCTGTCCAATGGTTACATTATCACCAAAGAGGAGAAAGAATCCAACTCACCCTTGCGCCATGATCCAATCCCTTAAGGCTATAACATGTCCACTTAAATGGTCACAGACTATCCAATAGGGGAATCACAATTCAGAGATGGGTCAGAACAAGTTTATCATTATAGGCACTACTTCATCCAGGCTACAAGCTCAAGAATCCATAGGAACCTCATCCTCTAAAGTTCTGTGTGTGGGGCTAGGCCTACAAAGTGCATAAGCCTGGACACACAGGACCAACAAGAGTTTGAGTACTAGCTTTTAAGCATGGTTGTTCACTACTTTAAAAAGACTGCAGTGATCCAGTCACAAGCCTACAATCTCTACAGCCAACTCAGATCTGCAATCTGATGGCAGATCTATTCAACTATAGGGGAGTCTGTCACTGCACAATCTCCCACAAGGCTACAAGCACAAGTGCAGAGAAGAAGAATCTGTCTTAGTTCCATGACTTGGCCACACCCTAGGGCTATAATCTGTCCACTTGAATGGTCATAGGCTATCCACAGAGGTTATCCTCCTCGAAAATGGCTCAGACAGAACAAGAACATTGCTGCCGCCACCATTTTCACAAGGCTACAAGCACAAGTTCCCATGGGGATTCAAATTTGTGGTGGGGAATTAAAGTGCCTAAGCTGGACACATAGGTCACTTAGATCTAAATAGTACCTTAGAAGCAATCCTCCATTGCTTATAAAACAACTTAGCAATGGAGGATCTCAAGGTAGCAGCCTTATACAGCACAATTCACAACAAAAATAACATCCCATACATATAACAAATCCTATTACAAAAACTCCATTAAAATCTATACCAGATAATCATACAAAAGGCATAGCCAGCAAATGTTGGACTATAGAGAGAAAGAAAAAGGAAAAATAAGAAAACTCCTAAACCCTAACCTTAACCTACTGTAATTCTACAGTTGGTTTTTGGAGAAGAAGCACAGAAGTTAAGTCCCAAAGAGAGTCAATCCTCAAACCTAAGCTAGGCTTAGGCTTATATAGCAGTCGGCTTCCCCTCCAATTAGGGTTAGGAAAACCCTAATTTCTCAATGTAATTGTGGCCCATTCTTATCCCTTGGATGCCTCCCGACATGTGCACGAAGATTGAAGCATTGGAGTGCGTGCCCTAATTGCTAGAGATTCCCAGATTGCCCTTGCAGAAGTGGGGAGAAGTTTAGAATTCGATCTTCACTGGGTAAACATGATTTCAGATCTTTTCGCGTGGTAGAATTGGTATCGCGGGGTTGAATTGACTTGAAATTCATGCAGTCGCGGGATTGGCATTTTAGTCATCACGGAATACAAATGGCTATCGCAAGATTGCTCTTTCAGCTTTGAATGGCGCGGGGATTGCTCGCGCGGTTCTTCCCTTGGTGAATCTCGCGACAGATCTTTACAAAGAAGCAGTGTTCAAAATTTTTTGGGTCGCGCGAGATTCACTGAAGGTCTTTATGTCGCAGCCACTGTGTGACAGCTGCGCACAAGAATACCTGAAGCTTTCTCTTCTGAGTGAGTCATGCGAAGATTAACGGTTCTTCTTTTGAGCTGCACGAGACTGCACGAATGCTTTAGACTGAGCCTCACGAGGACCTCGCGAAGCTTGCTTTTCACTTCTTTCTGGCACCAAATCGCACAAGAACGGCGCATAAGCTGCGCGACCGATTCTTGTGCTTCCTCCAAAAGACCGCGACAATATGCGAAGGCATTATCTCGACTCAATTGAACCCTGTGACATTTGCGCGATGCATTCTTCTTTATTTATTTCTGCTTGGATGTGCCTATGCTTTAGCCAAGTCTCTATCTGGGTTCATCCTTCGTTCTACCGAGGTAGTTCTGGGACAACAGTGAGCTTCTTGGCATGGTTAGGGGTTTATTAGCAGCTGCTGCTTATTACCTACAGAACATGCTTAAAACACTTTTATTAAATGATTAAGGGTCTAACAGAGATTAAGTTAAGGGGTGGAAAGTGGTACTTTTCAAGTCTTAACAGTCCACAGAAACTCGCTCTTTTTACCCGTAGTGCCCTTTTGGCTTTCACCACATCCATCTTGGTTTGAGCTTTGTTTATTTGTATTTATTTATTTTTTTGTTTTGGTTTTTCAAAGGCCACGATATGGACATCGATTCTGTCATAGCCGACTGGATGGGGTTCTCTTTGTCTCCCAGCTTGGCTCGCGCTGACTTAACGGATACCTTAACTGCTCGTAGACCTTATAGAGGGCTTTTCCTCGGGATGTATTACAACCATGGGTAAGGTTAGGATTTTGAAGGTATTCTAGGTTAAAAGGGTTTCCTTGACTAGGTTCCAGTTGCCATAATATGCTTCCTCCTTGGGGGACCATGACTGTACATGCCCCACTTTTCTATTCTATTTATTTTTGTTCTTTCGCTTTTTTGGATAATCTCTTTTTTTCTTTTCTGATTTTTTTATTTATTTTAATAGTAACTCTTTTTCTTCCATTTTTATCTTTTTGGGTAGGTATATCTACACACGCATATATATTTTTTTTGTCTTTTAGAGGGTTTATGAAAGGAAGGCTCATGACACAAATTGGGTAGCAAAGGGTATGAGCGTTTAGGGAAACTTTTTGGCTACTTGGCTTTTGAAATGATGGCCTCTTTTACTGGGTCTTTGAGCAGTCACGAATCCGTTTTATCAATACTTACCTTGCCGGGGGGAACTAAAAGTAGAACCGTCGGACATATCCAATGTTTATGGGCTCAGAAAAGTGATCTCCGTCCATGGTGGCGAGGTGAATTGCGTATCTCGGGAGCACTTCTCAAATGATATACGATCCTTCCTAGTTAGGCTTGAATTTCCCTCTCGATTCGGTGTGGAGGGATGGGAAGATCTTCTTGAGTACCATGTCTCCTACCTTCAGATCTGGACCGTGAACACGTTTGTTGTAGGTGCGTGTTATTCACCTTTGATAGACTTGAGTATGACACAATGTCAGGAGCCTTTTCTCGTCCAATAGGTTCAGCTGCTTAAAGTGAGATCTCTCTCTCAGCTTTAGATAGGCCCGATTCTATAAGGATTCAGAGCGAGGGCACCTCTACTTCTACCATTAAGACGGCTGCAATTCCATACACAAGGGAGAACGGCGTTGCCCTGTAGCAGTGCAGATCGCCATTCTGTAGGCCCATGATGCAAATGGAAACATCTCACTCTAATCTCAATAGGTGATGACCATTTTCTTGAGGATGCAGATAACTGCATTGTTAGCAGCCTCTACGGCTCCATTAGTTTGTGGTCGATAAGGCGATGTGCGATGGAGCTTGATCTTATACTGCTCGCAAAAGGCTCTGATGCACTTATTTGAGAAGTTGGTGCTATTATCCATGATGATGTCCTTGGGTATGCCAAATAGGTAGACAATATTACTTTTGATGAATTTCTCGATGTGCTGGGTCGTGATGTTGGCATAGGACTTGCCTCTACCCACTTGGTGAAATATTCAATGGTGATGAGGATGAACCGATGTTCATTTGAGGCCTTTGGATTAATCATTCTGGCGACGTCGAGGCCCCAGGTGGTGAAGGGCCATAGAGTGTCCATGCTGTGTAGATATATAATCAGAGCATGTATCAGACTAGAGTGTTCTTGGCATTTGTAGCACCTCTATATGTGCTTGCAACAGTCACTTTACATAGTGGTCTAATAGTATCCTTGTCGTAGGATCTTCTTAGCAAGCATGTGTCTGCTGACGTGAGCACTGCATAATCCCTCGTGGATCTCCTTCATAATATTGGCTACCTCTCTCTCAGTAAGGCATCTGAGCAGGATGTTGTTATAGGATCGCTTGTAAAGCCACTCGCCACAGATTATATAGTTTGCTGCCAAATCTTTGGATGGTCCGTTTATCCGTCTTGGGCATATCCTTAGGAAAAGTTTGCATTTCAAAGAAGTTCTTGATATCTAAGAACCAAGGTGGCTCATCATCTAACTTTATAGGTTCCTCAATCTGGAGGCAGAAGGCCGGCTCATTCCTCTGTTCGATTATGATTGGCTTCATTTCGACACCATAGGGGATTTCTATCATTGATGCCAAAGTTGCTAATGCATCAGTGAAACGATTCCGTATTCGCGGGACGTATGAGAATGTGACATCTTCGAAACATGCTATCAGATCTTCAAGGTGCTCATGGTAGGGGATCAATTTCTTATCTTTCGTCTTCCAGTCACCATTCGTCTGACATATGATCAATTGTGAATCGCCAAACACCCTGAGGAGAGTTATCTTTAGGTCCAGTGCCGCTTGCAGTCTTGCTGCACAGGATTCCTACTCAGCCATGTTATTTTTGTATGGGAAGTTGAGCTTGATGGAAACTGGTACATGTGACCCCTTTGGCGAGATTAGGATAGCGCCAGCTCCTTGACCTTTAGTATTTGCTGCCTCGTCAAAATGCATTACCTAGGATTCTTCTGTCTCTACTGTATCGTCCTCTATCATAAACAAGATGTCTTCATCTGGGAACTCAATTCTCAAAGGTTCATAGTCAGGTAAATGATTATCGGCAAGATAATTAGTGAGTGCCTGCCCCTTGATCGACTTTTGAGTTACGTAAGTGATATCGAATTCAGATAGTAGGAGCTGCCAGTGTGCAGTCCGCCCAGTGAGAGCTGACTTTTCGAACAGGTACTTTAATGGATCCATTCAGGCTAAAAGTAAAACAGCCTGGGATAACAAGTAATGGTAAAGCCTCTAGGTAGCCCATACGAGAGCCAGTCATGCTTTCTCCAGATGAGAATAGCGTGTCTCATAGTCAGTAAATTTCTTGCTTAGATATTAGATGACCTGCTCTCTTCTTCCTGTCTCATCGTGCTGCCCTAGGACACATCCCATTGAAACTTCTATCATGGAGAGATACATTAGGAGTGGTCTCCCCAGCTCGGGTGGTACCAAAACTGGTGGGTTGAGAAGGTAGCCCTTGATCTTATCAAAAGCGGCCTAACAGTTGTCGTTCCATTCAATGGGAGAGTCTTTTTTCAATAGCTTGAAGATCGGTGTGCAGATAGGAGTAAGTTGCATAATGAACCAACTGATATACTATATCCTGCCCAAGAACCTCTGACCTCTTTCTTGGTAGATGACTATGACATTTCCGTGATGGCCTTTACCTTGATCCAGTCAGCCTCGATAGCTCTCATGCTGACGATGAATCCCAGCAACTTTCCTGGCATGGCGTCGAATGTGTATTTCTGAGGATTCAATTATAACCTATTCTTTCTCAGCCTCTCAAATAGCTTTTGGAGGTTTATCAGATGGTCACTTCACCGGTGACTTGGAGATCATGTCGACATACACTTCAATTTCTCGGTGCATCATGTTGTGAAACAACACCGTCATAGCTCTTTGGTATGTTGCTCTAGCATTCTTCAACCCGAATGGCATGACTCGGTAACAGAAATTTCCTCTGAGAGTGATGAACGTTGTCTTCTCTCTATCGGCCACTACCATCCTAATCTAATTGTTTTCAGAGAACCCGTCCATGAACGAGAGCATCTCGTGGTTAGTAGTGTTATCAACCAAGATGTCAACGTGCGGTAATGGGAAGTCATCTTTCGGGTTTGCCCTATTCAAATTTATGAAATTAATGCACATACGGACCTTTCTGTCCTTCTTTGGTACCGGGACGATGTTGGCTAACCATTGAGGGTACTTGGAGACCATGAGAAATCCTGTGTCGTACTGCATGATGACCTCATTCTTAACTTTTAGCATCCACTCGGGTCAGAGTCGTCTCAACTTCTGCTTGACTGGCTTGATATCAATGTAGAGTGGCAACTCATGCTCGACCAAATCGGTGTCCAAACCAGGCATGTCCTCGTATGACTATGCGAAGACGTTTTGATATGATCGAAGGAAATTGATCATGCTTTTTCTTTCTTCAGGATACAGTGATGTTTAGATCTTTGTTATTCTTGGAGCCTCCTCAATCCCTAAATTGATGTCCTCTGTTTCCTCAACAATAGGGGTCGAACCGTGCTCAAAGTCGGCAAACCGTTCTAGGAGTTCATTTGGAAGCTCCTCAGTAATGATCTCCTCGTCCAGACTCATGACTCCAACCTCTTCTTGTATTTTCATAGGAAAGGGTCGATTCTACGTGGGACGGGTTTTTCGATTAAGGCATCATTTTTTTGACTTTATTCAAAATTTTGAAAGACAATATTTTTGGGTTTTGTACATTTTCTATGTTTTTGAGATTTTTATTTTCTTCAGAGACGGGCCCTTGGCAAGGCGAGTCCTTATATATACAAGGTATTGCTCGCCAAGGGCTTATCTCATTTTTATAGGTTATTTTTTTAGAAACAGTGCCAAAATTCAAGCCACTGCTACTTCGAGTTTGGGGTATAGAAGCCCAATTTTGTACCTTAGGTCTAACTTTACCTTTTTGGATGGAGGAGGTTGCCTGATGTGATTCCTTAGAGTTCACCTCCATCATATTGATCATGGGTTCGCCTAAGACTCTATCCTCAAACTTCAGTAAAGTCCTATGGTGGTTTACCATAGGAGGAGATCGTGCAGGTATAGGAGACTCTTCCTCAAAAAGGGATAAAGCAGCTAAGTCTATTTCCAGGTTTGGAGGGAAAATTTGGGGATTGGTGGGGTGGATAGGGAATGCTAGCTTGTGTGGGGTTAGCTGAGTTGCCCCATTCTGATCTATTTTTATGATCCCTGCGCTCACAAAGGTGTTCTGAATGTGAGGTCTGGGACGAGGCTCATCCTCTAAATGTATTCCACGAGCTCTGGTAGCTATTATGGCTCGAGCTTTCTCCTTGGCCTCTCACACTTCTTCTGTGGGCTTGTAACCTAGCCCAAATCTTACTTGCTAGCCTCCCTTCGCTCTGACTAGCTCTCTTCGGCCCTGTAATCAGGGTCCCAATCCCTTTCCTTTTTTATAGCCCCATTTCTGAAGCATGGCCATGACCACCATTCCACCTTCGATTTTTGGAATGATGCTTTCCGAGGATCCGAGACTACAGCCCAATACCTCGTATTCAAAACTATGAAGGTCAAGATCTTGACTATGTGTGGCACATCCAACACTTTTGGGTTCTCAATTTTGTGGGTGGCCTTTTCCTTCTCATCCTATCCCTCACCTAAGATGGTGACAATCTTCCGCCCGGACACAAACTTAAGCTTCTGGTGCAACGTGGATGGTATTGCCCCAACTTCATGCAACCACGGGTGCCCTAACAATAGGTCATTAGCCCAATTACTAGCTCAAGATCAACTTCTCCCATTATTTCTCTTCTCGTATTATCAAAACCTCTAGCGCTAGTTCTTTTTTGCCTCAACATGAACGGATCTACCCCTATTTTGGTGGTGGTTCTCAGAGGGCATACATTCAAAGCAGACCCATTATCAATTAATACCAAGGGGGATTATCATGTTTTTAGATTCTATAGTGATGTTGAGGGATTTGGAATGACTATTTCCTCCGATAAATCATCGAAAAATGAGATGGCATTGGGTGTCATCACCTGTCCAATTATCTGCCCGACTTCATCTGGGATTACTTGTAGAGACACGTGTGCATTCTTTAACGCCCCCATTAGTGCTTGAAAATAAAGTGGGGACGTCATCAATAGGTCTCAGACCATGATGTGGGTCGGCATTCTTCTTAACTGAGTCTCAAGTATGTATTCTTTGCTCATTTTCTCGAATGGGTTCACTGCACTGGCATCTTTCTTCCCCTCTAGTATTGGTGTCAGTATTGGTGCATCTAGTTGCTTGGAGATTTTCCCAAACTGAGTGATAAAATCACATGCCCTTTCCTGGCTGCTGCTTGTATTGACGTTCGTTTGATTATAACTGAGGGGGGACCTAATGAGGATCGTACGTTGGTCCCGAGATCTGGAATGGCGTAACAGGGGGTACTGGAGATAAGGGTGTTGGCCAAACCCAGTTAACCTCTATGAGAGTCGGGTAGGTGGAAAATGTGGGGTTGGCTAGGATTGTGGGTGACTACATCGGGAGTGATGGGACCTAGGCGGGCCATTGATAACTGATGGGCGATGGCGGGGGAAGATGGGGGACATAATCTGCCATCGGGTAACTAGTGGGGGATGCAGCATATGGTTGGTAGGAGTTTATTTTGACATACTTAATGGGAGAGGGTGTTGGGAAATATGTCCTAAAATCCAAGGGTTCTATTTGTGGTGCGAGGTTGGGGAAGTAATCTACCAAATTCAGGTGTTCAATCACCCCAATACTTCTATCTGCCCAGTCTCTCTGCAATGGGGCCACAAAAGTTTCCTGGCTATAAATATAATCTAACGGGTCAAACTCAAATTCTTCATCACCTTCTTCGATCATACTGACAATAGGTCTTAGACCTGCCCCTCCGGGGGGGTGTGGGGGTAGCAGTACTTGATGTATGTTGGCATGCTGGGTGGCTTAAGGAAGAAGTTTGGATGATTTTAGCAAATTTCAATCAAATCTTGTATCATGAGCTTCAATGGGAAGCAGCGATCAGTTGGGTGACCCGGCCCCTGGTGGAAGTTACAGTGGGTGTTGGGGCCGTAGTTCCTTGGGATAGGATTTGGCCGAGGTCGTGGTTGGAGTGCTGTGACCAACCCCTTTTCTATTAACAAGGGCAACAAGACATTTAGTGATTGCCCCAAGGGTTTGGAAACTCGGTCAAAGCAGGCCTTTCTCTATTCTGGGGTCAACTGTGCCCCCTGCCCATTCCCGATTCTTTGTATCATCGCTCGTCACCGGAGCTAGCCGTAGCTCGAATTGAAAGGGGGTCGTGTTGGTATTGGGTCGCACATTACTGACTATTTGCACATCTGCCCCGATTCTTCTATCATTTCTCTGCTCAGAGAATCTCCTAACCCCGCCGGCCCCACCGAACACATTTTTACTCAAACGCCCTTCTCTGACAGCGTCCTCACAACAATTGGCGTTCCTCACCAAATCAGCAAAGATAGACTACTGTAGGTAAACGAGGAAGTCTGAGATGACTGGAAAGGTATTTTTTGAGGTCATCTCAATCTGCTCATCGTCAGGTATTATGTTTCTTACCTGAGCTGCCAGTGCTCTCCAACGCCCAAGGTAATTGCTGAAGGTCTCATTAGGGTTCTGCTTTAACCGAGCCAGATTTGACTTGTGAGGTTATATCTATATTATAGACATGCGGCTCTTGGAATAAATGCGTCGAATCTTTCCATATTTTTACCATGGATGGTTCTAGGGACGTGAACTACCACAAGGTCGGGCCCGTCAGGCTTTTCTGAGAGACCTTTATAAGCAGGCGCTTGTCCCCCCCATATTGGCACATGCCCCCATAGTAGGACTTGAGGTGTGCGATAGAGTTACCTGTGTAGTTATATTTATCAAAGACCGACATTTTAAATTTTGGGTGCAGGGGGACCTCTGTAAATAAACACAAGTCTGAGAAGTTTGTGGCATGGATTTCGGCTCCATCCATCTTCATTAGTTGCTTCTGAATCTTGTCCAACTAATCTTTCAACTGCTCAGAGTCTCTAGATTGTGGGACTAATTTTTCAATGGTCGGCCTTGACTCACTTTGTGCTACATAAGGGTTAGTGATTATGGGTGGGGGATTGATGTTGGCAAACGCCCTGGCATAAGCCCCGCTATTCCTTATCTCATCTTCCTCATATTGTGGGTCTACATATGGTGCAATGAGGATGAGATTTTCTTGTTGGTGTTGGCTCGGCTGAATGGGCGTTGGGTGGGTCCATTGAAGGTGGGGGAAGTTCTATGGAGTGACAGGATGAGTGGAATTTAGGTTTTGGGTTGGGCCCTGATGGGGCCATTGTATTTGGGGGAAAGCTTGGAAATGGCTTTGAAGTGCTGGGACATGGGTGAATTAGAGTTGATGGGGGATAGGTGTTGGACTCTCGCCATGGGTTGGATGGGAGGTTTGTGTATGTGGGTGATACTGAGGGAATTGTGGAAGGTATGGCTATGAGGACCCAAGGTTTGGGCCTTGTTGGGCTTGGGTATAGGGTAAGGAGTTTGGAGGGGTTTGGGCCATAAGGCCTAGGGAATTTTGGCCCATTGGGCTTTGTTGGGAATGGGATATGGGGCCCTGGGCTTGTGGGCTTGAGGCATATGGGCCCTAGGTTTGGGATTAGGTTTATGGGCCTTGGGCATATTGGCCTTGGGCTTGTGGGCCTAGGGCATTGGTCTGGCCCATTGGGCTTTGATGGGTCTGGCCCATTAGGCCTTGGTGGGTCTGGCCCATGGGGCCTTGGTGGGTGTGGATGATGGGGGTTTGGGCCATTAGGCTTTGATGGGTGTGGATGATGGGGGTTTGGGCCATTGGGCCTTGGTTGGTATGTGCTATTGGGCCATGGTGCCCACTCACATGATCCCATGGTCGGTAGGGGTCTTGAGTGGTATGAATGATGGGAGATTGATTGGTGTTTTGGGGAAAAGAGGCATGAAGATTTTGGAGGGTGTGGGATGGGTTTAAAGATGTGTGGGATAGATGGGGTGGCTTTGGGAGGCCTTCCAAATGGTGTAGGCCTTGGCCATGTCTTCCATCATGGCCATGGGATGGGGTGAGGGGGTGGATGAAAATGGTTCATCCGATGAGGGGGGAATGTGGGGCATGGATTGGGTGGATGCGTGGGAAAAATTGGGCATGGCTGAGGTACAATCGGGCATGACCTGGGTAGATGGGGAGATATGTGGTTGATTAGGCATGGCTTGGGTGAAATGGGGTATGGTTTGGGAAATGATGGGGAATGAGGTGTTGGATTTTGGGAAAACATGGGTGTTGGGGAATTTCAGTGTGCTGATTATTGTGTAATGATAAAAGCAAAATAAAATCAAAATAAAACAGAGGATGGATTCAGCACATCTAAAATATCCTAGACCTGTAAGATACAGGGTCCATTTGTAGCTAGTTTTAATAAGTGAGAGTTTGTCCCACAGGGAGTAGTGATCTAAACCTAGAAGGTGTATGGTAGACCTCCAGATTTGGCTACAGATCTACTAATTCTAATAAAAAAGAGAGTTTTTCGGGTGTCACTAGATCTAATTTATAAAACTGAAATATAAAACTAAATCTAAAAAATTGAAGATGGATGGTAAAATAAAATATAAAATAGGGAGAAATAGACAGCTAGGGCCTGGTTTTCTTTTGCAAAATAGATCAAGGTATGTGAATCTGCAGCTGTCCTTCACTTGGCTACAAGCTCAAGTGCAAGGTAGAAGAATCTACTCTAAACCAGAGTCTTGAACTTATCTTAAGGGTATGATCTGTCAACTTTAATGGTCACAGATCATCCTATAGACTTCATCCAATCCAAAGGATTAAGGTAGAAGAATCCAATTTAGACCAGAGGCTTGGATTGATCTTAAGGCTATGATCTATCCACTTTAATGGTCACAGATCATCCTAGGGATTTCCTTCAAATCAAAGGTTTCAATTAAAGCATTAAAATCACTACAGATGCTGTGGATGCAAGGCTACAAGCTCAGGCATCCACAGGGATATTAAATTAAGGGAGACCAAATGGTATTCAAGAGATCTACCAGTTAAGTGGGTGGGCTAGTCCCATCTATACGAATCCGATCGAGAACCAAGTGAAACTAGATGATCTGTAGATTTAATTAGACATTAAAATCAACAATTTATTGAATTAAACAACTTATAGTAACCTTGTTCTCAGATCTGTGGCCTGTGCATCAATTCGCATGACCTTCATGCCAAATTACAATAAAAAACTAGATCTGAACTACTATCTAGATCTAATCCAATAGGTTGGATTAGGGAGAGAAGGGGAAAGAGAAAAGGGAAAAATAAACCTAAAACTAAACCTAAATGAGCTAAGGAGAACTTAGGCTATTCCTTCGTTCCTACTTTCCTTGCTGAAGAAAAACAACAGAATAGATGAGTATTTATACATATGCATCGATCCATGTGCCTTGAGTTGCAGCCAATCAGAAGAGAGGATTTTAGTTTAAGTTTAATGTCTGTTTAAGAGTTTCAACCAATCAGAAAATAGATAGGGATCCGGTTTTGTTTGTGCCCAGCTGAAGCTAATTTGTTTCCCGCCAACAATTAGTTCACACCCATGTGCAGAGTTTCCAGTGCATTGGAGTTCCCAAAACTATCCTTGCTGTCCATTAATATTTCCAGTTGGACACCTCAAGTGATTGCCCACAAAATAATTATTCTCGCTGCCCCAAAATGCCCCTGACTTCTAACAATATTTTTCCTAAAAATACACTCCAGCTGCAACCTTAATTAATTGCACAAAATGCTCTTGTTGGAGCTATTACCAAAACAGCCCTCGTATTTGAATTGATTGAGCCCAAGTTGGTGCTGATTTAGTGCACCCATTTGATAAGGTGACTTGAAGATCCGATGCGAGCTCGAGAGAATAGACTTTGCAGCTGATGGGAAAACAGAACCATTCGGCAAGATGGCTAACTCGATAGGATAGTCGTCGACAGGTTCATTTGGTAGGAGCTGCAAGTTGTCAATAGGATTGAAGTGCATCTTTTTAAGCATTCGATAGGATTAGATCAATGGCTGCATTTCGATAGGATGAAGCTTGTAGTTCAAGGGACCCTTCGACAGGTTGGGGCTGGCTGCACTTAATCCATTCAACAGGAATAGATCAATGGCTGCCCAACTATTCGACAGGATGAGCTGTTGTTCGACAAGTTTTGGTGAGGCTTTGAAGACGATGGTCGACAGCTTCAAATGTGCACATCTGCTCAATGGGATTCTGCAAATGGAATTGAGAGCTTGCTGATCAAGAGGTATGCTGAAGCTTTTAGTAGGTGCAGTCGACAGGTTTCAAGGTGCAAAGGCCTGCATGTCGATAGCTTGGAGAAATAGCTGGTGCAATTCGAGAGGCTGGGCACCTCCTTCAATGGTCGACAGGATCGGAAGCTTTGGGGTTCTCATTGACTAGTTGGATAGAATCTTGAATGCACATCGAGAGGTTAGAGGAAGGCTGCAGGTTGGGCATCTCGACAGATTTAGATATCTAAGTGGTCAACAAGCTCAATGGTCTGGTTTGCAGCTGGGGCTCAAGAGCATGGTGGGTTGCAGTAATCTGTTCATGAGGTTGCATGGGAGTTTGCTGAAATAAAGAAGTCGAGAGGATGGCTTTTGAATGGTCGATAGGTAAGTGGGGAGAGCTTGCTGATCGAGAGTTTTGGATTTGTAAATTTATTAAACTATACAGCTTTAATATTGGAGAAGATGAAGTCGAGAAGGTGGCTACAGAAGTTGCAACTGCTGTTTCATAGGTTGGTGAGCTGTATGAACAAGTTGATAGGATGACTGCTGTACTTGAAGAGTTCGATAGGATGAAAAGGTGGGGCTGTTGGAGAAACCGACAGGTTAGTGGATGGCTTGGTCCATTCGATAGGTTGGCAAACCCAGCTGCTAAACCAATCGATAGGTTCATTTCAGCATTTCGATAGGTTTGAGCTACTAGCTGTTGACACGTTTGGTGCTGAAGCTGACACAATTCGAGAGGTTCCATGGGCTGCTTCTACTTGTTGTTCGATAGGATCTGCTGGGAAGGAGTCGACTGGTGTGGGGCTGGTGCAACAGGTATTTATATATCTATATATATATATATACAGCTGCAAATGGTTGATGGGATTGATCGGAAGAGCTTTTATTGCTACTGCCAATACAACATTTCTCGATAGGATCTATTTTCAGTTCTTGCATCAATCGATAGGTCAAAACAGCTAGCAGCTCGACAGGATTAAGATGGGGACTTGAAGTGCTCACATGATGAAACCATTTTGCTTGGTGTGCACCAAGCTGAAGCCCTTTTATTCTTGATAGTTTGGAACTTGAAAGTGCTGGGGCTTGGGTTCTTTGTTCTGCTATTTACTCCAACAATAGTAGCTCTCTTTCAGATCATGGGCTTCATCTGTGTCAGCCCCAATGAATGGCTCTACTTCTGATCTTTGTGGCACTTATTAACTGGATTTCTGCACTATGCTGCAATTTCTTCCTTAAACTGCAAAACAAGCTAAAAGTGATTATAAACATCTCTAAGGCTTAACAAAAGCCAGGTTTAAAGGTATAGAAAGTGGCAAAAATTAGTGTTTAACAATGGGGAAACTAGATATGTTAGATGTGGAGGGGGGATGGAGTAAATCTTGGGTGGTGGAGGGAGGATGGGATGTATGTTGTGTGGACGGATGTGAGAACTTGGGTATGTTGGAGGTGGATGGAAAATGGGGCATGTTGGTGAAGATGGGAAATTGGATTGGGTTTTGGATGGATGTGAGTGGGATGTGTGATGGATTGGGTATGGACATGGGGGGATAAATAGGCATGGTTTCGGAGAATGATGCGGAATGGGGTGTTAGGTTTTGGGTGTTTTGAGAGGTGGTGGATGGGAAAATAGGTGCACCGAATGGGCTGGTGACGGAAAAGGGAGATTGGGTGAGGGGGATGGATGTGAACATCTCTTCCGTATGGGAATGAGTCAGGAAATGTGGCGGGGATGAGTCAAGATTGACATATGTCGAATCAACTACCCATGACATGGCTTGGCGACGGGTTGGGCATGAGTGCCTCGGATGGGGCTCGTAAAGCTTTCTCCTTCTTCCCCTACAGGAAGACGGAGGGTAAGGCGATGTCGTTGTGCCGGCACCAAAAATCTACACTTTTCGGTTTCTTGGTTTATTTAATTTTTTAAACTTTTGTAAATGGATTTTTGTGATGAACAATTTTGGGGCCTTTGATTTCCCGTTTTGGGTGGCTTTCGTACCTTAAATAAGTCCCAATGAGACCCCGACGCGTTTCGGAAGAATCAAAGGAGAACCCTTTGATCTATTGAAGGCACGGGAATCAACACAAATAACCCGATCCTTTAGAGCGGGTCGATAAGAAGTTACCCTCTTTTGACCGGCGAGGGCATATTGGTTGTTGGATAGTACGGGACCAAATCAGAGGCACTAAACCGCTAAGCGGGGAATTCGAGGATGTGAAAAAGGCCTCAGATTTCGAGCTACTCTACTCAGTGGGGACAACCAATACTTGGCGCGAGTATTACATTTGCCAAACCAACTTTGGTCCAATTTATGCTTGGCGCATATATTAGTTGCGCCAAAGAAATTCTAGAAAAAAACTGCTTGGCGCGTGTAATAGTTGCGCCAGGTATATACAGTAGGGTCAATTTTCTTGATAGCAGAATTTTGTCTATTTTTTTGGTTTTCTAGAAGCAATGCTTCCGGGGACTGATCTCTTAGTTGCAACAGGTCTCTCCTCACCGAATCCTAGGGATACAAGGTTGATTTTGGGACAACTAGCGCTCTCTCCCAAGGGTATTAAGCTTTGTAACTGGATAGGTTACTCAACCTATATACCTCCAGTGCAAACGCCTTCTCAGATACTGGATGGGGTTGTACTTTTCCAGATCATCACCACTACGGGCTGCCGCCGTACTAAGAATCGGGTGTTTGTATCTTTGTCTAAAAATCCCAACCCTTGAAAATCTACCCCTGTAAAAAAATCAATTTAGTCCCCCTTCTTGGTTCAATTTTAGTTTCAAATTTTTAGGGAGTTTTCTTTTAAGTCCAAAAACGGGTGGTGGTGATCCTGTGCTGCCTCTACAGGCCGGCGTCCACTGGTGGTATATGAGAGCAATAAATTAAATGCTCATGTAGGCCCGCCAAATGGCTAAGGCGTGTAAATGATGAAATAGTAAAGAATGTAAAAACGATGAACAAGTAGGCCCGCCAATCGGCTAAGGTATGTAAATGATGAAAAAGTAAATGAAACGTAAAGACGATGAGCAAGTAGGCCCACCGATCGGCTAAGGCATGTAAATGACGGAAAAGTAGGGGTGAGAAAATTGACAAAATTATAGGGGTGAGTAAAATGACAAAAAAGCAGTTAAACGTTAGTAAAATAAACAATGCCAAATTTCAAGGAAGCTCTTCTAGCTACTCCTCAGTAGAGTCGCCATCTTTGCAACCGCAGATTCAGGTCGGATCCGTCGTAGCGATTCCGCTCTCTAAAAGAAAGATAGAGTCACCACCCGGAGCTTTTGGTATCTCGAGAAACCTCAAATCAATATTGAATGCACCGAAGTGCTAAATACGACTGACGATTCTGTCTATGCCAAAGTCTCTTGGGTAGGGGCTTGATCGATCGAGAAGGTGTTAGGCACCCGATCAACTCGCTCGTAAGCGGTCTCTACTTATGGCAAAAAATAGAAGAGAAATAAAAAGGAAAAGAGCACTTCTGCTTGCCCGTAGGCACTTTGATACTATTTTTGCCCCTCCATTTCTACCGAGATTTCGACGTTGTAACGGAACAAATTTGAGGATAGAGAAAAAGCTAAGAAGGTAGAGGAATAGAGGGGAGAGCCGGAGCTCTCGGGCCCTTATAGCATGCGTGTGGACCTTCACCTAGGTGCACTTGACGAGCTTCCAATAGCTTAAATGGTAGAAAAGTGGGTTCTAACGTCTAAAGCCTGATAGCTAAGGGATAGAGGAAGAAGGCTAGGGGGTAGCTCACTCTTAAACTTAGGGGTTTTTGGTGGAAGATGAGGCCTAAGGGGACTTTGTGAATTCTGGAATTTGTATGAGCAATGGGGCACCAAAGGGAGAAAGGCTTCTTTCTTAATCTTTTCTCTCTTAGGAAATTTTTTCAAGCCCTTAATCCAAGGGGAGGGGCTCTCTATTTATAGGAAAAGAGAGGATTAGGGGGGTGCTTAGAAGCTAATTAGGGTTAGCAATTAGGTAATCCTAACATCTAAGGTTTCCTAGGGTTTCAAAGGCTTAGAAATGTGTGAATTTAGGTTCAATGGTGGATGATAGGGTGAGGTTTCAAATGACTAAAGAGTTACAAATAGGGTAACCATGGGTGCAACAGTCCTAATGAAACTCATCCTACACTTTGAGATGGTCAACAAGTCAAACCCCAAAAGTGAAATTCGATCAAAAAACCCATAGTTACTGTAGCTAAGCCTGGCGCATCTATTACTCACGCTAGGTAAAAATATAGTACATGGAAATTCAAAGCCCGCGGGGGGACCTACCTCTACTTGGCACAACTATAGTTATGCTAGGCCATTTCTGGGGAGAAAAGCCTTGGCGCAAGTATTACTTGCACCATGTAGGACTAGATCCTCGTGAGACTCTCACGTAGTTCAATGCAAGCCTCGCAAGATTCAAATGTTGCCCATTCTTGTGTCCATGATTCGAATCACCGTAACTTTTGTCGTATAGCTCAGATTGAGGCGATTATTGACCCATTGGAAAGCATGAAACCTCTACTTTTTAATGGTATATGATTTAATCTCAGTAGGGGTTCCTTTCAGCGCTGGTTCATCTCTCTCTACCCATTGCCCGAGAAGATTAACTATGGGTTCGAGCGGGGTTTCTAAGTGTATGGGTTAGCTTCTAATGGCTTGGGGAGGGTGTACTAAAGGATCTAGGGCAATTCCTAAGGGTTCGGGGAATGCTATCAGAAGCTCAGGGGTTTGCCACTCTCGAAGTATGTCTCAATCGGGCCTTGGGCCAAATTTGGGTGTCTACAATGAGTTTCCGATCCTCTTTCCTTTGAGTTTTGGAATCACCCAAAAACTTGATCGGAGTTGAAAATGGTGATCTGATTATCGACCAAGGGTCAGAAACCCTTATTGAAATAATTAGTATTTGAAGGGATAAAGTCAAAATCTAGACTTTTCTTTGAATTCTGTGATAAAGTAATTACTGTTGATCATTGTTATGGTCTCAGTAACCATTGATAACATTTGAATTAACCTTTGTTTGACCACAGGTTTCACCTATCAGAATTGGACCCTTAGAGGCCCTAAGACCTGATTTATTAAGATTAGACCAATTAGGGCCAAAAAAGTCGAAATGGCCCGACCCATGGGCCTAAGAAAATAAATTCTAATATTACAATTGAGGTATTAAAATGCACAAAGATTTACAAGATACATTAAATTTTATGAAATTTTTAAAGTATCAATTTCTAGATTATTAAATTTTATTCTTTCATTTATTTATTATTAATATTTTTTAATTAATTCGATGCGATACCAATGCCAACCATGGTCCAATATTCAATATTCGATTGCCAATGCTGCGTAAACAAATGCTAGCAATTTTTGCAATTTAGTCAATCAAGATAAGGATAAATTACCCTATTGATCTAATGAGACCCAATCCTCAACTGATATTTTATAACTCATCCGAAATACGAGGTGCTCATACGAGCCTGTTCATAAGAACAGCGGTCAGCTATGCGAGGTTACAATTTCAATACAGTATCATCTTTTCACTTTCAAAATTTTAAGATTCGTTATCAATAAATCAATATTCAAGATTCATATTCAAATAACTTTGATGTTCAAGGTTCGATATTCAATTAGATATTCCATATTGAAATTCGGTACTCAAATTCAGTATTTCATTTTTCACATACAGTTCAAGATTCAGAATCAACCTTCAGTAGTCTATGTTCAATTTCATAATTCAATATTCAATAATCCCCTCTTCAAGGGTTCAATTTTAAAATATTCAGTAATTAAATGATCTTTTTCCATTCGATTTCATTCCATGTATTTCATACTCAAGTTCCATATTCCATTCGGTTCATGTTATCATATTAGTTTTGTTGACTTTAACTTTTAAAGTTCACCAATCATTTTTCAATGTTTTCACAAGCATTTCAAACATCATTGTTAAAATATCACATGTCAAATAATTCTATCATAATTCATATCTATCAGTCAATTCCATCAATCAATCAATTGCTAACAATTAATCAATTTCGTTCAAATCATTCAATTTTGTTCAAATCATAAATCGAAGTCCGAGTCTTCAAATTTTAAACTTGATCCTAAAGAAGGATCTCGTCGGTTTACACTTATACTAAGTGTTATATCAGTTTAGAGTCCAATAGGGACTTATATTTATTGTTGTCGATAAAAGAGATCATCTCTAATCGCGATTTAAGGCATCGAGGTGCCTGTTTCTAATTATTTTACGAATTTCCTTGAGCTGAGTCAACTATTTGACCACTCATCGGTAGACTAAAGTTCCTTTTATTTGTTTGGGGATGATTCCTATATGGATATCCCCTAAATGAGTCCTAGATGAGTATCCC
>CM037585.1:114438992-114667637 GCA_021018995.1 Chloranthus sessilifolius
ACCTCTTGGATACCATTTGATCTCCCTAGATTTGATATCCCTGCAATTGCCTGTGTCTATGACCTGATAATTACAGCATCTGTAGTGGTTTTAATGCTTTGATTGAAACCTTTGAGTTGGAGGAAATCTATAGGATGGTCTGTGACCATTGAAGTGGACAGATCATAGCCTTAAGATCAGTTCAATCTCTGGTTTCACTTGGATTCTTCTACCTTAAACCTTTGGGTCGGATGAAGTCTATAGGATGGTCTGTGACCATTGAAGTGGACAGATCATAGCCTTAAGATCAGTCAAATCGCTTGGTTTATAGTAGATTCTTCTACTCTGCAGTTGTGCTTAAAGCTAGCTGAAGGATTGGTGTGCTTTGAATCCCCTATAACATGATCAACTCAACCCAATTACAGTAAGTCCAAACTCCAAGCTGTTCTTCTCCATTTTTTATTTTTAATCCCTTCCAATTGTGAGATTAGAATTCTAGACTCGTTCCTAGTTAATTCTGCATTTTAATTGTAGTTTAGTTTAAGCGACAACCCTTAAAAACCTCTCCCCTTTCTTTTACTAACCTAGTATTAGGTAGGGTGCCAAATCTCTTTCAGATCTGGAGATTTACCATATTTTGAACTTACCTCCCTGTGGACATTCCCTTACTTACTATTTTAAAACTTACTACAACAAGCCCTGAATACTTGCAGGTTTGTGTGTATGATCTGCCTTGAATTGAGTGAATTTAAATCCCTTTTTGGATGCAAGGCAGTTTACCAACAAGTTTTTGGCGCCGCTGCCGGGGAGGTGTGCTTTTAAATTGGTAGATCTAAGTTTGTTTTAATTTAGATCATAGATCTGTGATAGTTTGTTTGATTTTTCACTAACTGTGTTAGTAAGTCTTGTTGTCTTCTAGTTCTTTTTGTCATTTCATCGTATCCGAGCTCGCTAAGGAAGAACATTGTGCTAGAGGGCTTTTTTGCTTCCCTCTACCCCTGTTAATTTGTCAGATCTGTCGATTTTGTTTTAGATTCATTGGTCATTTGTTTTTGTTCCGGATTATTGTGTTTGAAGATTTGTTCTGCAGTAAGATTGTGAGTGGTGTATGTTTGGAAGGAGAACTCTGAACCCTCAGATTGTTCCATTAAATCCAGTGGTTGAAATAATTCTCAGATCTAGACAAATTTCACCCACATCTATTGCAGCTGACTCTGCCAAAATGGGTGACCAACAGCAGCCTAGAACTCTAAAGGAATTTAATGCACCAGGGGTTTACAATTCCCCCTACTGCATTCATTTCCCTGCTTCTCAAGGAAATTATGGAATTAAGTCTTCCATAATCCAGATGCTACCCTCATTCCATGGCCTGACCAAAGAGGATCCATACAAGCACATTGATGAATTCTTAGGACTGTGCAGCACTTTCAATATCACAAGTTTGGGGGAGGAGGCAACCAGGATGAGACTCTTTTCTTTTTCGTTGAAGGATAGAGACAGGACCTAGTTATCCATGCTTCCCCCCAACAGTATTCAGTCCTGGAGTGATCTTCAATGTTAATTTTTGGCCAAATTTTTCTCCATGTTCAAGACAAGCCAGTTGAGGAAGGGTATTATCTCATTTACTCAAGATCCAACTGAGGATTTTCACCAATCTTGGGCGAGATTCAAAGAACTCCTGAAGAAATGTCCCCATCATCAAATCCCTGAATGGCAACTTGTCCAAAGTTTCTATCAAGGGATTAACTCCAAAAGCAGGGATATGGTTGATGCCTCTTATGGTAGTACTTACCTCCACAAAACTGCTGAGGAGGCTTGGGAGTTGTTTGATATCATTTGTGAGAACTCCATGCAAAGGGAGACTTTGTCTAGGGATTTAGATTCTCCTGAAATGTTGAAGGAGAATACTACCAGAGGGAAGATGTATGAGGTAAATGTGCATAGTGATTTGGAAAAGAAAGTGGACAGTTTGGCATTAAGATTTGATAAGCTCATGGGAACAATGGAGTCACCTATGGCTGCTAGAGTGGAGGAGGCATTTGCTATATGCCAGTCCTCCATTCACTCCCTTGAGGAATTCCTCTCAGCTGTCCAATTTCCAGATTTTGTTCTAGAGCATGTGGCTGCCACCCAATCCTATGAGCAACAGCCTGCGGCTGGGTACCAATGGAGAAACCACCCTAACTTGAGGTGGAGATAAATACCTATCCAAACCAACAGCAGCAGCCACAGCAACCCATGCCCTACAAAAATGCTCAATCCTACCACTAAAGTTATGTTCCTAAGCCTCGATTAGCAGCAGACCCACCCAGCTATGAGATTACCTTCTTTCGAGGAACAAGTTCTGACCTCATTGCAGAATTTGGGTCCCTTATCTCAAACTGTGCACTCTCACAGCCAAAGCATTAAAAAAATAGAAGACCATCTTGGTCAACTGTCTAATGCTTTGACTAAGGGAGAGGAAGGGAAGCTGCCTAGCCAACCATTGGATAACCCAAGAAGACAGTTTGTAGTGGGTAAAGTTTCGTCCACCCATGAGGAAGCTAAATCTGTTACTACATTGAGAAGTGGAAGGCTGGTGGATAAATTTGAAAAAAGAAAAAGAAGTGGTTTTTGAAAGGACACAACAAGAGCTACCAATGGTGGACAACCAGGAACAACCCAGTTTAAATAAGAAAGAGAATGAGGATTCTCAAGAAAATAAAAAATTTAAAAAGAAAGATGACCAATTGGCTAAGGCTGCAAATGAGGGAGTAGTCCCACATTTGCTATTTCTCAAGGCATTGCAAGCACCTTCCCCTTTCAACAAAGGGCAAGGTAAAATAGAGGAAATGATGGACACTTTTAAGCAAGTGAAGATCAACTTGCCTTTACTTGATGCAATCAAGCAAATTCCAGCCTATGCCACGTTCTTGAAAGACCTGTGCACCCATAAAAGACAGTCTAGGATACATTTATCCAAGAAGGTCTTTTCAACAGAATAGGTAAAGCAAATATTGACTATAGCCACCCCAACCAAACTCTAAGACCCTAGAGTCCCCACTATCCCCTGCATCATTGGGGATCATACCATTGAAAAGGCCTTGTTAGATCTGAGAGCTAGTGTGAACTTGTTTCCATATTCAGTATATGAGAAGCTGGGATTAGGAGAGTTGAAGCCCACACCTGTGGTCTTACAACTAGCTGATAGATCTAAAAGGAAGCCTGTGGGGATCATTGAAGATGTTTTGGTTGGGGTTGACAAATTCTTTTATCCTGCTGACTTTCTGGTGCTGGACATGGAACCAAGCAAGCGTGTTACTTCCATACCTGTAATATTAGGAAGGCCCTTTTTGGCCACAGCTAATGCTTGTATACAATGCAAGTCATGAGTCATGGAAGTATCCTTTGGTAACATGAAGGTCAAATTGAATGTGTACAACACAGCCGATCAACCCCATCTTGATGAGGACTGTTTTTCCATCGATGTGATAGATGAGGTTGTACAAGAAAATTTGAATATGCTGATACATGCTAATGAGTGGTTTAATATTTTTGACGAAGTATGGAAGGAAACAGAGGAAGAGAAGGCCTCCACCTCTAAGATTGACCATGTGATAATTATATTTTCTTAAGCAGAGCCAGCAAAGTATCACCCATGGAGGCCTGCTTTGTTGCCTCTTCCACCACTCTCTAAGGCACCCCTCTTGCCTTCCCTCATCAGTCCCCCAGATGTGGAGTTAAAACAGCTCCCAAAATATTTGAAATATGTCTTTTTAGGAGAATAATAAATTGTCAATGATAATTTCTTCTTCCCTCACCCTTGAGCAGGAAAAAGAACTACTTTATGTGCTAAAAAGGCATAAGAGGGCAATAGGATGGACCATTGCAGACTTAGGGGGGATCAATCCTGCTGTGTGCATGCATAAAATTCATCTTGAGGAAGGCTCTAAACCTTCTAGAGAGATGCAAAGGAAACTCAACTCACACATATATGAAGTTGTGATGAAGGAGGTAGTCAAACTCCTCGATGCTGGGATAATTTACCCTATCTCGGATTCTCAATGGGTGGCACCTACCCAGGTAGTACCCAAGAAATCCGGGATCACAGTAATGGAAGCAGACACTCTGGTGAGTGATTCCAACCGCATGTATCGTTGGAGGGTATGCATAGATTATCGAAAGCTTAATGAGAAAATCAGCAAGGATCACTTCCCATTGCCCTTTATAGATCAAATCTTGGACAAGTTGGTAGGCAAAGCCTATTACTATTTTTTTTATGGACATTCAGGGTACAATCGGATCCCTGTCTACCCCCAAGACCAAGAAAAAACCACATTCACTTGCCCATTTGGAACCTTTGCATACAGAAGGATGCCATTTGGGTTGTATAATGCACCTGCCACTTTCCAAAGATGTATGTATGCCATTTTCTCTGACATGATTGACAAGTTTTTAGAGATCTTCATGGATGATTTCTCTATTTATGGAGATGATTTTAGCTAATGTCTACACCATCTCAGCTTTGTGCTGCAAAGGTGTGAGGAGACCAACATAGTTCTGAGTTGGAAAAGGAGTCACTTCATGGTGACTCAAGGCACTGTCCTAGGGCATGTTGTCTCCCATAGAGGAATAGAGGTTTACCAGGCTAAGATTGACTTAATTGCACATTTGCCCCCTCCCAAAACTGTCAAACAAGTTAGGTCATTCTTGGGCCATGCAGGGTTCTATAGGAGGTTCATCAAGGACATCAGCAAAATTTCCAAGCCTCTTTGCCACCTGTTGTGCCAGGAGGTTCCCTTTGAGTTCAATGATGAACGCCTAGCTGCTTTTGAATTATTAAAGACTTGTTTGACTACAGCTCCTATCTTGCAAGCCCCTAATTTTTATCTACCATTTGAGCTGATGTGTGATGCATCAGACTTTGCCATTGGTGTAGTTTTGGGCCAAAGAAGAGACAAGGCGCCATGTGTGGTAGCGTATGCTAGTAAATCAATGGTTGATGCTCAATTGAATTACACCACGGCGGAGAAGGAGTTGTTAGCCATTGTATTTACTTTAAAAAAATTTAGGTCTTATGTGCTGGGATAAAAAATCACTGTCTTTACTGACCACTCAGCCTTGAAATACCTCTTGTCCAAGAAGGAAGCCAAAGCAAGACTAATCAGATGGATTCTTCTTTGCAGGAATTCAACTTGGAGATTAAAGACAAGAAGGGAGTTGAGAATGTGGTTGCTGACCATCTGTCAAGGATCCCAGAGGCTGAAACGGAGAGCTTGCCCATCAATGACTCTTACCCAGATGAGCAGCTTTTTACTGTACAGATAAGCATGCCCTGGTTTGCCAATATAGTAAACTACCTTGTTATGGGAAGGATCCCTCCACATTGGAATAAGGATGATAAAAGTCTATTCTTCTCACAGATTCGATATTACATGTGGGAGGATCCTTACCTTTTTAAGCATTGCGCAAATCAGGTGATAAGACGTTGTGTACCTAAAATCTAGTTCAAAAATATTCTAACCATGTGTCATTAACAGGCC
This sequence comes from Chloranthus sessilifolius, assembly GCA_021018995.1. Lineage (NCBI taxonomy): Eukaryota > Viridiplantae > Streptophyta > Magnoliopsida > Chloranthales > Chloranthaceae > Chloranthus > Chloranthus sessilifolius. The sequence goes on from CM037585.1 coordinate 114,444,494, forward strand.
TGTGGGGGCCACTTCAGTGGTAACATGACTGCGGTGAAGGTGCTTCAAAGTGGTTTCTATTGGCCTACTCTATTCAAAGATGCCCAACAGCATTGTAAAGCTTGTCCTCGATGCCAGCAAATGGGAAGCATTACAAAGAGAAACTCCATGCCTTTGCAACCTATACTTGCTATTGAATTGTTTGACATTTGGGGAATCGATTTTATGGGACCTTTCCTCCCCTCCTATGGATATAATTTTATCCTTGTAGTTGTGGACTACGTGTCTAAATGGGTAGAGGCCATAGCTACAAGAAAAAATGGCCACAAGGTTGTCATTAAAATTTTGAAAGATAACATCTTCTCGAGGTTTGACATCCCCAAAGCTACTATTAGTGATGGGGGAAGCCACTTCTGTAATAAACCTTTTGATAAGCTGGTGGAAAAATACTCTGTGACCCATAGAGTAGCCACTCCCTACCACCCACAAATCAGTGGGCAAGTAGAGATTTCCAATAGGAAAAGTAAACACAGTCTAGAGAAAACTGTGAGAACTGACAGGAGGGACTGGTCCATAAAATTGACAGATGCCTTATGGGCTTATAGGACTGCCTATAAAACCCCCATAAGTATCTCCCCATTCAGACTAGTTTATGGCAAGGCATGTCACTTTCCTATTGAGTTGGAACACAAAGCATACTAGGCTATTAGAGTATTAAATTCTGACTTAAACTATGCTGGTATACATAGGAAACTCCAGTTATCTGAGCTGGATGAGTTGCGATTAGAAGCATATGCAAATGCCCGGATTTACAAGGAGAAGACCAAAGCCTTCCATGACAGACACTTGCTACAGAAAGAATTCAAGACAAATGACAAGGTATGGATGTTCAACTCTAGATTGAAATTCTTTCCAGGAAAGTTGCAATCCAGATGGGATGGGCCTTTCACAATTGTACATGTCTCTCCATCTGGGGCTGTAGAAATCATGGACCCTAGAGATGGTAGGACCATGAAAGTCAATGGTCAAAGGCTAAAAGTTTGTGTTAAAAAAATTCGTGAGCCTGAGGAGACCATTGATCTTCAGGACCCTCCAGTTTAATACCTGATTTCATTGTGTATCATATGTATCATATTTCTTTCTGTCTTGATAATTTATTCATGTACAATAAAATTGCCATGCTAGAGGTAGGCTGTCATCTTGATATTGCTTGCAGTTCAGGGATCATGGGAGCATGTTTATTAGGTCAATAAATCAAATGATAGCATACTAGTAGGAGTTTGCTAGGTGCTGAGACTGAGCACTGCACTGAAATGTAAAGTTATTGGGCTTTTGGGACCTTTCGATAGGTTACTTGCACCTTTCGTGAGGTCAATCGATGATTTCAATAGGTTATTTGAGGTTTTCGATAGGCACTGAGACTGGTTGATAGATGAAATCAACTCTTCGATAGGATCAAGAGGGACAGAAAGAAGGTTTCGATAGGTTCTGGATACCTATCTGGAACCTATTGATATGATGGATCACCCACTATAAACCTATCGAAAGGATGATTCCACCTATCGGAATCCCATCGAATCATTCCATTTGAAAGCTTTATTCACTATGATTTCGATAGGATGCCTTGACCCATCGGAATCACTCATCTCATCCTATCGAAATCATCTTTCATTCTCTATAACCTTTCATTAGGACAATCTCTTCCATTCGACACCTACTGCAAACCCTAGTTCTCTCTTCCTCTCTCTTACTATCAGAGTGCGTTTTCATCCTTATCCATAAATCAGTGTCTCAACATTCATTGCGCATACTTCCTTGACTTAACTACCACTCCTAAAAATAGCCCATCATGCAGTCCGCACTCTATTTCCCGCATAGCAACCACCACTCCATTTATTCCCACTTTCATTTTCTACCTGGAAGAATGCAAAAAATTTATTATACCTATTCATATTCCAACACCCATGCACCTTAAATATCAACCTCGTCCAGCCCTTTCACATCCATTTCCCCCTTACCTGTGCAATCCTTCCATCCCACACTCATGGCCGACGACAAACCTAAAGACTTGTCGACCAAGTTCTACCCAGTCTGACCATCACCGCCACCACCGGTCGAGCCTGATCCTCTCCAATTTCTCTGGGATGAATACGAAGAGGTGCAGAGAATCTTGGCCAAGGAGGAAAAGAAAACGAACAAGAGAAAGAAGAAGAAGCAGAAGACCGAGCCAGCACCTCCTCCACCCCCACCCTCTTCACCCCCCCACCACCTGCTTAGCTCCCATCTCCTTGATCTTTCAATCCCCCCTAGCTTGCAGTTCCTCTTCCACCGTAAGTAGGGACGACGAATTTTGAGTGACAACGGATTTTGTTATTCTGTAGAGATTATTCTCATCTTTGTAGTGTGTCATTTTAATGAAATGTATTTTTGATGTCATCTGTGCTTGTATGCTTTCAATTTTTGTTTCTCTTTCATTTCTAATATTATGTCTTACCTGTTTCCTTACTACCATGCTCCCAACAATAGGGACACTGTTTAGTTTAGGTTTGGGGGTGTGGCAAGTGTGCCAATGAAACGAGTTAATGCTAGTGCTAGTGCAGCTATGTTGAAAAAAAAGTGATTTCCCACCTGATTTTTTTGGAAAAAGAGGAAATTAAAAACTTTTTAAAACTGAAATACGCTGAAGTCTAACAGTCTTCATGAAGCAAATGTCAACAATTTTCAAAATTTTTTTGATGTATAGTAAACCTGAAATGAGAAAAGACTGTGAGGATGTCCCCAAGAAAATTTTGATGGTAGGCCATACCCAGTGAGATTTGAGCCTCAAAAAAAAAAAAAAAAAATTCTTTGAAGAGTGTCTTGGCAATTTTTTCTGCTCTAAGGACTGATTGGATCTAGTTTCGATCACTAGAAGTTAGGCAAATCCAAGTTGAAACAACTTGACAGCATTCATGACATTGAGGACATGAAGTAAGGCCATCCCTTGGACAGTTTGAGCTTAAAATGTCCCACCTTTGGACTACCCTTGATACACACCATTTGAGCCATAAAAACCCCAATTTTCTTTGATGAAAATTAGAAAATTTGAACCCAAAACCTTTTGACCTGTTTTAGTTCATCCTCAATCTGAGAAATCAGGAAAAATGAGAAGTGAGGTTAGAGGAGCAAGGTTCGATGATTGGTTGAAAAAGAAGGAAGAACATTTGGTGGTATTGTGGCATTCCTGCCCATAAAAAGAGAAATAGAGAAAAATAGAAAAAATAGAAAAACATACAAAAAAAAAAAAGGAAAAACAAAAAAAAAATCAAATAAAAAAAATGAGAAAGAGAAGTCATTTCATTTTATATTTTGAAAAAGAAGATTATAAACTGATCACTTCAATTGTGAAAATTCAAGAAGCAGATGAAATTGTGCTGAGATGAAGAAGGCTGAGTTGCAAATCACCTCCTTACCTTTACTGATTTCTCAATTTGAATCCTTTTTATCCCTTTATTCTTTTGTAAATTTCACCCATAAGCCACATTACAACCCAATAAAAAGACCTTATTGATCTTAAATGGATTGAGCTGTCATGTGCAGATGAGGATTTGTTTGATCTATGGTGCAAAGAATTAGAAAATTTTAAAAATTAAAGTAATGCCTATGCTCATGCTTGCAATCCTATTTGAGTGTTGCAATTGCTCTTGAGCTGTGTGAAATGATGCACCCTTCTATTTTTATTATGAGTGAACAGCCCTGGTGAGACTTAGGTCTGAAATCCAATTTGATGGGGGTAGTATCAAAACAGAATTCTTAAGTGAATGGTGAGCTCTGCATAAATTTTTAGGGGAAAGGCCTTGATATGAACTAATTGATGATGAAGGAATTACAACAGAATTTCGTGTTTTGAACTGGTGATTTTTATGCTGAAAATCTTTTAAAATTGAAGGTACATGGTGTGAAACTTATTTTATTTACTTAAACACTATTTTAGCATGCTGCATAAGTATTAACTGATTTTATAGAAGAAGTTTGTGGGTACCTTGACTGAAAACCCTCAGGAGACTTCACTCCACTAGGGATCACCTTGGGGTTTAAAAGGCTTGATGCATATGCTAAATGCATCCGTGATCCCTACGAAAGTGGCATTTTAATTTTCTTTCTTTTTCCTTTGCTCAGGGACTAGCAAAGCTTAGGTTTTAGGGTGTGTTCAGTAGTGAAAAATGCTAATTTTCACCCCTTAACCTGACCTTTGATGGACCTGTGAGCACACTAATAAGCACCTATTGAGTCTATTTTGTAGATAGCAATAAAAGACAGGAATAGTGCAGAAAACCACTCAAAAATACTGCACCAAGAAGTCCATCTCTCAGCACAGTGCAAACTCAACAATGGCACATAAGAAGGCTGCACACCATTAGCCACTTGGGGCATGTGGCAACAGCAGGACAGAGTTAAGGAAGTGAAAGCAGGCAGAAAACATCCTATCGAGAGGTTATCTGAAGGCTTCGATTGGGAGCTGAGGGCTAAAAATGGAGGAATTTGTGCAGATGGAAGGGTTTCGATAGGATCTGAAGATAGAGAAAGGAAGAATTCGTGAGGTTTGAGAAGTTCGATAGGATCCAAGAACCTATCGAGTAGCTGAAAGAAAGAAAGAAATCATCCTATCAAAATCCTGCCTGAGGTGTAAAGGGAACCTATCGGATGGTTGCCTGAACCTATGGAGATGGAGAAGTTAGAGCTCAAACCTATCAAAAGGTACTTGAACATTTTGACAGGAGTGAGAGCAATCCTATCGAAATGCTGACATGCAGAGCTAAACCTGTCGAAAAGCTTTCCAAACCTGTTGAATGCTCCAGACAAAGGGCGAGAATCAAGCTTCAAGAGAAGGCTCATCCTATCGGAACCTATCGAAGAGATCTGAGAACCTAGCGAAAGGACCAAAAAAGCTCCATTTGAACCTGTCGAAAGCTTCCTCAACCTGTCAAAATCATGTGAAAAACTTCTTAGAAAATAGGCTGTTCACACGCTACAACTTGGTGACCTATTGCACGCAACCCGAGGCACTTTGGTGACCGGCAAGATGATCCTGAAGATGCCCTAGGAAACCCTAACCAACCCCCCGTGTTCTGATAGAACTCTAACGAACTCTAAGGACCTTATAGAAGGGAATATTGGTGGGAGAAACAAGAGGGAAAAGCTATATAATGAGATCCCCAATTGTAATTGGGAGAGATCGAAATCTGGAGATTAGGGCTTGTAATAAAATTCTGTTTTCCCTCCTTTAGCTCAACGATGGTTGGCTAACTCCCTCGGAGCAGCAAGGGGTGAGGTCTGATCTGTAATTGGGTAAGGTTGAGAGTGCTATTTGTGGGTCAATTGCTGCATAGACTACAAATCTGAGAGCATTTCATTGTAGAGTGAGTTTTATGCAATGTAAATGTTGATTTTATTGTCTTAATTAGATCTATAGTTCCCTTGGTTTCATTTGGTGCTCAATCGGATTTGTGTAGAGGAGTTTGCTGATCAGCTCACCCACTTAACTGGTAGACCTCTAGGATACCATTTGATCTCCCTAGATCTGATATCCCTGCAATTGCTGTACGTTGACTGCAATTCTGATGTCTGTAATGCTTTTTAATGCTCTGATTGAAACCTTTGAGTTGGAGGAAATCTATAGGATGGTCTGTGACCATTGAAGTGGACAGACCATAGCCTTAAGATCTGTTCAATCTTTGGTTTCACTTGGATTCGTCCACCTTAAACCTTTGGGTCGGATGAAGTCTATAGGATGGTCTGTGACCATTGAAGTGGACAGATCATAGCCTTAAGATCAGTCAAATCCCTTGGTTTATAGTAAATTCTTTTACTCTATAGCTGTTCTTGTAGACAGTTAAGGGATTGGTATGCTTTCAATCCCCTATAACACGATCAGCTCAACCCAATTGCAGTAAGTCAAAACTCCAAGCTGTTCTTCTCCATTTTCTGTTTTTAATCCCTTACAATTATGAGATCTAAACTTTTGACTCGATCCCAGTTAATTCTGCATTTTAATTATAGTTTAGTTTAAGTGACAACCCTTTAAAACCTCTCCCCTTTCTTTTACTGACCTAGTATTAGTTAGGGTGCCCGATCTCTTTCAGATATGGAGATTTACCATATTTTGAACTCACTTCCCTATGGACATTCTCTTACTTACTCTTTTAAAACTTGCTACAACGGGCCTTAAATATTTGCAAGTCTGTGTGTGTGATCTGTCTTGAATTGAGTGAATTTAAACCTCTTTCTGAATGCAAGGCAGTTTACCAACAACAAGGATATGTAAAAATTTATGAAGGAATCGATCGATCGAATTTTGAATTCTGAAGGAATCGATAGATTGAATTGGAAATTGATTGATCGAATTTGAAACTGATCGATCGAGTTGGAAATCGATCGATCGACTTGTATAAAATAGGGATTGTAAAATATGTTCTGGGAAATCGATCAATCGAATTTCACTGCTTTGAAAATCGATCGATCAATTTGTTTTGTTTTGGTTGGTTCAGTCTTCCTTGGAAAAAACTTTGGGAAACTTCGAGCAAATTTGTTTTTTGCCACCATTGACACATAGTATGATCTTAATGTGATCTAGGTTAAGAATGGGGCACCGTATATGAGGACATTTGGATTGCTTTGAATGGCTCCGAATCGGAGGTAGAGGAAACTCATTACTCATTGTATTTTTGAATTGATTTCATAGATATCATTGTAGGATCGAATGAAGTGATTAGAACTCTTTGAAATTAATGCCTTGAATTTGATTTGACGTGATATCCATTCGAATTAAATTGTGATCGTAGCTATGAATTTAGAACTTGTTGATTTAACTGTATTCGAATATTTAGATAGAAAAGTGATAATTGTGATTTGTAATCAAGTTTGTAAGATTAACTGCATTTGAGAAAATGAATCATGTTAAGTATAAAACCCTTTTTGTAGGAATATTGGAAGTTGACAATCTTTGAACTGTAAATATTGAAATCTCTAAAATACTAGTTGCATTTGGATATCGAATGATTTGATGTTAACACTAATTTGGTAGACTGGACATTGACTGCTCGACTGTACACTATATGCATACTTGACCAAATCAAGAGTTTTCCATACATATCGTACACGACCGGATGCGGTGGGTTATCCGCATTTGTATACTATATGCATACTGGACCGCTACGATGGGTTTTTTCGTGCATACTGCATAAACTGATTGGACACCGACTTCATGATTGTACACTGACTGGACAGGTACGGCGGGTTATTCGTATACACTGGAAGATAGTGGAAGATAGGAACACACAGGAAGATGTGAACGCACTAAAAGAGGTGAATTTGGAATTTAAGGAATTAGAAATATGTGGAACTTCAAACTGTTTTGATTCAAGGATACTTGAGATTATGTTCTGACGAGGGATTGCTTTTGCATTTGTCATTGTATTTCTGTTTTAGTTTCAAATTGAATATCCACTATGTTTCGCAATTGTTTCGTCTTTGAATATCTGCTCAGTTCCGCTTTTGCTTCTGTCATTAAATCTATGCGATAATATGATATGGCGTCAATTGAATTTGAGATTCTTCTACTGATCTTAGACTGTTATCTTACTCTGACAATATGTCACAAGTGTAGCTCTTGATCAAGACCTTGGACTTGAGGAGAATCCAACTTACCTACTGGAGGGAGAAGCTCAATTAGATTTAGTACAATAACTTCTGAGATTTGAGCTTGGTATATTATAGAGTTTCAGTTTTTATACGTATTTGTATACCACTATTTAGTTGATGGTTAGTCATCACCGGTGGTTTATTTTAGTTCTTCCAGTCATGTGTCTATAGAGAAATGAAATATATATTTCTGCCATGTATGCTATAACTGCTTGATTTTTGCAATATATGTAAATGTACCAAGTATTCTATAATCAGATTGAGTTCTGTGATTTGGCTGTCCGGGTTTTCCCATTTGAATTAAGGTTGAAATATAAATATATATATATATATATAGATATCTCAGAAAATTAGGTTGGAAAAATCTGGGTTGTCACATACAGAGTCCAATAGAGGATCAATCCAAAAGCTATATGAGAATCAAAGTGGGGCCCACACCTAATTTTTTATTAAAGAATATAAGTCAAAATTTGAACTTTGACCACATGCTTGCTTTTCTTACATATTTTCACTTTTTTGTGAAGAAAAATGTAGAAAATGAAGTGTCATATGACATATGTAGTTGGGACACTGGTAAATCTCAATCAGAAGTGTAAAAAGCTCTCAAAGAGTAAAAACAAAATAGCCCTCAAAGTGGAAAAATAAATTTCACCTTCTTCTTCCTGTAGCCATCTCCATTAGAGCCCTCCCAAGCTTGATACTCACTATCGAACCCTTAGAACTTCAATACACTTCCATAGCTTGATTCTCCTTAGCCCATAGCCTCATATAATGTAAACACACACACTCATCCAAGCCCATCTCCTTGGTGAAAAGTCCTTAAATCAGCAAGCTTAAACTTGCAATGCTAAGGTAAAGTATTGACTAGGTTCTTCTATGAACCACTAGTCATTTCCTTGTAGTTTAATCAAATTATTTTGATTTTTCCTATTTTATTTTAAAATTTTGGTGTAAGATGGCCCTACATGTGATCCTAATGATCATGCATGACCTTCAATGAACACCAATTAATGGTCATCAATCATTGTGATCGATGGATAGCATTCATCCACTTGTGCGATATAGATCGGCTATTGCGAGTACATGGATCACATTGATGACCATACATGCTTCTAGGCTATACGTCTACATGATTTTGATAGTGTATATTATATATTTAAGATTTTATTTTGATTTATTGATGTAAAAGATTATTGAAAAATGATTTGAACCATTGATTTTGATCGATCTTGAAAACGATTTGAGATAGCTCTTTCGATTGATTTTAAATGATCTAAGGCCACAGATAGTTCGATTTAATTGAATGGACATGATTTTGATCAATGGAATTTCGTTTGATCATAGTACCTTCACTGATTTTGATAATTTTGATGATGAGAATCAATGGAGATAAACGGTTTTGAACCGTATTACCGATTTACCGAATTGCCTAGTTTCATGCTATATAGTTGATCGATGTATAGACACTTGCAGCTTGTTGTTGGATTATATAGTTCTAATATCTAATGCATATTGTTAATCTATTTTATTTAGAGGCTTTTTGTAATATTAATCATACAAATTAGTGGTGTGAGATCATAGTTAGTGATGGACTTGATGCACTCTCGTTAGTGTTGTCTAAGTGTCCTATATCCGGTGATAGTGAGATGATCATTAAAAATGATTCATATGATAGTTTATGGCACTATATGCTCACTATAATTATTAATTTTCTAAATGATTTTGATGATCGAATTGAATGGTAATAGATGCATAGATGAATAGAAGACCAATTTACAAGATTGATTTCATTGTCACCGTTGGATTAGATTAAAAGTGATAGATGATCTTGATAATGTAATTGAAAGTTTGGAATATGATTATAGATGTTGAACATAATATTAGATTTAGAACAAAAATAAAAATTGACGAAATTGATGTGTGGTGATAGATGTGCTCCAAGCGCATTTCACCATTCACTATTTCGAAAATAGCAAAAATATGTAGATTTGATCAAATTGAAGTCACTGATTTTCTATGAAATAAAATTGTAAAATTCTGTAAAAATCTCCCAAGATGTATCAAGGGGTCTATTATGCTTCTGAGAAATCTCAACCGCATATCTTGTGTTGCTTGACTTGCACAAATTCTGAAGTAGAATTATGCAAAACTGTCATAAAATGTACAACAATATAGCTCAGCTTGAGGATAGTGTTTGATGTGCAAAATTGATCCCTAAAATTCTATAAAAATTAGAGAACATAGAATTATAAGTATATAAACTTCACATAAAATATTCAGCACCTGAACGAGGGTGTGAAACTTTGTCACGTGGCACACACTATGACCACTATTGGACATCTGATTCGATGGCCCTGATTCCATCATGATCCTAACAATTTTAGTGTAAGTAATATAATATAATAATGTAGATAACTTAATAAGGTTTTCAACAAGCTCTCTGTAATAACCCGAAATTTTTGAAAATGCTGAATCGTTGACATTGACGAGAATGTGACCTTTTGACTGATTTGACCCGAGTCAAATCATTTGACCTGGATAACGTGGCCTCAAACCCACTTGTTATAATTGGGGGTACATGCCAAGCACATTAAAGCCCAACTCATACCCTATGTAGAGTGTATGCATGTTTGTGCACGTTACACACGAACCTGAGCCCAATGTTTGAACTTGGGCCCTACCCGAATACGCCAACTATTTGAACAGACTAATTTGGGTCAACTAATTAGGCCAACTATTGGGCCGAGTATTTGAGCCGACCATTTGTGTTGACTTTGGGCCTTTGGTAGGTGTGCTAAGACTTAACTTAGGTGTGCTAGCTCCACACCGGACCAAAAGTCCTTTTGAATGAGAAATAACACCTTACTTAGGTGTATCCGTTCACGCGGAAACTAAGTTCTTGGGATAAGAACTAACACCCAAATGGGTGTATATGCTTCACAGGAAGCAAAAGTTTCTTTTATAAAGCACTTCTCAAGGAAGTTTCACCCGATTTGCATTTGCATGGGTTTGTTGAGAGAGAGAGAGAGAGGGAGCTTGAAAGGAGATCATGACCATCCAGAACTTGAATCGACACCGTCAATCTTCAATGCGTTTAAGCTTATTGTGTTTGTGTGCTGCGAGAGTCCAACGATCCTCGACGTGATCGTAATCCTTGAAGAATGAGGGTTTTGTCTTCTCTGAAATCCTTTTTTTTTGTTATTTCGAAACCCAAACTCTATAGATCTTGCTCTAGATCTCTTGAGAGAGCCGTGGGGTTGTTGGATACATCAAGAAGATTGAGGAAGTTCGATCTATGCCGATATGATCGAAAGAATAAAAAAGTTTCAAGGGTTTCGAACCATCAGAAGGAACAAGAGGATTTCGCATCAAATCCATCAGTTTCGATCACTGTGGAGCGTGCTTGCACGTGATTAAAAGGTGAGATTCAATTTAATTTGGTTCGAATTAGTTTAGAATTGATTTATGGGTGATTGGGATGCATGTAAATGAGTTTTGAGTGATTCGGACCAAGGAAGAAGAAGCCTGAAGGGTTCTGTATCTGTCAAAATCGATTGATCGATTTGGAAAATTGATTTCTGTATCTGTCAAAACAGATTGATCAATTTGGAAAATCAATCGATCGGATTTGAGAAGTGTTAAATTTTTGGAGAAATTGATCAATCGAAATTTTTTTCCTTGGAAAAATTGATCGTTCGATTTTGACTGAAGTGCCGATACAGCCTCGGTATTTTGGTCGTAACTTTCTGCTCCGAACTTGGATTGATACGATACTCACGGCATTGAAAAGAGGACAATGAGCCCTATAACTTGTATGAATTAGCAATTTCATGAATCAAATATTTTAAAGGTCAAACTTGAGTGGAAAGTTTGATCAAGTTTTGAGTTAGCAAGAACTTGCCCATTTCGCCTCGATTTTCAGAAAGTACTTAAGTGAGTCAAATTTGTTAATGATTAGAGTTAATCTTTATTGCATCGTTGTATAATTGTGATCTAGATTGAGGATGGAAAGACATCGATAAGACTTCGCTTTGCTTCGCGCAACTTCGAGGTTAAGGTAGGGAAAATTCAATGCGAACTTGCATTTTGACTTTGATTCATAGATTTGTATGATATGAATAATTGGCGTTGGAATCATTAGAATGTGCTTTAGAACTTGTGTTGATTAGAGTACATTGAACATTTGATATCTTTGAAATATGAATTTGCATTTGAACTCTTTTGAATCACTGAAACCTTTGGATCGAATATTGAACCGCATAGATTGTAACGCTGGAGAACTTCAACACAGATTTACATGTTAGATGTTATGATATGATTAGTGAAATGTGATAAGTCTGATCGCAATAGAATTAGTTCTTGAACTCTTTGAATTTGGAACTTTGAATTAGAAATATTTGAAGGGTATCAAATTTTCTGAACTTAGAATATGGATTTGGAATCTGATATGAATTGATGCCTGTATTTGAATCTGACTTGACTGATGTAAAGAAGTCTTTGAAACTTTGAGATAACATGAATCCTTTTAATCATAGAAACCTTTTTGTATGAATATTGGATATTGAAAATTATTGAACTGTGTGCATTGTAGTTTCTAAATTATTAGTTGCATGGAAATTTGGAAAATGAATCATTGAATTCTGAACTTCGGATTGAGATGGAATTAGATTTGAATTATGACTTTGTGCATGAACTTGAACTCAGTATCCAAATGGGAATATGAACTTCGAAAATGGAACTTGAATTGAAACTTTGAACTTGAATCTGACAGCATAGAAATATCTTTGAGTCTTCTAAACCTTGAACACGTGAAACCTTTGAACATTGAACACTTGGCACTACTTAACCACTGGACTACTGCATACACTGATTGGACCTGTATGGCAGGTTATTCGTACACACTACATACCGTATACACTGACTGGACTGGTACGGCGGGTTAATGACTGGACCGGTACGGTGAGTAATATATACACATTGTACATTACACACTGCATACCGCATACACTGACTGGACCGGTACGACGGGTAATCCGTACACATTATACATTACATACTGCATACACTAACTGGATCGGTATGACGGGTTATTCGTATACACTGCATACTGCATACACTGACTGGACCGATACTGCGGGTTATCCGTACACACTGTACACTGCATATACTAACTTAACTATTCTATACACTGACGGGATCGATACGACGGGTCATTCGTACACACTGTAGGAGGTGAACTAGAAATCTGACCACTATAAGATGGGAATAATGGAAATCTAGATACTGTAAGCCATTGAATCTGAACACTGAACACTGTAAGTCATTGAATCTGAACATTGAACTTTATAAGTCTCTGAGTCCGAATAGAAATTCTGAATTTGACTTTGAAGATGAATTTAGGAACACAAAAAAGAAATTTTGGAAAAAAATTTCCTTGAATTTTGTGTGAAGCTTTGAACTAGTGATTCGATTCAAGGATATATGTAAATCGGTTTTGATATTATCGTCTTTCGAACTCTTTCATTGAATCTATGCATTGATATAATAAGATGTGAAATTGTATTTGATTTTCTTCTACTGAGCTTAGACTGTTAGCTCACCCCGACTATATGTCACAAGTGTAGCTCTTGATTAGGACCCTGGACTTGAGGAGAATCCGGATTTATGTACTAGAGAAAGAAGCACAATAGTTGCTACAGATTCAAACTTTGTATAGTTTCAGTTAATCTCTTTAGCTTTTGAGCTTGGTACATCTTAGAGATTTTGTAGTACTTTTGTGTACCGTTGTTTAGGTGATGGTCGGCCATCACCGGTAATTTTATTTTGGTTAATTTGCTTTAGATGTTCTGTATAGAATGGAATCAATTCTTTCTGCCACGTATTGTAACTGTTTTGATTTTCACACTCTGTGGATGTACCAAGCAAACTCTGTATTCGAATTGTGTTATGCGATCTGGCGGTCCGGGTCTTCTAGGTTGGTCAAAAAAAAAATCTCAGAAAATTATGTTGGGAAAATCCGGGCTGCACACTCTCACTTGTCTCATTCCGATATCTGTAATGAAAGTTATCGCCCGATTACTAGAGACCTCAAAATCTAATCTGATATATGAATTGGTTAAAAACTCATTCTGTAAATTGATGGTTGTGATCACATCTAAACATGCTTTTGCATGCCATCACTTGTGAAACATGAGTGTGCAACTACAGATTCAAGTCGAGCCCGTCGCAGCGACGCGCACTCTTTAAAAAAATATAGAGCACCCGGAGCTTTTGGCGTCCCGGGAAACCTCAAATCAATATTGAATGCACTGAAGTGCTAGATATGACTCTAATTCACTGGTCTATGCCAAAGGCTCTTGGGTAGGGGCTTCGGTTATCGATCGGGAAGGCTTTAGGCACCCGATCAACCCGCTCGTAAGCGGTCTCTACTTATGGCAAAAAATGAAAGAGAAATAAAAAGGAAAAGAGCACTTCCTCTTGCTCGAAGGTACTTTGACCCTATTTGTGCCCCTCCGTTCCTATCGAGATTTTAGTAGTGTACCGACACAAATTTGAGGATAGAGAAAAAGCTAAAAAGGTAGAGGAATAGAGGGGAGAGCTGGAGCTCTCGAGCCCTTGTAGCACGTGTGTGGACCTCCGCATAGGCGCACTTGACGAGCTTCCGATAGCTTGAACGGTAGAAAAGTGGGTTCTAACCTCTAAAGCTTGATAGTTAAGGGATAGAGGAAGAAGGATAGGGGGTATCTCACTCAAAAACTAAGGACTTTTTGGTGGAAGATGAGATCTAAGGGGACTTTGTGAATTCTGAAATTTGTATGAGCAATGGGGCACCAAAGGAGAAAGGCTTCTTTCTTAATCTTTTCTCTCTTAGGAAATTTTTTCAAGCCCTTAATCAAAGGGGAGGGGATCTCTATTTATAGGAAAAGAGAGGGTTAGAGGGGTGCGTAGAGGCTAATTAGGGTTAGCAATTAGGTAATCCTAGCATCTAAGGTTTCCTAAGGTTTCAAAGGCTTAGAAATGTGTGAATTTAGGTTTAATAGTAGATGATAGGGTGAGGTTTCAAATGACTAAAGGATTGCAAATAGGGTAAGCATGGGTGCAACAGTCTTAATGAAACTCATCCTACACTTTGAGATGGTCAACAAGTCAAACCCCAAAAGTGAAATTCGAGCAAAAAACTGACAGTCACTGTAGCTAAGCCTGGTGCATCTATTACTCGCGCCAGGCAAAAATAGAGTACCTGGAAGTTCAAAGCCTGCGGGGGGACCTACCTCTACTTGGCGCTACTATTAGTTGCGCCATGCCATTTATGGGGAGAAATGGCTTGGCACAAGTATTACATACACCATGTAGGATTGATCCTTGCGTGGCTCTTGCGTGGTTCAGTGCAAGCCTCGTGAGGTTCAAATGTTGCCCATTCTTGTGCCCATGCTTCGAATCGCCGTAACTTTTGCCATATAGCTCAGATTGAGGCATTCTTGGCCCGTTGGAAAGCTAGAAACCTCTACTTTTCAATGGTATATGATTCAATCTCAATAGGGGTTTGTGATAGCCCTAGTTAATCTCTCTCTAACCATTACCCGAGAAGGTTAACTATGAGTTCGGGAAGGGTTCTAAGTGTATGGGTAAGCTTCTAATGGTTTGGGGAGGGTGCTAAAGGATCTAGAGCAATTTCTAAGGGTTCGGAGATTACTATCAAATGCTCAGGGGTGCACCTCTCTTGAAGTATGTCTACATCGGGCCTTGGGCCAATTTTTGGTGTCTACAGATGCCCCTCTTTGGTATCCGATCCCTAATGATCGAATGCCAAAGATAAGAGACATTCGAAGAGGCCCAAGACATTACTAATGGGTATGCTGCATTCAAAATGAACCTCAAACATCAGGTCAGTAACATGGTGAGTAAACAAAAGCCCTGTATGTCGAGAAAAACGTTCGTTTCTCAAGGTTATCGGTCCCCAAGCGCTTAGCGACATTACTGGGCATAACTGAGATGGAGCGAGTTATGAAAGCCCAATATGCTAGAAAAAATGTTCGCTTCCCGAGATGATTTGAAGATTTTTGATGTTCAAGTTTCATTCTGAAATAAACAGCTCCGTGAGTAAGAGGGTGATCGACTCATACCTAAAGATAGGCGCAAAACAATTACGCGAAGGTCCACAGTTTGTGTCTAATTTTGTGAGGCATTGATTGCCCCATCAGACTGGCCACGAGTACCCCTGCACCAAGTAGGGTTCGAGGTCTCTGGGTGAACCCATTGGTCTCCAAATTGATTTAGGATGACTACCCGAGCGGAGCGAATTGATGTCGCAACATTTTTTTTGGGGGTGCCACTTTTTTGTTGAATTTTTTGTTATTTTATGTGGGATTTTATGTGGAATTTTCTTTGCCATTTCTGTGTCATTTCATGTGAATTTTTTTATGATTTTATGTGGAATTTATTTTTGATTTTATGCGGATGTTTATGTAGATTTTTTTTTGTTCAGGATTTTGAGCAACCTCACTGATCCGAAACCGTTTATTTTAGCATAGCCGCCCGAGCAGGTCAAATGGAGGTTGACGCACCGTTTGAGGGCGTGTGCACCTTGGTGGGTCCAAGGAAGACCAGGCTCGGAGTGTGCAACACACAAGCCAAGCCAAAAAGGGGGAATGGTCCGCCGTAAAATAGCAGCACATTTATTAGTTGCGCTAGGCAAACAGGGGGGCCAAATTGGTTTGGTGCATGTATTAGTTGCGCTAAGCAAGACCTGGGGAGGGGTTTTTAACACCCAAGCCCGAGCAAAAGCGGGTCTTACTTCAAAATTTTCTCTCCCTCCCTCTCCAAACCGAAACAAGGCTCCTTCCTAGGGTTCCCTTTGATTGATTCCAAGCGTGCTTCATTGTCGGTGTTCGCTCGCGCCGATTAAACACCCGCTCTACACCGGATCAAGGACCTAATTTCTTTTGAAAGTAATCATTTTAAACCTATTCTTGTTTCATTTTTCTTAAAATCTTTTGCAATGTGTTTATGATTCTTGCTTTCCTAGATGATAAGTGAATGATATTTCTTGCAAGAGTGATTATCTATGATTGGTTTGATCCTTTTCCATGTAAATGATGCCCTATAATTTATTTTTCTTTTCTTTTTATTAGTTTTTCTTGAGTATTTTATGATTAGGACATAGATATTTTTTTGGATCTAAGTGTGGGCATATCTCTTTTCTCTCTTTTTTGAAGAAGACTCTCCTTTTTTGTTTTGTTTTTATTTTTTTTGGTCATAAAAGAGAAGTTTTGTTGCTTTATTTTTGCACCTAAAGAAAAGATTTTTTTGTTTTTGCATAAAGAAGAACTTTTTTTTTTTTGTTATTGTTTTTTTGCATACATAAAGGGGAGATTTTTTTTTGTCGTTTTTTTGCATATAAATAGGAGAAATTTTTTTGTTTTCATTTTTTGCATATATAAAGAGGATTTTTTGGTTTTGTTTTTTTGTATACATAAAGAGGATTTTTTTTCTTGCTTTTGTTCTTTTGCATACATAAAGGATATTTATTTGTTTTTGTTTTTGCATACATAAAGGGGATTTTTTTTTGTTTTTTTATATATAACAAGGATTGAGATTGGCGGGCATATAAGAGCAATAGTAAAATAAGACCATACTTACCTTCCTTTGGCCTGCAGCACAATGATTTCTTGCTATTGATCTGCTTTGATATTGTTGCTCATTTCTGTCCCAGAATGTCAAGTGATGAAGAGCACGTGCAGGAGGATGGTGAAGAGCAAGAATAGGGGCCGGAAATGATCTATAGTTCCTGAGGGGAGCAAATTTTTATGGTGCAACGCTCCTCTCATACTTGGTTCGAAATGCAAGGTGAGGCTGCCCGTTCCGGTCTCCTTCACCTTCAATATACCCATATCTCCAATTTCGGGATTGTTGGCAAGGTAACTAAATGAGCTTTGTTGTTCTTCCTTTTGTGATCTTAATATTTTCAGGATCTGATACCCCTTTATTTGGATGCAGGACTTGCCTCCCATCACCTTCCGAGGAGGTTGGCTGGACCTCCAGTGCTTCTATCTATACCTCCCTCCGATCGTGAGGTTCCTTCTAGCGTAGGCTAGTTTTGGGGACTTCCTCTCGTGCCCTGCTATGCGGGCCAACTCGGCCTATCTGAGGGCCCTGATCGAGTGCTTCCGTCTCGAGATGATGACATTTCACATGGCCGTGGCAGAGATGACTCTTACCCCCATCGATTGGTCGATGATTACGGGGATTCGGATAGGAGGGCTACCAGTGGCTAACCTTCGCGTACCTAGTCAGGATGAGATCATTCAACTGATCAAAGATTATCCCACCTCCGAGAATCTCCATGGCGCCGAGGTTAAGATGTCATGACTGGACAGTCTGTTTGGTGAGTACGTGTTGGTAGATCTGGGGCAGCCGGATGCAGACATCCTTCTTAAGCCCGAGAGTGCCCTGCAGTTGGCTTGTATCTCGCTCCTCTTCTTGCTGGTTAAGACACTCTTTTTGAATGCCAACGGTGGGCGAGTCTCATTGTCCCTGCTAAGTCTAATGGGTAATTGAGACGACGTGCACAGATACGACTGGGGTGGGGTTGGATATGTCGTTTTGATGTCTAGCCTAGCCCGAGCCTCATTGGGGCATTTGATTTCTGTTGTTGCCTTCTGGCCGGCGATTGAGGTAACCACTGATCCCTTTTTACTTTCCTTGGTTTGCCAATTAGTCATGACATCCTTTCCATATATGATACATCTTTTCTATATACTGTTCTTTTCATATTTGGGACTATCTACATTTCCAGCCTGGGCGCCCCCTCCTACATTCGGATGTATACACATATCCACTCATGAGCAATTGGAATACGCACCGCCGTAGGGACGTTGGCATGAAGCACTTAGAGATGGGCCCGAGGTCCCAATTTGACTTGCTGATCCCAGAGCAGGTACGACTATTCCATTCTCTTTCTCAGCACCTCCTTTTATGCTACCTGTTTTGGCTAATAGGATGCATTTTTGTTTGGGCAGGTCATTTATACCCTTACACCAGTTCCCTCTTTTGGGATCGAGCAGTCGCGGGTCTGTCCTGTCTCTTCGTTTACCGTCGCGTCGTCTTCTTTTACGGGGATTGGGCCAGGGCCCACTACATGGGAGAGCGAGTGGTCCATCAGTACCGAGACCACTCCACTATACCGCAAGCTCCTCCCATGGATGTTATGATACTTGTAGGTATGATCAAGGAGCTCACTGCCAAATTTCTTCATCACTGGATTCCTATCGGAGATCTCCTCATGCCCGGGAGCTACCAACTGTGGAACGAGTCCCTCCCCTACCGGTCCATTATGCCACATTTCGTCCTTGGTGCCAACTTTTTGGCCTTTGGTGGCCCATGATGCCAGGTGATTCTTTTTTCTCTTTAGGCTAGTTTCCAATTAGCTTAGCTTTCACCTTTTGTTTTGACTGATTGACGCCTTACTCTCTCTCTTACAGTTCTGCCGGCGAGGTGATTCGGATGATGATGATGATGAGACGGGGGCAAGCACAGTTGAGGCTGCAAGAGTTGGTCCTCCCGACACCTCTAACACAAGTGCTTCTAGTAGTTCACCTATCGAGGTTCAGGGGACCTTTATGCGCCTTGATGATGCTTTTCTAACGGGTTTATGTACGGCTATAGAGGAGCGGGCTCGCATCTCTGCTGAAGCAATCCAGGTTCTCCCTCTTGAGTTGGTTCATGGGGTAAGCCTTTCCTTTTCTGTATGTTTGCCCTTTTTAGAGATATGCCTGCATCTGCGCCCATGGCCCTTATAACTGATGTCTTTCCCATTAGTGTGTAGGACTATGAATTGGCCATGAATCATGCAGAATATTATCGTAACATCGTCGGCCTCCGGGAAGTTGAAGTGGTGAGTATCATACTAACTGGTTCTCATCATTGCTTTACCATCTTTATCTTTCAATTGGTCCTAATCAACGACCTTGGGTATTACCTGCAGTGCGCTCGTGAAAAAGAATTGCCCTCATTACTCAACTGGCTTTCTCAGGCGTGGGCTCGAGTGGAGGATGTTCAAACCTATCAGAGCTCTTCGCATCGACGTAAGAAGTCCGGGGGTGCTGCCAGAGATTAGGCTTTGCTTTATGATTTTCGAACCTTATGTCTTTCTAGGACATGTTTTACTTTCGAATTTTGGGAATGTGTAATGGATGATATGATGTTTTTTGTTACTTTGGATGGTTTCCTTAGCTTTTTCAGATGAATGTTAGCGCCTTTTCTTTTAATTGCTCGCTCTATCTCTCAATTGCTTGCTGTAGTGTGTTAGATTGCCTGTAGGATGGGTTTGATTTTTTCGAAAAGGATGGCCTTTGGGGCCACATGCTTTGTTAACGTTCGGCTCTTATTTCCATGCCCGTGCGGGTCTTTCCTACACAAGACTAATATAAGTTAGATGTGCCCAAAAAATTGCCCCTTTAAGTGTGCTTTTTCAGGTAAAAGGAAAGAAATGCAGGCAAGCTGGCCAGGGGACCAGCAAGAACAAACCCCCTCAATCCTCATTCATTTTTTTACTTGTGGGGGGGGGGGGGATTAGTCTGGCACAACTATTACATGTGCAAGGCCAAGCCAAAACTGGGGAGTGTGGGGCCTTTTTAAGCCCGAGGATGCACTGTTTTCCTTTACTTTTGGCTTAGGTTTGGTATTTTTTGCTGCACTTTTTTTGCTTTGTTTTCTCAAGGGTGGGTCCATCGTCCTACATTGAATTTGTATCCTTGGAATATTTTTGTATGTTAATGGACTCACTTTCCGACCCCGCCTCTCATGGGGGGCACGGGACCACTATACTTCCCTCTTTGGGCCCGGGGCCCAGCTTCTAAAAAGGTGGCTTGAGATCTTGAATGAGGGGGAGCTCGTGAGTTTGGATCGGCTTGGATTAGCCTGACTCTCGTCTTTCCTTGAAGTCCCTCTACTTTGAGATTTTATACATGTCGCGGCCTCCTCTTGGGAAGTGGATACCCATGTTCTTCATTTGGGGAATTGTTAATTAACCCCTACACTAGAAGAGCTCTCCAATTTGTTGGGTCCGAAGCTGCATAGAGGCCTTGCTAGAGTGACACTGAAACCAGAGTATGCTAAATCCGTTCACATGACTTTAGGCTTGAAAAAATATGATTATCAGAAAAGTCTCATTGGTGGGCCCACTAGGTGTTCGGTGAAATTTCTAAGAGAACTTTTCAGCGATGAAAGCCTATGGAAGTTGCCACTCAGAAATGCTTATAATGTGAAGGCTATCGCTCTCAGTCTTATCTCTGAGGTTTTCTTCTATATGGGGGTGAGAGCTTCTCACTACCACTTTGCGACATTTTGGCAGAATTGGAGGAAGGTTGCTCTGTGATGCATCTAGTCCTGGCAGATCTCTATCGCTGCCTTGATGCCTTTGCTCTGGGCAAGGTGAAGTGATTTAGGGGATGTCCACTCCTATTCTAGGTTTGGTTAGGGGAGCACCTTGCCATTTTGGGGCCCGTGCCTCACTTTTATGCTGCTCATGGTGAGGTAGCCCATTGCTTTTTGGGTAGATGCCACATGATACCCCAAGGGTATTTCCATGGATTGAAGCTTTGACTGGCAGATGCTGAGTTGGTATGGAGGCTTCCTTGCTTAGACCAGACTTTCCCAGTGGTCTACTCTAGAGATCATGAGGGCATCACTCTCCTCGGCCTGACTGGCAGTACCTACTAATTCCCACTTCGTTGTGCAGATAAACCACCCCTGTATGACCTGATCTTTTCTTAGGTGTCTTCTAGGGATATGGACAGGATAGATGCTCTCTGGGAGACACGTCAGTTGACGCTCATGTGCGACTTGGAGCAAGGGAGTTCGGTTCGATCCTCCCCGGAGTACATGGCCTGGCTATTATCTGAGAAGTCTTCTGCTAGTAACTTGGATTAGGTAGGAAGTAGTGACGTAGGGGGACCCTGGCCAAAGAAGGAGTCGGCGCTTCGGGCCCGCATTGAGCTGCTAGTGGACGAGAAACGAGTTCTGCATGAGTATTCAGAGAAGCAAAAGGTTAGAGCAGAAATAGCAGAAGCCAGAGCAGACGCGGCTCAGTGTGAGGTCCTTCATCTAAAAGGTGCCTTAGGTGATGCTCATGGGGCTACTGATGCTTCTCGGAAAAGGTATAGAAGTCTTCATGGTCGCTAGATGATCGAGCGACACGCTCCGGAGGATGTTCTACGTGCAGAGATTCGTGCCTTAAAGCATGACTTGGGTCGCTAATTCCGTCCTGCACATCTTTTTACCCAGATCAAAACATAGAAAGGGGCACAAGAAACCACTATGCAGATATATTATTTAGTATACATATTTTCTTTATGTTTTTGTTATTTTCCTACCTTTGTAAAAATGAAAAGGAAGAAAGGAGCTAGACATCACACAAATTATTTTTTTTTAGATGTGGTGTAAGCAAAGATACGAGTTTGTGAATGGAAAAGGAAAATCTATTATCTTACAAAAACACATTATTTCTCCTTTATTTAATTGATGGGTTTTTGAGATGTGTAGTGTGGGCATAACAGATGGGGAAGAGAAATCTACTATTTTTTTTTTCCAAAGTGGCCTTTCCGATCATCAATTCAATCATCCCGGAGTGGGGCGTGCCCAGTGCTAGCCAAAATGTATGAAAGGGAAAATTATTATTTTTGGGCTTTTTGTTCTTTTATATTTTTTGTGCCTTAAACGTAAGGGGAGAGCAAGCAGGTCCCAATTTGGGCATAGTCAAACCCCTTCACATGGTCGGATCTAGATAAGGCTCAGCAGTTTTGCCAGGCCGAAACACCTATCCCCTCGGATCGAATCAACCTTTCTCCTTACCCTAGGTCATACGTTTGATGATGCAATCTCGAAGACACACTTGGTCGGGACCTGATTGGGGCTAACATGAGCGGCCCGGTTGAGAGATAGGATAGCTCGGGTAGGTGACCGAAGGATTCCTTCTTTTTATTTTTCTTTCTTTTTCAACTTTCTTACTCACAACGCCCAGTGTGGGCTTTCGTCATGCCCGTTAATTTCCTCTCTTTACCTGTAGTGCCCTCTCGGGTTTTCACTACGTCCATGGGTTTGCATTTTTACCCCTGGTGCCCTTTCGGGTTTTCACCTGGTCCGTAGAAACTTACTCTTTTTACCCGTAGCGCCCTTTTGGCTTTCACCACGTCCATCTTGGTTTGAGCTTTGTTTATTTCTATTTATTTTTATTTTTGTTTTATTTTTTCAAAAGCCACAATATGGACATCGATTCCGTCATAGCTGGCTGGATGGGGTTCTCTTTGTCTCCCAGCTTGGCTCGCGCTGACTTGACGGATACCTTAACTGCTCGTAGACCTTAAAGAGGGTTTTTCCTCAGAATGTATTATGGCTATGGGTAAGGCTAGGATTTTGAAGGTATTCTGGGTTAAAAGGGTTTCCTTGACTGGGTTCCAGTTGCCATAATATGCTTCTTCCTTGGGGGACCATGACTGTACATGCCCCACTTTTCTATTCTATTTTTTTTTGTTCTTTCACTTTTTTGGATAATCTCCTTTTTGCTTTTATGATTTTTTTAGATTTTAATAGTAACTCTTTTTCTTCTTTTTCCTCTTTTTGGGTAGGTATATCTACACACACATATATATATTTTTTTCTTTTAGAGGGTTTATGAAAGGAAGGCTCATGGCACAAATTGGGTAGCAAAGGTTATGAGCGTTTAGGGAAACTTTTTGGCTACTTGGCCTTTGAAATGATGGCTTCTTTTACTGGGTCTTTGAGCAGTCACGAATCTGTTTTATCAATACTTACCTTGCCGGGGAAAACTAAGAGTAGATCCGTCGGACGTACCCAGCGTTGATAGGCGGATTGCATATCTCGGGAGCACTTCTCAAATGACGTACGGTCCTTCCTAGTTAGGCTTGAATTTCCCTCTCGGTTCGGTGTGGAGGGATGGGAAGATCTTCTTGAGTACCATGTCTCCTACCTTCAGATCTTGACCGTGAACACGTTTGTTGTAGGCGCGTGTGATTCGCCTTTGATAGACTTGAGTATGACACAATGCCAGGAGCCTCTTCTCGTCCAGTAGGTTCAGCTGCTCAAAGTGAGATCTCTCTCTCAGCTTTAGATAGGCTCGATTCTATGAGGATTCGGAGCGAGGGCACCTCTACTTCTACCATTAAGACGATTGTAGTTCCATACACAAGGGAGAACGGCGTTGCCCCTGTAGCAGTGCAGATTGACGTTCTGTAGGCCCATAATGCAAATGGCAACATCTTACTCCAATCTCGATAAGTGATGACCATTTTCTCGAGGATGCGGATAACTGTGTTGTTAGCAGCCTCTACGGCTCCATTAGTTTGTGATCGGTAAAGCGATGCACGATGGAGCTTGATCTTATACTGCTCGCAAAAGGCTCTGATGCGCTTGTTTGTGAAGTTGGTGCCATTATTCGTGATGATGTCCTTTGGTACGCCAAATAGGCAGACAATATTACTTTTGATGAATCTCTCGATGTGTTAGGCCGTGATGTTGGTGTAGGACATTGCCTTTACCCACTTGGTGAAATATTCAATGGCGATGAGGATGAACCAATGTTTGTTTGAGGCCCTTGGATTAATCATTCTAACGATGTCGAGGGGCCATAGAGTGTCCATGCTGTGTAGATCTATAATCAGAGCATGTATCAGACTGAAGTGTTCTTAGCATATGTAGCACCTCTGTACGTGCTTGCAACAGTCAGTTTCCATAGTGATCCAATAATATCCTTGTCGTAGGATCTTCTTAGCAAGCATGTGTCTGCTGATGTGAGCACCGCATACTCCCTCGTGGATATCCTTCATAATGTTGGCTACCTCTCTCTCAGTAAGGCATCTACGCAGGATGTTGTTATAGGATCTCTTGTAAAGGCACTCACGACAGATTATATAGTTTGCTGCCAAATGCTAGATGGTCTGTTTATCCGTCTTAGGCGTATCCTTAGGGAAAGTTCGTATTTCAAAGAAGTTCTTGATATCTAAGAACCAAGGTGGCTCATCATCTAACTTTATAGGTTCCTCAATCTGGAGGCAGAAGACTAGCTCATTCCTCTGTTCGATTATGATTGGCTTCATTTCGACACCATAGGGGATTTCTATCATTGATGCTAAAGTTACTAATGCATCAGTGAAACGATTTTGTATTCGCGGGACATATGAGAATGTGACGTCTTCTAAACATGCTATCAGATCTTCAAGGTGCTCATTGTAGGGGATCAATTTCTTATCTTTCATCTTCCAGTTTCCATTAAATCGACATATGATCAACTGTGAATCGCCAAACACCCTGAGGAGAGTTATCTTTAGGTCCAGTGCCACCTGCAGTCCTGCTGCATAGGATTCCTACTCAGCCATGTTATTAGTGCATGGGAAGTTGAGCTTGATGGAAGCTAGTACATGTGACCCCTTTGGCGAGATTAAGATAGCACCAACTGCTTGACCTTCGGTATTTGCTGCCCCGTCAAAATGCATTACCCAGGATTCTTCTGTCTCTACTGTATCATCCTCTGTCATAAACAAGATGTCTTCATCTGAGAACTCGGTTCTCAAAGGTTCATAGTCGGGTAAATGATTATCGACAAGATAATCAGTGAGTGCCTGCCCCTTGATCAACTTCTGAGTGACGTACATGATATCAAATTCAGACAGTAGGAGCTGCCAACGTGTAGTCCGCCTAGTGAGAACCGGCTTTTCGAATAGGTACTTTAATGGATCCATTCAAGCTAAGAGTAGAACAACCTAGGATAGCAAGTAATGGTGAAGCCTTTGGGGAGCCCATACGGGAGCCAGGCATGCTTTTTCCAGATGAGAATAGCACATCCCGTAATCAGTAAATTTCTTGCACAGATATTAGATGATCTGCTCCCTTCTTCCTGTCTCGTCGTGTTGCCCTAGGATGCATCCCATCGAAACTTCTATCGTGGAGAGATACATTAGGAGTGGTCTCCCCGGCTCGGGTGGTACCAAAACTAGTGGACTGAGAAGGTAGCCCTTGATCTTATCGAAAGTGGCCTGACAGTTGTCGTTCCATTAAATGGGAGAGTCTTTTTCAATAGCTTGAAGATCGGAGTGCAGATAGGAGTGAGTTGCGTAATGAACCGACTGATATACTATATCCTACCCAAGAACCTCTGACCTCTTTCTCGGTAGATGGTGGTGACATTTCTGTGATGGCCTTTACCTTGATCAAGTCAGCCTCGATACCTCTCCTGCTGACGATGACTCCCAACAACTTTCCTAACATGGCGCCGAATGTGTATTTCTGAGGATTTGATTGTAACCTATTCTTTCTCAGCCTCTCAAATAGCTTTTGGAGGTTTATCAGATGGTCACTTCGCTCTGGTGATTTGGAGATCATGTCGTCGACATACACTTCAATTTCTCAGTGCATCATGTTGTGAAACAGCACCGTCATGGCTCTTTGGTATGTTGCTCTGGCATTCTTCATCCCAAATGGCATGACTCGGTAACAGAAATTTCCTCCAGGAGTGATGAACGTTGTCTTCTCTCTATCGGCCACTGCCATCTTAATCTAATTGTTTTC
This sequence comes from Chloranthus sessilifolius, assembly GCA_021018995.1. Lineage (NCBI taxonomy): Eukaryota > Viridiplantae > Streptophyta > Magnoliopsida > Chloranthales > Chloranthaceae > Chloranthus > Chloranthus sessilifolius. The sequence continues at coordinate 114,470,732 of CM037585.1, forward strand.
AGAGAACCCGTCCATGAACGAGAGCATCCCGTGGTTAGCAGTGTTATCAACCAAGATGTCGATGTGCGGTAATGGGAAGTCGTCTTTCGAGCTCGCCCTATTCAAATTTCTAAAATTAATGCGCATACGGACCTTTCTGTCCTTCTTCAATAGCGGGACGATGTTGGCTAACCATTGAGGGTACTGCATGATGACCTCGTTCTTAACTTTTAGCATCCACTCGGGTCGGAGTCATCTCAACTTCTGCTTGACCGGCTTGATATCAGTGTAGAGTGGCAACTCATGCTCGACCAAATCGGTGTCCAAACCAGGCATGTCCTCGTATGACTATGCGAAGACGTCTTGATATGACCGAAGGAAATCGATCATACTTTTTCTTTCTTAGACAAATGATATTCCAATCTTGATTATTCTTGGAGCCTCCTCGATCCCTAAATTGATGTCCTCTATTTCCTCAACAATAGGGGTCGGACCATTCTCAAAGTCGGCAAACCGTTCTAGGAGTTCATTGGGAAGCTCCTCAGTAATGATCTCCTCATCCAGACTCATGACTCCTACCTCTTCTTGTATTTCTACAGGAAAGGGGTCGATTCCACGTGAGACGGATTTTTTGGTTAAGGCATCATTTTCTTTGACTTTATTCAAAATTTTGAAAGACAATATTTTTGGGTTTTGTATATTTTTTATGTTTTTGGGATTTTTTTTTTCTTCAGAGATGGGCCCTTGGCAAGGCGAGTCCCTATATATACACGGTATTGTCTGCCAAGGGCTTATCTCATTTTTTATAGGTTATTTTTTTTTAGAAACAAGTGCCAAAATTTAGGCCACTCACTGCTTCCAGAGTTTGGGGTATAGAAGCCCAATTTCATACCTTAGGTGCTGCACCTTTACCTTGTTGGATGGAGGAGGTTGACTGATGTGATTCCTTAGAGTCCGCCTCCATCATATTGATCATGTGTTAAGACCTGAAAAGTACCACTTTTCACCCCTTAACTTAACCTTTGATTAGACCCTTAGCCACCTAATAAACTCTTAAGTGTTTTGTTCAGGAAATAATCAGCAGTGAAATAAGGCTAAGAATCACATTATTATGGAGCACTTTGGCACGAGATGCCCCTCGGCAAGAATGAACCTTGAAGCCTCCTTGGTCATTTGAGCTTCCCAAGGCTTTGAGCAACCTCTCGTGAGATGAATGGTGAGGAGCTTGAAACTCAACTCGCAGCTCTCATGAAGCTCAAGGTAGAACACATCGCTCGGTGTCAGCGCGAGTTCAGCAGACCTTCTCTCAATCTCATGAAGTTAAGCTTAAGGCAAGCGAGGAGAGAGCTTAGAAGATTTCTCACTGTCGCATAGGTACAATTCTCGGAAGAAGAACGCCTCAGCGATTCGCGCCATTCAAGAAAGAAAGCATCTGGCGAAGGCAAAGCCAAGCTTCGAAGATTGAGTGAGACAAAGAACCTCGCGATTCGAACTCAAAAGAACCTCGCGAGGTAACTCGCGAAGTCCAAGTAAAGAAGAAGAGCTCGCGCAGTTCTCGTGCTACTACCCAGCGAAGACTAATCTACTGCTTGAATTGCAACCTCGCGATGCTTGAGACTGTGTTTTCTATTCAACCTCGCGAACTCCAACCCAGTGAGCTCAACTCTCTGCTGAAGAAGAGCAAACCAAGGCAACCTCGCATTTGAAGCTTGATGTCAAATCATCCTAGCGAAGAGCAATGAGCTACCATGCGACCTTCCATCTCTTCAGCAGAGGGCATTCTGGAAATTTCCAGTGATTAGGGCACGCACTCCCATGCTCAAATCTCTGTGCACATGCCCTGAGGCATCCAAGGATCAGTATAAGGCCACATGGCATCGTTAAAATTAGGGTTTCCTAACCCTAATCCGCCGCCACCCCACTGCTATATATACCCAGGCCTAGCTTAGGTTTAGGTATCTGGGAACCTATCTCAGATCGCTTTTCTTTTCTCTTTCTTTTTAGCAGTAAGTAGTTTTTCTTTTTCTTTTCTTCTCTCCATAGTCCAGCAATTGCTGGCTATGACTTTGTATATGTGTTTGAGTTAGAGTAATGGAAGTTTTGCAATAGGATTTGTACTTTGTGGGATTGTTGTTTATATGTGAGATGCTCTGTGCAAGGCTGTTGCCTTGTGATCCCCCATTGCCTTAGCTGTGTTTCAAAGTAATGGAGGACTGATTTTAAGGGCCACTCAGATCCAAGTGACACGTATTATACGGCTATCATGGTCTTCCAGCCTTAGCCCCACCACAGGACTTACTAGATCTGAAATCCCCATGGGAGCTTGAGCTGGTAGCGTGGTGAACATGGTGGTAGCAGCGATAATCTTGTTTTGTTTTGGGCTCCGTGAGGAGGATAACCTCTGAGATAGTCTGTGACCATTTAAGTGGACAGATTATAGCCTTAGGGTGATTCTGATCCACCGATCCAAGATGGATCCTTCTTCTTTTCACCTGAGCTTGTAGAAGCCTGGTGAGGGATTATCTGAGCAGACTCCCCATATTTGTATAGATCGCCATCGGATGTTGGATCGATGCTGGTTATAGAGATTGTAGGTGGTGACTGTACCTCTCTCAAGCAATGGGACAGCTAGATCGAAGGTTGTACTCAATCGCTTCTTTGGTTCTATGTGTATACAGGGTATCATGGTTTTCGACCTTAGCCCACATATAGAACTTTAGAGGTTGAGGTTCCCTATGGATTCTTGAATTTGGTAGCACTTTGGATGAAATAGTGCGCAATGATTTATTTTTATGTTCGACCCATCCCTAGATAGTGGCTCCCTATGGGATGAGTCTGTGACCATTCAAGTGGGACATTATAGCCCTAAGGGTGGAATCATGGCGATGAGATGGGTTGGATCCTTTCTCCTCATAGGTGATAATGTATCCTCTGGACAGGATTTCTATAACATCAGATCTAAATCTGAGTTACAAAACTCCTCTGACCTTGGCTCAATAACATATTTCTCACCTTTTCTATAATTAGTTTCCACACTCCATCCATCCTCTCAATCCTTTCTGTAATTTAGTTATTAGAATACTTAGAATAAGTGACCTTAAACTCCCCTCCTTTTAGGACTGCCAGATCTGTAGACAGATCTGGAGGGACTACTAGAGACGGCTCCCTTGGAGCCTTAGATCACCTTTCCCTGTGGGACAAACTCTTACTTATCAAAACTTGCTACAAAGGACCCTGTATCTTGCAGGTCTAGCATTTCCGAGTTGTGCTAATTCATCCCCTATTTTATTCTGTTTTTGATTTTTAAATAACTTTCACCACCAACCAATAAGCGAAGCACACTTGGGATCACAACAAGTTTTTGGCGCCGTTGCCGGGGAAAGATGATCTAATAGTAGACCCTTAGTTTTTGTATTCTTAGTATTCTTTATACATGTGAATAATTGATACTGCTGAGATAATTGTGAATCTTCCTTGCAGATCTAGACAGCAGCAGTGAAGGATAGTTGGACTGCAATTGGAGCGTTGCTACCTCTGTTTGCAAACTCTCTGACTCTAAAGCTCTGTCTATCTTTCTTTTTAACAATTTTTCCTGCAGTATCTAGGATAGTTTAAATGTATTCTTTGGGTAGCTGTAAAATTGTTAGATAAATTTGTTTGTGTACAAGTATTCTTTTGCAATGTGCCTGCAAGAAGCTTTCCTTGTTGTGGGTGTGCTTGTACGCTAGGGAGGAGATCCCTCAGCCCTACTTTAGAGCCTCTAAACCCTGAGTTAGAAAGGGGAAGGAGACTTAGAAGAGACAAGCACACCACAGGAGAGCCCCCAGGTAAATCTGCGACATCAACTATGGGTGAAGAACACCCCAGAACCCTCAAGGAGTTGAATGCTCCGGATGATTACAACTCCCCTTATAGCATTCAATTCCCTGATGTTTAGGGGAATTATGAGATAAAAACTTCAATCATCCAGATGCTGCCAGCTTTCCATGGGCTTAGCAAAGAAGACCCTTACAAGCATATTGACCAGTTCTTGGCCTTGTGCACCACTTTTAATATCACTGGTTTGGGACCTGAGGCTACTAAGCTCAGACTCTTTCCCTTCTCTCTGATGGATAGGGTCAGTACCTGGTTGGCCACTCTTCCCAACAATAGCATTGCCTCATGGAAAGACCTACAGACCAGATTCTTAACCAAGTTCTTCCCTGAGACCAAAACTAGCCAGTTGAGGAAAGAGATTCTTGCATTTTCTCAATCACCAACTGAGGATTTTAACCAGTCCTGGGATAGGTTTAAAGAGATGCTCAAACAATGCCCCCATCACAAGATCCCTGAGTGGCAGCTTGTACAAAGCTTCTACAATGGGATTGATGAGAAAAATAGAGATATGGTCGATGCCTCTTGTGGTGGATCCTACATGCACAAGACTACTGAGGAGGCATGGGAATTGTTTGAGGTGATTAGTGAGAATGCTTTTCAAAAGCCATCCCTGGCAAGAACTCATCAGGAATCTGAGTCAAAGGTGGGGCTGTGCTTTGGATCCAAAGGAAAAATTTATGATGTGTCCGGGAACAATGACCTCTACAGCAGATAGCAAACCTCTCTATGAAGTTTGATAAATTATTGGTGATGCAACCGGAAGGGCTGCTCATGTGGCGGAGGCATGTCGATATGCCGAGACTACAGTGGAGGAATGTCCATCTGCAGGGCAATTTCCTGAATTAATGTTGGAACATGCTGCTGTTGCTCAATCTTATGGCCAACAACAATCTGGGGGCTACAACAGGCAGCCATATGGATACCAGCACCAAAATGCTGGTTACCAATGGAGAGACCACCCAAATCTAAGGTGGAAGCAAGATAACTACATGCAGCCCCAGCAGATGTTGGCTTTACCACAAAGGCCACAGCAGCAGTTCAATCAAGGGCATGCCCCGAGGTCTACCTTCCAGTACCACCAGCAGCCCCATCAGCAACAAAATCAGTTGGTTCTACCCCCTTCTCAACCAAGAAATACTTCTTTTGAGGACCAAGTATTGGCTTCATTGCAAAACTTGGGTTCCTTGGCTCAGACTGTGAACTCTCATGGTCAGAGCATCAAGAAGATGGAGGAGCAGATTGGACAACTAGCGAACACCCTAGCCAAAAGAGAAGAGGGAAGGTTGCCCAGTCAACCAGTGGTTAATCCCAAGGGCCAATTTTTGATTGGTGAAGGATCCTCAGAAGCTGAAGGGGATCTTTCATTGAATTGATGATAAAAACTGTGCATCGTTGTATAATATGTACTTTACAGTTTGTAGGAATAGTTTGCAATCTTGTTGGAATTTGAGTTTAGTGCTTTAATGCCTACTTTGATACCAACTTCCCCTGTGCGATAATTTTAAGTGATTGAATGATGATTTGAATGCTTTGCGTGACGTGTGACTTTCTTGCCTTGAGAGTATAAGAATTGTGAATGCTTTATAATGATTAGGGGTATCCCTGGAAGAGAGTCTGTGAGAGAATCCACCCTTTTGGTAAGGGTCAAACAGCGGACTGGTGAGTGAGTGAATTCTACCTCGATTAAGCCATCGCAGGGTTCTGAACAATGAGTTTTGTCCCATCTCGCGCAGTTCATAAGGAACTACATTGTTGTGCTGTCGCGAGTTTAAAAAAAAAACTGGGTGGGCTGCATCCCGCAGTTTCAAGGAACATCTAATCTCGCGACCCATTCATTCCCAACCAGCGGGCGGACGTTTCCAAAGCGCGCCGAGCTTCGCGATATTTAAATCCCACCTCGCGCTGCTTTTCCTTACTGCTTTCTCTTTCCTCTCTTACCAGCGAAACCCTAGCTCCCACTCCTCTCCACCTCTCTCCTTTAGCACCCCTGTCCCCAGATCATTGTTCACTTCGAACTTCAGGATTTTTATTCTTCAGGCTCCCATTAATAGTTGCCCCCTGTTTAGAGCTCTTGAGATCCTTTGTGCATTCCATTAAATAGAACCCTAACTTTTAGGGTTCGACTCAGCTCCTGGTATTTCCTTTCGAATTTGTAACTCCACACTCACCAAGGAAGTTGGGATGGCTCCTAAAAGCGCACCTGTGAAGAGAGCCAGGGACAAGGCCACTATGGAGCCTACACCTAAGAGAGTCAAGTCCTCTACGGCTCTGCAGAAAGGGAAGGGGATGGTACCGGAGCAGGCTGCACCAACATCGGATTATTCTACACCCTCTGAGCTCCTCCTTTCCATTCCCTTAGAACCTTAAGCCATTTTTGATATCTCTTTCTTTGAATCTGAGCCATTGTCAGCACCTGCCATCGAGTTCTTGCACAAGGCTGGTGCATTCCCTTCTTTGCAAATGATTCACACTAGCCTACCCTAGGTTAGTGCAACTCTTCTGACACCTTAGGCTCAGACCCACACCCAAGGGCAGCAGCCTCCTTGCATTAGTTGACAACTTTGAGATCTTTGCTTAGCCCGGAGTTGATCGCTGAAGTCTTGGGCATCCCTGCCAGATTTGATCCCAATTGCGGTTATGGTGCCCCTGTGAATGCCCCCATTGACACAATTGCCCATGCCATTACCAGAGGCCTGAAGGCCACAGGGGACTCCACTAGAAGAAGAGATTTGGAGCCCAAACTACTGTTCTTTGATCAAGTTTTGAGGAAGAACATCTATTGCTCCGGCCATCAGCAAGAAAGGAGGACACCGATTGTTGATGCTCTGTATTCCTTGTCTCTGGGCCATGGATTCAATGCTGCATGGTTGATCTTCGAGGCCATGAAGGATACAATGGTGAAGCTGGGGTTGCAAAAGAAGAGCCACACTCTCCCCTATGGAAGACTCATCACCAGACTACTTCTGAGGGGAGGATACAAGATACCAGTGGGGGAGTTATCTGCTGACCTCACTCCCACCACATTTGATGAAAGACAATGGGGATCGTGAGCTTAATGGATCCCCAGAAGAAGAAGAAGAAGACTGAAGCTCAGGAGGTCTCCGAGCAGGGAGAGGAAGCTGCTGTGGCAACGGCCACCCCTGCCCCCAAAAAGAAGGCAAAAACCCTTGCCCCAAAGAAGGTGGCGCGAGTTTCTGTCACCTCTGCTTCTGCAGTAATTCCTCCATCCACTACTCTGGCCTCTCCCCTACCTTCTTCACCCATTCCATCTCTCACTTCTCTTCTTTCCTCTCCTTTCTCCATTCCCCCTCCAACCATTATCCGAACCTGGGAAGAAAGTGTTGAACCCCAAGACACCACTCCACCTTCACCCACCCTACCCCAATCAACAATCCTAGTCTCTCCCATAGACCCTGATCCTCACCCTGGCAGCCCTCCCTTGATAACCTACCTTAAAAAGAAAACCTCTCACACTACCCCTGCCCTTCCCACAACCACACCCCTTAGTGACCAACCCTTAGACCCACCTCTCCATGACCTGGACTTCAACCTGGCCACCACCTTTGGGTATTAAGCCTTCATGACCAGTTTGCTTGATACCTTGCCCACCCAAGACATCCCTCTCCCTGAGTCTCCTCTCCCCTCACCACATCATTCGACCCCCCCTTCCCCTACCACTTTCCATCATGCCCCACTTCCCTTTCCAACCTATTCCTTCTTACCTCCTACCCCCCTCAACCAATCGATTCCCTTACTCATATCCTTTCCCTTATACATGACCTCCAAACCCAACTATCCAACACCACAGAGACCCAAGCCCAAATGCAAACTGACATAACCACCATCCAATCCACCCTTCACCCATTGCCAAACCCACCCATCCCATCTCTACCCCCTTCCACCTCTGCCTCCCCTGTTCCAACAGACCCTACCCCCATTGACTCACCTCCATCCTTTCCCCTCCATGATACCATACCTGACCACTCCTTTCCCTCTCTCCCTATCCTTCCACCTCTAACTACCTCCCCTCAATTCACCAACACTTCTACCAGACAGACCCCATTCCATTCCCATCCCCTTTCCCATTCAACCCCCTATTTGCACCCCCTCCCTTCCATTTCAACCCTTCACCATACCCTTCTTCCCTTCCCCTAAACAATCCACATCAGCTGCCCTTCCTTCATTTCATTTCCACCCATACCTTCCATTCCCCCTCCACTCCACCCCCTCCCCCGCCTTCTCCACCCCCCTCCCCTCCTTCTCAACCCCCGCACCCTTGATATTTCTCCCTTCCCCTCTTTCTTTTTGTACTTTTCTTTTAACCATAATAATATCTTCCTTTTAGATGTCTTTGTCCTATTTTACATTGATTGGTTACTTTATTTCTTGTTCTTTTCTTTTATGTTGTAATAAGTCTGCGCACATTGACCATGAACCGGTGAGAGGACATTTGCTCCTCATAGGTTTGGGGGTATGGCAGAAGACCTATAATGGAATAGTTAACATAAGTGCGTGAGACTCATTCGAGCAATACGGAAATGGACCTCTGTTCACTTAAGAATCATGAAATTAAGAAGTTTAAAATTTATGCAAACATTGAACATTATAGACTTCTAATATTGCACATTTTCATAATAGTTTCACCAAGGAAACCCACTTGAAGCTGCACTTAGTGAATGATTAGAGAGAGAGAAAGGTGGGGACATACTTGAAAGTTCAAAGGATGACCATAACCGGTGAAATTGGGCCTACAAAGTTTTTCTTTGAGGAGTAACTAAGGCATTTCTTCTAGTTCTAATATTGAGTCTTTATGCTCACTAGAAGTTAGGTAACTTCAAGTTGAAACAATGCGCAGTACTCATGAGACCTAGGAAAGGATCAAGGCCTTCTCTTGGGCATTTGAGCCTAAAAGATCAACCCTAAAGCAACCGCCTTGTCCATACCCCTTTGAGCTTTAAATCCTAAATTTCTTCAAAATACACACAGTACTTGAACCTGAACTTATGAACCTGATTCAACCTACCCTCACTCAGAGAATTCAGAAGGTAAAGGAGAAAGAGTTGAAGATGGACTAGCTATGGTCAGCATTAGGTGAATGGAGAAGAAGCATCTATTCTGGCAGAATAGTAAATGAGGACATGGTGGCATTTCTTAAAAGAAAAAATAAAATAAAAAGAAGGAAACTCTAGTAAAAAGAAACAAAAAAATAATAATGAAGAGGAATAAGAGAGAAGTCTAGAGGAACCTTCATTGGAAAATCAAATCAAGAGGAGAAACGGATCACTTCAAATCTGAAAATCTCAAAGAAGATGAAGGGAGCTGAATTCAAGAAGGTGAAGTCATGAACCACCTCCTGCACCCACTGAGTTCTCAATTTTTGAACCCCTTTTCAAACCTTCCATTCTTTTTAACCATACTCCACAAGCCACATTCCAACCCAGTTAAAAGCCCTTGTGAACCAAAGATTGAGTGAGCTATCATGTGAAGATAAGGAATTATCCAATCTATGGTGAGAAACTGACAATGATGCCAGCACTTAAGAACTCTGCTTATGCTCATGCTTACAAACCCAGTTGGGGGATGTAACTGCTCTTGAGCCTGTGAGAAACTGAACCCCTCAACAAACCATGATGAGAGTATGCCCTGTAAAGCTTTCTTTTGGGTCTGAACTTGAATGCATTATGTATGACCTTAACCTAATTGTCTGACATAAGGATAAGCTCAGTGCTGACATACACTTGTGCAGTTTTCTGTGATCACAAATTATTTGGAAATGTTGTGCAAACATGAGAGTTTATGCTGTCTAAGTTCCTATGCAACCAATGAATTAAATTTCTTTTATGCTGATTCATGAGTAGGCTAAATCTGATTCCTTAACTGCTCATTGGATGACATTACACTTTAGTTAACTATTTCATTGAAGAAGTTTGTGAGTGTCTTCACTAAAAACCCTCAGGAGACTTCACTCCTCCACTAGGGATCACCTAGGGGTTTAAAAGGCTTGGTACATATGCTAAATGTATCCGTGCTCCCTACGAAAGTGGCATTTAATTTTTAGAGTAGATTTAATGTAGCTTTGCTATGGGACTAGCAAAGATTAGGTTTGGGGGTGTGTTAAGACCTGAAAAGTACCACTTTTCACCCCTTAACTTAACCTTTGATTAGACCCTTAGCCACCTAATAAACTCTTCTTAAGTGTTTTGTTCAGGAAATAATCAGCAGTGAAATAAGGCTAAGAATCTTGTTATGGAGCCTGCTTTAGCACCAAATGCCCCTCAGCAAGAATGCACTTCGAAGCCTCGCGCAGATCAGCTGAGCTTCCCAAGGCTTTACAACAACCTCTCGTGCAGATGAATGACTGAGGAGCTTCAGAAACTCAACCTCGCGCAGCTCTCGCGAAGCTCAAGAGTAGAACACATCGCTCAGTGTCGCGTAGTTCAAAGCAGACCTCTCTCAATCTCGCGAAGTTTTCTTAAGACAGCGGAGGAGAGAGAGCTTCAAAAGATTCCTCGCGCAACTGTCGCGCAATTGCCGCAGGGTACAATTCTCAGAAGAAGAACGCCTCGCGCAGTTCGCGCGCCATTCAAGAAAGAAAGCATCCTGGCGAAGGCAAAGCCAAGCTCGCGAAGATTGAGTGAGACAAAGAACCTCGCACAGTTCAGTACTCAAAAGAACCTCGCGAGGTAACTCGCGAAGTCCAAGTAAAGAGAAGACCTCGCGCAGTTCTCGCGCTGCTGCCCAGTGAAGTAATCTGCCGTGCGACTGCTTGAATTGAAACCTCGCGATGCTTGAGACTGTGTTTTCTATTCAATCTCGCAAACTCCAACCCAGCGAGAGCTCAACTCTCTACCGCGCGACTGCCTGAAGAGCAAACCAAGGCAACCTCGCGACGGCTGAAGTTTCAGTGTCAAATCATCTTAGCGAAGAGCAATGAGCAATGAGCTACCACGACAAGCAAATCAGAAACTACAACTACCTAAGGCTCCGAACCTAAACTTCCATCTCTTGATGAGGGCATTACGGAAATTTCCATGATTAGGCACACACTCCCACGCTCAAATCTCGTAATGCCGAGGCATCAAGCATCAGATAAGGTCACGTGGCATCGTTAAAATTAGGGTTTCTAACCTTAATGCACCGCCACCCCAATCGCTATATATACCGCTTAGGTTTAGGTATCCGGAACCTATCTCGATCTTTCTTTTTAGCGAAGTAGTTTTCTTTTCTTTTCTTCTTCTCTCCATAGTCCAATTTATGACTTTGTATATGTGTTTGAGTTAGAGTAATGGAAGTTTTGCAATAGGATTTGTACTTTGTGGGATTGTTGTTTATATGTGAGATGCTCAGTGCAAGGCTGCTGCCTTGTGATCCCCCATTTCCTTGGCTGTGTTTCAAAGCAATGGAGGACTGATTTTAAGGGCCACTCAAATCCAAGTGACCTGTGTGTCTGGGCTATCATGGTCTTCCAGCCTTAGCCCCACCACAGGACCTACTAGATCTGAAATCCCCATGGGAGTTTGAGCTGGTAGCCTGGTGAACATGGTGGTAGCAGCAATAATCTTGTTTTGTTTTGGGCTCCGTGAGGAGGATAACCTCTTGGATAGTCTGTGACCATTTAAGTGGACAGATTATAGCCTTAGGGTGATTCTGATCCACCGATCCAAGATGGATCCTTCTTCTTTTCACCTGAGCTTGTAGAAGCCTGGTGAGGGATTGTCTGAGACTCCCCATATTTGTATAGATCTCGCCATCGGATGTTGGATTTGATCTGGTTATAGAGATTGTGGTGGTGGTGTAGCCTCTCTCAAGCAATGGACAAATGGATCAAGGTTGTACTCAATCTTCTTTGGTTCTATGTGTCCTGGCTATCATGGTTTTCATTTTTAGCCCCACATATAGAACTTTAGAGGTTGAGGTTCCCTATGGATTCTTGAGCTGGTAGCCTGGATGAAATAGTGTCTGCAATGATTTATTTGTTATGTTCTGACCCATCCCTGGATAGTGGCTCCCATATGGGATAGTCTGTGACCATTCAAGTGGACAGGTTATAGCCCTAAGGGTGGAGTCATGGCAGTAGAGATGGGTTGGATCCTTTCTCCTCAGAGGTGATAATGTAGCCTCTGGACAGGATTTCTATAACATCATATCTAAATCTGAGTTACAAAACTCCTCTGACCTTGGCTCAATAACATATTTCTCACCTTTTTTATAATTATTTTCCACACTCCATCCATCCTCTCAATCCTTTCTGTAATTTAGTTATTAGAATACTTAGAATAAGTGACCTTAAACTCCCCTCCTTTTAGGACTGTCAGATCTGTAGACAGATCTGGAGGGACTACTAGAGACGGCTCCCTTGGTGCCTTAGATCACCTTTCCCTGTGGGACAAACTCTTACTTATCAAAACTTGCTACAAAGGACCCTGTATCTTGCAGGTCTAGCATTTCCGAGTTGTGCTGATTCATCCCCTGTTTTATTCTGTTTTTTATTTTTAAATAACTTTCACCACCAACCAATAAGCGAAGCACACTTGGGATCACAACATCATGGTTTCACCTAAGACTCTATCCTCGAACTTTAGTAAAGACCTATGGTGGTTTACCACAGGTGGAGATCGTGCAGGTATAGGAGACTCTTCCTCAAAAAGGGATAGAGCAACTAAGTCTATTTCCAGGTTGGGAGGGAAAATTTTGGGATTGGTGGGGTGGATAGGGACTGCTGGCTTGTGCGGGGCTAGCTGAGTTGCCCTATTCTAATCTATTTTTATGATCCCTGTGCTCACAAAGGTGTTCTGAATGTGAGGTCCGGGACGGGGCTCATCCTCTAAGTGTATTCCTCGAGCTCTGGTAGCTATTGTGGCTCGGGCTTTCTCCTTGCCCTCTCGCACTTCTTCTTCTGTGGGCTTGTAACCTAGCCCAAATCTTACTTGCTAGCCTCCCTTGGCTCTGACTGGCTCTCTTCGGCCCTGTAATCAAGGTCCCAATCCCTTTCCTTATTTATAGCCCCATTTCTGGAGCATGGCCACAGCCGCTACCATTCCACCTTCGGTTTTTAGAGTGATGCTTTCCGGGGGATCCGAGACTACAGCCGATACCTCTTATTCAAAACTATGAAGGTCGGTATCTTCAGCTATGTGTGGCACATCCAACACTTTTGGGTTCTCAATTTTGTGGGTGGCCTTTTCCTTCTCATCGTGTCCCTCACCTATGATGGTGATAATCTTCTGCCTGGATATGAATTTAAGCTTCTGATGCAACGTGGATGGTATTGCCCCGACTTCATGCAACCACGGGTGCCCTAACAACAGGTTGAAAGAGGACTTGATGTCCATTACTTGAAATAATATGGAAAAGGTCATTAGCCCAATTACTAGCTCAGGATCAATTTCTCCCATTATTTCTCTTCTTGTATTATCAAAACCTCTAGCGCTAGTTCTTTTTTGCCTCAACATGCACGGATCTACCCCTATTTTGGTGGTGGTTCTCAGAGGGCATACATTCAAAGTAGACCCATTATCAATTAATACCAAGGGGATTATCATGTTTTTAGATTCCATAGTGATGTTGAGGGATTTGGAATGACTATTTCCCTCCTCCGATAAATCTGCATCAGAAAATGAGATGGCATTGGGTGCCATCACCTGTCCAATTATCTGCTTGACTTCATCTGGGCTTACTTGTAGAGATAAGTGCACAGTCTTTAACACCCCCATTAGTGCTTGAAAATAAAGTGGGGATGTCATCAATAGGTCTTAGACCGTGATATGGGTCAACATTCTTCTTAACTAAGTCTCAAGTATATATTCTCTACTCATTTTCTCGAACGGGTTCACTGCACTGGCATCTTTCTTCCTCTCTAGTGCTGGTGTCGGTATTGGTGCATCCGGTTGCTTGGAGATTTTCCCAGACCGAGTGATAAAATCAACTGCCCTTTCCTAGCTGCTGCCTGTATTGACGTTCGTTTGATTATAACTAAGGGAGACCTAATGAGGATCGTACGTGGTCCCAAATTCTGGAATGGGGTAACAAGGGGTACTAGAGATATGGGTGTTGATAGAGTGGGATGGGCGGGCTAAACCTAGTTAACCTCTATGAGAGTCGGGTAGGTGGAAAACGTGGGGTTGGCTAGGACTGTGATCGATCGGGGTGATGGGACAAGGTCCATTGATAACTGATGGGTGATGGTAGGGGAAGATGGGGGACATAATCGGCCATCGGGTAACTAGTGGAGGATGCAGCATATGGTTGGTAGGAGTTTATTTGGACATAATTAATGGGAGAGGGTGCTGGGAAATATGTCCTAAAATCTAAGGGTTCTATTTGTGGTGCGAGGTTGGGGAAGTAATCTACCAAATTCAGGTGTTCAGTCACCCCAATACTTATCTACCTCTCTGCAATGGGGCCACAAAAGTTTCCTGACTGTAAATATAATCTGACAGGTCAAACTCAAATTCTTCATCACCTTCTTCGATCATACGGATAATAGGTCTCAGACCTGCCCCTCCGGGGGGTATGGGGGTAGCAGTACTTGGTGTATGTTGGCATGCTGGGTGGCTTGAGGAAGTGCCGGGATGATTTTAGTGGCCTCAATCAAATCTTATACTGCGAGCTTCAATGGGAAGCAACGATCAGTTGGGTGACCTGACCCCTGGTGGAAGTTACAATGGGTGTTGGGGTTGTAATTCCTTGGGATAGGATTTGGCCAAGGTCGTGGTTGGGGTGCTGTGACCAACCCCTTTTCTATTAACAAGGGCAACAAGACATTCAGTGATTACCCCAAGGGTTTGAAAACTCGGTCAAAGCGGGCCTTTCTCTATTCTGGGGTCATCTGTACCCCTGCCCATTCCCGATTCTTTGTATCGGCTCGCTTCGCCAGAGTAGTCAACTCAATTGAAAGGGGTCGTGTTGGTATTGGGTCGCATTCTTGTTCGCTTGCATATGCTTGATTCTTCTATCGTTTCTCTACTCAGAGAATCTCCTAACCCCGCCGGCCCCACCGAACACATTTTGCTCAAACGCCCTTCTCTGATAACGTCCTCACAACAATTGGCGTTCCTCACCAAATCAGCAAAGGTGGACTATTGTTGATAAACGAGGAAGTCTGAGATGACTGGAAAGGTATTTTTTGAGGTCATCTCAATCTGCTCATCGTCAGGTATTTTGTTTCTTACCTGAGCTGCCAGTGCTCTCCAATGCCCAAGGTAATTGTTGTAGGTCTCATTAGGGTTCTGTTTTCACCGAGCCAGATCTGACTTGTGAGGTTCAATATCTATATTATAGACATACTGCTCTTGGAATAAATGCGTCAGATTTTTCCATATTTTTATCATGGATGGTTCTAGGGACGTGAACTACCTCAAGGTCGGGCCCGTCAGGCTTTTCTGAAATACCTTTATAAGAAGGCGCTCTTCCCCCCCCCCCCCCGCCCCCATATTGGCACATGCCCCCATAGTAGGACTTGAGGTGTGCGATAGAGTTACCCGTGTCGTTATATTTATCAAAGACCAACATTTCAAATTTTGGGTGCAAGGGGAGCTCTGTAAATAAACACAAGTCAGAGAAGTCTGTGGCATGGATTTCGTCTCTACCCATCTTCATTAGTTGTTTCTAAATCTTGTCCAACTATTCTTTCAACTGCTCAAACTCTTTGGATTGTGGGGCTGATTTTTCAATGGTCGGCCTTGACTCACTTTGTGCATCCTGGGGGTTAGTGATTATGGGTGGGGGATTGATGCTGGCAAACGCCTTGGCGTAAGCCCTGCTATTCCTTATCTCATCTTCCTCATATTGTGGGTCTACATATGGTGCAATGAAGGTGAGATTTTCTTATTGGTGTTAGCTGGGTTGAATGGGCGTCAGGTGGGACCATTGAAGGTGGGGGAAGTTCTGTGGAGTGATAGGATGAGTGGAATTTAGGTTTTGGGTTGGGCCCTGATGGGGCCATTGTGTTTGGGGGAAAGCTTGGAAATGGTTGTGGGGTGCTGGGACATGGGTGAATTAGAGTTGATGGGGGATAGGTGTTGGACTCCCGCCTTGGGTTTGATGGGAGGTTTGTGCATGTGGGTGATACTAAGGGAATTGTGGAAGATATGGCTATGAGGACCCAAGGTTTGGGCCATAAGGCCTTGGGAATTTTGGCCCATTGGGCTTTGTTGGGTATGGGCTATGGGGCCCTAGGCTTGTGGGCTTGAGGCATATGGGCCCTGGGCTTGGGATTAGGTTTATGGGCCTTGGGCTTGTGGGCCTGGGGCATATAGGCTTTGGTCTAGCCCATGGGGTCTTATTGGGTCTGGCCCATGGGGCCTTGGTGGGTGTGGATGATGGGGGTTTGGGCCATTAGGATTTGATGGGTGTGGATGATGGGGGTTTGGGCCATTGGGCCTTGGTTGGTATGTGCTATGGGGCCATGGTGCCCACTCACATGACCCCATGGTTGGTAGGGGTCTTGAGTGGTATGAATGATGGGGGATTGATTGGTGTTTTGAGGAAAAGAGGCATGAAGATTTTGGAGGGTGTGGGATGGGTGGGGTGGCTTTGGGAGGCCTTCCAAATGGTGTAGGCCTTGACCATGCCTTCCATCATGGCCATTGGATGGGGTGAGGGGGTGGATGAAAATGGTTCATCCGATGAGGGGGGAATGTGGGGCATGGATTGGGTGGATGCATGAGAAAAATTGGGCATGGTTGGGGTACAATCGGGCATGACCTGGGTAGATGGGGAGATATGTGGTTGATTAGGCATGGCTTGGGTGAAATAGGGTATGGTTTGGGGAAATGATGGGGAATGAGGTGTTGGATTTTGGGAAAACATGGGTGTTGGAAAATTTCAGTGTCTTGATTATTGTGTAATGATAAAAGCAAAATAAAATCAAAGTAAAATAGAGGATGGATTCAACACATCTAAAATATCCTAGACCTGTAAAATACAGGGTCCATTTGTAGCAGGTTTTAATAAGTAAGAGTTTGTCCCACAGGGAGTAGTGATCTAAACCTAGAAGGTGTATAGTAGACCTCCAGATCTGGCTACAGATCTGGTAAGAGGCTGGAACTGATCTTAAGGGTATGATCTTTCCACTTCAATTGTCACAGATCATCCTATAGACTTCATCCAATCCAAAGGATTAAGGTAGAAGAATCCAATTTAGACCAGAGGTTTGGATTGATCTTAAGGCTATGATCTGTCCACTTTAATGGTCACAGATCATCCTAGGGATTTCCTCCAAATCAAAGGTTTCAATTAGAGCTTTAAAATCACTACAGATGTTGTGGATGCAACGCTACAAGCTCAGGCATCTACAAGGATATTAAATCAAGGGAGATCAAATGGTATTCAAAAGATCTACCAGTTAAGTGGGTGGGCTAGTCCCATCTACACGAATCCGATCGAGAACGAAGTGAAACTAGATGATCTGTAGATTTAATTAGACATTAAAATCAACAATTTATTGAATCAAACAACTTATAAAAACCTTGTTCTCAGATCTGTAGTATGTGCATCAATTCGCAAGACTTTCATGCCAAATTACAATCAAAAGCCAGATCTGAACTACTATCTAGATCTAATCCAACAGGCTGGATTAGGGAGAGAAGGGCGAAGAGAAAAGGGAAAAGTAAACCTATAACTAAACCTAAATGAGCTAAGGAGAACTCAGGCTATTCCTTCGTTCCTACTTTCCTTACTGAAGAAAAACAACAGAATAGATGGGTATTTATACATATCTATCGATCCATGTGCCTTGAGTTGCATCCAATCAGAAGAGAGGATTTTAGTTTAAGTTTCATCCCTGTTTAAGAGTTTCAACCAATCAGAGAAGAGATAGGGATCTGATTTTGTTTGTGCCTAGCTGAAGCTAATTTGTTTCCCGCCACAAATTAGTTCAAACCCATGTGCAGAGTTTCTTGTGCATTGGAGTTCCCAAAACTATCCCTGCTGTCCATTAATATT
Source organism: Chloranthus sessilifolius (assembly GCA_021018995.1). Classification (NCBI taxonomy): domain Eukaryota; kingdom Viridiplantae; phylum Streptophyta; class Magnoliopsida; order Chloranthales; family Chloranthaceae; genus Chloranthus; species Chloranthus sessilifolius. The sequence goes on from CM037585.1 coordinate 114,488,531, forward strand.
TCTAGTTGCACACCTCAAGTGATTGCCCACAAAATAATTTTTCTCGCTGCCCCAAAATGCCCCTACCTTCCAACAATATTATTCCTGAAAATACACTCCAGCTGCAACCTTAATTAATTGCACAAAATGCTCTTGCTGGAGCTATTACCAAAACAACCCTCATATTTGAATTGATTGAGCCTAAGTTGGTGTAGATTGAGTGCACCAATTTGATAAGGTGACTTGAAGATCCGATGCGAGTTCTAGAGAATAGACTTTGCAGCTGGTAGGAAAATAGCTCCATTCGGCAAGATGGATGCGGGAGGGAGCTGCTGAGACAAAATGCTCGAGAGGTTTAAAGGGTGGTTGCAACTGCAATGTGTAACTCGACAGGATAGTGGTCGACAGGTTCATTTGGTAGGAGCTGCAAGTTCTCTATAGGATTGAAGTGCATCTTTTTAAGCATTCGATAGGATTAGATCAATGGCTGCATTTCAATAGGATGAAGCTTGTAGTCCAAGGGACCCTTCGACAGGTTGGGGCTGGCTACACTTAATCCATTCGACAGGATTAGAACAATGGCTGCCCAACTATTCGACAGGATGAGCTGTTGTTCGACAAGTTTTGGTGAGGCTTTGAAGACAATGATCGACAGCTTCAAATGTGCACATCTGCTCGATGGGATTCTGCAAATGGAATTGAGAGCTTGCTGTTCGAGAGGTATGCTAGAGCTTTTAGTAGGTGTAGTCGACAAGTTTAAAGGTGTAAAGGCCTGCATGTCGACAGCTTGGAGAAATAGCTGGTGCAATTCGAAAGGTTGGGCACCTCCTTCAATGGTCGACGGGATCGAAAGCTTTGGGGTTCTCATCGACCAGTTGGATAGAATCATGAACGCACATCGAGAGGTTAGAGGAAGGCTGCAGGTTGGGCATCTCGACAGATTTAGATATCTAAGTGGTCAACAGGCTCTATGGTCTGGTTTGCAGCTAGGGCTGAAGAGCATGGTGGGTTGCAGTTATCTGTTCGTGAGGTTGCATGGGAGTTCGCTGAAATAAAGAAGTCAAGAGGATGGCTTTTGAATGGTCGACAGGAAAGTGGGGAGAGCTTGCTGATCAAGAGTTTTGGATCTATAAATTTATTAAACTCTGCAGCTTTAATATTGGAGAAGATGAAATCGAGAAGGTGGCTGCAGAAGTTGCAACTGGTGATTGATAGGTTGGTGAGCTGTATGAACAAGTCGATAGGATGACTGTTGTACTTGAAGAGTTCGATAGGATGAAAAGGTGGGGCTGTTGGAGAAACCGACAGGTTAGTGGATGGCTTGGTCCATTCGATAGGGTGGCAAACCCAGTTGCTAAACCAATCGATAGGTTCATTTCAGCATTTCGATAGGTTTGAGCTACTAGTTGTTGATACGTTTGGTGCTGAAGCTAACACAATTCGAGAGGTTCCATGGGCTTGCTGTTCGACAGGATCTGCTGGGAAGGAGTCGACTGGTGTGGGGCTGGTGCAACATTTATTTATATATCTATACATACATACATACGTATATATATATATATATATATATATATATATATATATATACAGCTGCAAATGGTTGATGGGATTGATGGGAAGGGCTTTTGTTGCTGCTGCCAATACAGCACTTCTCGATAGGATCTATTTTCAGTTCTTGCATCAATCGATAGGTCAAAATAGCTAGCTGCTCGACAGGTTTAAGATGGGGACTTGAGGTGCTCACATGCTGAAACTATTTTGCTCGGTGTGCACCAAGCTGAAGCTCTTTCATTCTTGATAGTTTGGAACTTGAAAGTGCTGGGGCTTGGGTTCTTTGTTCTGCTATTTACTCCAACAACAGCAGCTCTCTTTTAGATCATGGGCATCATCTGTGTCATCCCCAATGAATGGCTCTACTTCTGATCTTTGTGGCACTTATTAATTGGATTTCTGCACTATGTTGTAATTTCTTCCCTAAACTGCAAAACAAGCTAAAAGTGATTATAAACAGCTCTAAGGCTTAGCAAAAGCTAGGTTTAATGGTGTAGAAAGTGGCAAAAATCAGTGCTTAACAATGGGGAAACTAGCTATGCTAGATGTGGAAGGGGGATGGAGTAAATCTTGGGTGGTGGAGGGAGGATGGGATGTATATTGTGTGGACGGATGTGAGAACTTGGGTATGTTAGAGGTGGATGGAAAATGGGGTATGTTGGTGAAGGTGGGAAATTGGATTGGGTTTTGGATGGATGTGAGTGGGATGTGTGATGGATTGGGTATGGACATGGGGGGAGAAATAGGCATGGTTTGGGAGAATGATGGGGGATGGGGTGTTAGGTTTTGGGCGTTTTGAGAGGTGGTGGATGGGAAAATAGGTGCACCGAAGGGGCCGGTGACAGAAAAGGGAGATTGGGTGAGGGGGATGGATGTGAACATCTCTTCCGTATGGGAATGAGTCAGGAAATGTGGCGGGGATGAGTCGGGATCGACATATGCAGGATCCACTACCCACGATATGGCTTGGCGACGGGTTGGGCACGGGTGCCTCAGATGGGGCTCGTAAAGCTTTCTCCTTCTTCCCCTACGGGATGACGGAGGGTAAGGCAATGCCGTTGTGCCGGCACCAAAAATCTACTCTTTTTTGGTTTCTTGGTTTATTTAATTTTTTGAATTTTTGTAAATGGATTTTTATGATGAACAATTTTGGGGCCTTTGAATTCCCGTTTTGGGTGGCTTTCGTACCCTAAATAAATCTCGCAGCGAGACCCTGACACGCTTCGGAAGAATCAAAGGAGAACCCTTTGATCTATTAAAGGCATGGGAATCAACGCAAACAACCCGATCCTCCAGAGCGGGTTGATAAGAAGTTACTCTCTTTTGACCGGCGAGGGCGTATTGGGTGTTGGATAGTGCGGGACCTAATTAGAGGCACTAAACCGCTAAGCAAGGAATTTGGGGATGTGAAAAAGGCCTCAGATTTCGGGCTGCTCTACTCAGTGGGGACAACAAATACTTGGCGTGAGTATTACATTCGCCAGACAAACTTTGGCCCAATTTATGCTTGGTGCATGTATTAGTTGCGCCAAAGCAAATCTAGAAAAAATTGGTTGGCGCTTGTAATAGTTGCGCCAGGTATACAGTGGGGTCAATTTTCTTGACAACAGAACCACAAGCTCGAATTCTATCTATTTTTCTGGTTTTCTAGAAGCAATGCTTCCGGGGACTGATCTCTTCATTACAACGGGTCTCTCCTCACCGAATCCTAGGGATACAAGGTCGATTTCGCAACTACTAGCGCTCTCCCCCAAGGGTATTAAGCTTTGTAACAGGATAGGTTACCCAACCTATATACCTTCGGCGCAAGCGCCTTCTCAGATACTGGACGGGGTGGTACTTTTCCGGATCATCACCACTACTAAGAATCGGGTGTTTGTATATTTGCCTAAAAATCTCAACCCTTGAAAATCTATCCCTGTAAAAAAAATCAATTAAGTCCCCTTTCTTGGTTCAATTTTAATTTCAAATTTTTAGGGAGTTTTCTTTTAAGTTCAAAAATGGGTGGTGGTGATCCCGTATCGCCTCTACAGGCCGGCATCCACTGGTGGTATATGAGTGCAATAAATTAAATGCTCACGTAGGCCCACCAAATGGCTAAGGCGTGTAAATGACGGAAAAGTAAAGAATGTACAAATGATGCGCAAGTACGCCCTTCAATCGGCTAAGGTACGTAAATGACAAAAAAGTAAATGAAACGTAAAGACGATGCGCAAGTAGGCCCACCGATCGGCTAAGGCATGTAAATGACAGAAAAGTAAGGGTGAGAAAAATTGACGGAAATGTAGGGGTGAGTAAAATGATAAAAAACACTTAAACGTTAGTAAAAATAAACAATACCAAATTTCAAGGGGAAGCTCTACTAGCTACTCCTCAGCAGAGTTGCCATCTATGCAACCGCGGATTCGGGTCGGACCCATCGCCGCGATGCCCGCTCTCTAAAAAAAATATAAAGTCACCAACCGGAGCTTTTGGCGTCCCGGGAAATCTCAAATCAATATTGAATGCACCGAAGTGCTAAATATGACTCTGATTCACCTGTCTACGCCAAAGGCTCTTGGGTAGGGGCTTCGGTTATCGATCGAGAAGGTGTTAGGCACCCGATCAACCCGCTCATAAGCGGTCTCTACTTATGGCAAAAAATAGAAGAGAAATAAAAAGGAAAAGAGCACTTCTGCTTGCCCGTAGGCACTTTGATACTATTTTTGCCCCTCCATTCCTACCAAAATTTCGACATCGTAACGGCACAAATTTGAGGATAGAGCAAAAGCTAAGAAGGTAGAGGAATAGAGGGGAGAGCCAGAGCTCTCGGGCCCTTGTAGCATGCATGTGGACCTTCGCCTAGGTGAACTTGACGAACTTCTGATAGCTTGAACGGTAGAAAAGTGGGTTCTAACCTCTAAAGCTTGATAGCTAAGGGATAGAGGAAGAAGGCTAGGGGGTAGCTCACTCCTAAACTTAGGGGTTTTTGGTGGAAGATGGGGTCTAAGGGGACCTTGTGAATTCTGGAATTTGTATGAGCAATGGGGCACCAAAGGGAGAAAGGCTTCTTTTTTAATCTTTTCTCTCTTAGGAAATTTTTTCAAGCCCTTAATCCAAGGGGAGGGGCTCTCTATTTATAGGAACAGAAATGGTTAGGGGGTGCTTAGAGGCTAATTAGGGTTAGCAATTAGGTAATCCTAGCATCTAAGGTTTCCTAGGGTTTCAAAGGCTTAGAAATGTGTGAATTTAGGTTCAATGGTGGATGATAGGGTGAGGTTTCAAATGACTAAAGGGTTACAAGTAGGGTAAGCATGGCTGCAATAGTCCTAATGAAACTCATCCTACACTTTGAGATGGTCAACAAGTCAAACCCCAAAAGTGAAATTCGAGCAAAAAACCCATAGTTACTGTAGCTAAACCTAGCGCATCTATCACTCGCGCTAGGCTAAAATATAGTACATGGAAATTCAAAGCCCGCGGGGGGACCTACCTCTACTTCGCGCAACTATTAGTTACGCTAGGCCATTTCTGGGGAGAAATGGCTTGGCGCAAGTATTACTTGCACCATGCAGGACTAGATCCGCTTGAGGCTCTCATGTAGTTTAGTGCAAGCCTCGCAAGGTTCAAATGTTGCCCATTCTTGTACCCATGCTTCGAATCACCGTAACTTTTGTCGTATAGCTCAGATTGAGAAGATTATTGGCCCGTTGGAAAGCATGAAACCTTTACTTTTTAATGGTATATGATTCAATCTCAGTAGGGGGTCCTTTCAGCCCTGGTTCATCTCTCTCTAACCATTGCCCGAGAAGGTTAACTATGGGGTCGGGTGGGGTTTCTAAGTGTATGGGTTAGCTTATAATGGTTTGGGGAGGGTTCCAAAGGATCTAGGGCAATTCCTAAGGGTTCGGGGAATGCTATCAGAAGCTCGGGGGTGTGCCTCTCTCAAAGTATGTCTCAATTGGGCCTTGGGCCAAATTTCGGTGTCTACAATGAGTTTCCCAGTCCTCCTTCACTAAGTTTTGGAATCACCCAAAAACTTGATCGGAGTTGAAAATGGTGATCTGATTACCGACCAAGGGTCAGAAACCCTTATTGAAATAACTAGTATTTGAAGGGATAAAGTCAAAATCTAGACTTCTCTTTGAGTTCTGTGATAAAGTAATCATTGTTGATCATTGTTATGGTCTCAGTAACCATTGATAACATTTCATTTAACCTTTGTTTGACCACAGGTTTCACCTATCAGAATTGGACCCTTAGAGGCCAAATTTATTGAAATTAGACCAATTAGGGCCAAAAAAGTCGAAATGGCCCGACCCATGGGCCTAAGAAAATAAATTCTAATATTATAATTGAGGTATTAAAATGCACAAAGATTTACAAGATACATCAAATTTTATGAATTTATTTAAGTATCAATTTCTAGATTATTAAATTTTATTCCTCAATTTATTTATTATTAATGTTTTTTAATTAATTCGATGCTATACCAACACCAACCATGGCCCAATATTCAATATTCGATTGCCAATATCGCGTAAACAAATGCTGGCACTTTTTGCCATTTAGTCAATCAAGATAAGGATAAATAACCCTATTGGTCTAATGAGACCCAATCCTCAACTGATATTTTAATAACTCGTCCGAAATGCGAGGTGCTCATATGAGCTTGTTCACAAGAACAGCGGTCAGCTATGCGAGGTTACAATTTCAATACAATATCATCTTTTCACTTTCAAAATTTAAGGATTCATTATCAATAAATCATTATTCAAGATTCATATTCAAATAACTTTGATGTTCAAGGTTCGATATTCAATTAGATATTCCATATTCAAATTCGGTACTCAAACTCAGTATTTCATTTCTCACATTCAGTTCAAGATTCATAATCAATATTCAGTATTCTATGTTCAATATTCATAATTCAATATTCAATAGTCCCCTGTTCGAGGGTTCAATTTTAAAATATTCGGTAATTTAATTATCTTTTTCAATTCTATTTCATTCCATGTATTTCATATTCAAGTTCTATATTCCATTCGGTTCATGTTATCATATTAGTTTTGTTGACTTTAACTTTTAAAGTTCACCAATCATTTTTCAATGTTTTCGCAAGCAGTTCAAACATCATTGTCAAAATATCACATGCCATATAATTCTATCATAATTCATATCTATCAGTCAATTCTATCATTCAATTAATTGCCAACAATTAATCAATTTTGTTCAAATCATTCAATTTTGTTCAAATCATAAATTGAAGTCCGAGTCTTCAAATTTTAAAACTTGATCCTAAAGAAGGATCTCATCGGTTCACACTTATACTAAGTTTTACCTCAGTTTAGAGTCCAATAGGGACTTATATTTATTGTCGTCGATAAAAGAGAAGCGATCATCTCGAATCGCGATTTAAGGCATTGAGGTGCTTGTTTCTAATTATTTTACGAATTTCCCTGAGTCGAGTCAACTATTTGACCACTCATCGGTAGACTAAAGTTCCTTTTATTTGTTTGGGGACGATTCCTATATGGATATCCCCTAAATGAGTGTCATAGATGAGTATCCCTTATATAGGTATCCTAGATGAGTATCCTCTCTTAGGATTCTCACTCCTTCATTTCCGATTATCCGATCTATGAGTCAAAGTTCCAATCATATCCTAAGGTTTCAGTCAGTTTCCTCATTTGAGCATCGTAAAGCTCATCAGAGGGTCAGGAGAAGCATTTAGTTATATTTCTTGGATAAGGACCTTGGATCCACTCCTTTCTTATTAAGGACTCACATTGGGTCTTAGGCCCAACAGACTATTGTCTCATTTCAATTATTTTGGTGATTGGGCATAAGGGTGCCAGCCACTTCTCCATGCTGGTTCTTCAAGCCAGGTAATTGGACTTAGTTAAATCCAAACCTATGACTTCAAGGTTCATGGGTCATTTCTTAAGTGTTTTGGATCTTCACTAGATCCAATTCTAAGTATACGGACCTTTTCAAGGTCCGAACCCAAAAGCTGGTATATTCATTTTTCAATGGGTGCCTTTATCAATTGCCTTTAAGGTTGTGGCCTAGGCCATAGCTTTAGAAATTCATCAAAGGGTCACCGGGCCATGGGTTGGGGAGTCGGGTTTTTATAAATTTTTATTTACAAATTCTTAGTATTCAGCCTATTGAGCCATCGAACGGTCCAGCGCAATAACTTAGTTGACTAAGTCAACTCAAATCACAAAATGTTCTCACAGTGTTCACTGTGATCTGGTATTGCCCAGAGGGTCATGGGTCTCGGGAAAAGTCGTGATTTTGACCATATTTCTTTAATTATAGATTTTCCGCAAGTGTACTAGACACTTAGCGGTAATCGCTCACCATTTTCAACTTTTGTCTAATTTTTTAGTCCTATGAAAAAGGGGTTATAGAGCATCAATAGTCACATCTTTCCCAGGTGGTGACACTAAAAAATATGATCAGGTTTGATCGCTGTGGACATATTGCTAAGACCTATTTTCTTTATCAGGTTATCGGGCCAGATTTATTGGTCCTCAAAGTCAGGTCTATAATTGTTAGTGTCGATATCGAAATCGTGTACTCAGCGGCTTTCTGGTAAGCTTATCTCAAGTCTCGGGGACAAGTCAAGGTTTGACCATGTTTTATCCCATATTTTTTTGAGGGTTTTTACGCACAAGAAATCTTAGTTCTTTAGGGGCTTATATTTCTGGTGCAATAGGACAGATTCACTGTCTTGCGCTCCAAGTTCCGTAAAAGTCAATATATAGGGAGTTGGAGTCCAAATTTTTTACTGGGTATCAAGAACTGGATATTTTTCAAATATTATTTCAAGCCATTTTGCTCTCAGGTCTGAGAGTGTCATACTGTGGGCCGCTAGGCCTACAAGTTTTGGCCATCGATGTGGTCCACTTAGTGGTCCATCTCATGCAACAACTTTTCAGATTTCGACCCGGGATGACTCGAGATTGTTCCCAAATAAATCGAGATCCCCATTTAAGGTCTGTCCTATCTATTCAATGACACAAATCGTTGCCGATACTATCATATTTGTCGAGTACGATTCTAAGCCTAAATTGAGCAAATTCAGGCTAGCCTCGTTGGCCATATGATGGAATCGAATTTTTCATGTACGATTAAAATTTTCAAACATTATCTTATCAAAAATTGTTTTTACAAAATTCAAACTTTTTAAAATCATTTTTCAATCGAATTTCGAAATCCATTAACCAACACCACAATGGCCTAATTTTACCCGAAATTTCTATGATTTATCGATAATTAATCGCTCACCGTTGATCACTCGTGATCAACAATGGTCATGAGTTTCCAAGGTCTGGAAACTCATCAGGCCATAGAACAATTAAAGTGGTCAAATATCAATCATTTAACCATCTAAAGGTCCGAAGTATTATTATACTATATTGTAGTAATAAATCAAGATTCCTATACAAACATCTATCACCATTCAAATTATTCACGATCAAACATAAAAATCATCAAATACATTCCAGAAATTCAGTTTTTAAAATGATTATGTCAGTGAATTAAGCAAATTCATATGGTCAAGATCAAATTATCCAAAATTCTAAACAATATTACTAAACATAGTAAGAAATTCTATTAGATCTAAGTTCAAGTAATCTTAGCCATTCGATCGCATCATCATTAAATCCATGAATCAAAGTAATTTTTCTGAGAAATTAAACCATAAACTCATCTAATCACAGCCATTAACATGCTCAGATTATCATATTATTTTTATGCAATGATGGAAAAAATTTAATACTACACTAGATTAATTTAGCCTAAATTCCTATCAAATATCTACAACCATCCATTTACATCATCATGTAAGCGACATTCACAAGTAGATTTTCTGAGAAATCGAACCAGAATTTCATCTAATCTCAGTCATGATCATACTAATAATTTTATTCTATTAAAAAAAATTGCAAAGTTCAAGACTAAACTACACAGTCTTAAATTTTCATCATACATCTATAACCATTCATTCACATATATAAAATGGTGATTAAAATTTAAAAATTCTGAAATCTAAACCATGTATTATAATTATCATAACAATCAGATGTCATATATGTGATCTATTCTCTCTAATAAAAATAAGATCAAAATTCCAAGCATGATTTTCAAAAACAAGGCTGAAGTAAATCGATTTGATCATAGACCATTCATTTTCTTTCAGAATCTGATCATAACTGTAGACACCTAAATTTGGCCCAAGGCCCGATTGAAACATACTTCAAGAGAGGCGCACCCCCGAGCTTCCGATAGCATCTCCCACACCCTTAGGACCATTCCCAAACCCTTAGGAATTACCCCCAACCTTTAGAAACCTCTCTGAACCCTTAGCTAACCCTCCCGGGCAATAGTTAGAGTGAGATGTACTAAGGCTGACAAGGACCTCTACTGAGACTGAATCTGATAGCATTGAAAAGTAGAGGTTCCCAACTTTTCAACAAGCAATAATCACCTCAATCTGAGTTGTACTTTAAAAGTTACGGCGATCCGAAGAATGTCCAAAAACTGCACCTGACTGAGGTATGCATGGCATGTGTATTAAACATGCCAAGCCATTTTTTCCTAGAAATGGCTTGGCGTGCATATTACACATGCCAAGTACAGGTGAGCCCCCAGTGGGCTCTGAACTTGTCTAGGTACTATAGCTATGCCTGGCGTGAGTAATACACATGCCAGGCTTAGCTACAGTAACTCTTGGATTTTGCTCGAATTTCACTTTTGGGGTTTGACTTGTTGACCATCTCAATGTTTAGGGTGGGTTTCATTAGGACTGTTGCACTACCATTTAGCCTATTTACAACCCTCTAGTCATTTGAAACCTCACCCTATCATCTACCATTGAAACCCATTGCCCATATTTTCAAGCTCTCAAAATCCTAGGAAACCTTAGATTAGGAGATTACTTAATTGCTAACCCTAATTAGCCCTTAAGCACCCTCCTAACCTCCCTTTTTCTTATAAATAGAGAGGCACTCCTCCCTTTACAAAGGCTTGAAAAAAATCCGAAAGAGAGAAAATATTAAGAGAGAGCTTTCCTCCCCTTTGGTGCACCATTTTTATATAAATTTATGAACTTCAAAGTCTCCTTCCACATCTAATCAAAAATCTATTAGTTTAGGTGAGAGCTACCCCCTAGTGCTTCTCTCCTGCCCCTTAGCTAGCAAGCATTAGAGGTTAGAACCCGCTCTTCCATCATCCAAGCCATTAGAAGCTTATCAAGTGCACCTATGCGAAGGTCCACAAGTGTGCTACAAGGACCCGCGTGCTTCGGCTCTCCCCTCTACTTCTCACCTTCTTAGCTTTTCCTTTATCCTTGAATTTGTGTCGTTACGCCACTGAAATCTTGGTAATTGTGGAGGGGCACAAATAGGATCCAGGTGCTTTCGGGCAAGAGGAAGTGCTCTTTTCTTTTTTCTTTTTCTTTTATTTTGGCCATAAGTAGAGACCATGGAGCGGTTGATCGAGTGCCCAACACCTTCCCGATCAATAAATCAAGCCCCTACCCAAGAGCCTTTGGTGGATTGGTAAATTAGAGTCATATTTTTGGCACTTCGGTTTATAAATTGTTTTGGGTATCTCGAGATACCAAAAGCTCTAGGTGGCGACTCTAAATTTTTTGCACGAGTGCATCGTCGTGACGGGATCGTCAAAAATCTATCGTAATGTGTGGTGACTCACTGGGAGTAGCTAGTAGAGGTTCCCCTTAAAATTTGGCCTTTTTGTCATTTTCACTAACATTTGCTTATGTTTCATCTTATTTTTCACTCACCCCTACGATTCCGTTGATTTTTCTCACCCCTACAATTCAGTCTATTTTTGCTTGCCCCGAGTTTTTCATCATTTACATGCCTTAGCCGGTTGGCGAGCCTACTTGAGCATCGTCTTTACAATTCCTTTATTTTTCGTCATTTATATGCCTTAGCCGTTTGGCGGGCTTACTTGCGCATTTATATGCCTTAGCCGCTTAAACTGCCATGAGTATTTAATTTATTACAATCATACCCTACCAGTGGACGCTGGCCCATAGAGGCGGCAAGGGACAATCACCCCCCGTTTTTAAACTTTAAAGCAAACTCCCTTCAAATTGAAATTAAAATTGAACCAAGAGGGGGACTTAAAATTGAATTTTTGCGAGGATAGATTTTACATGGGTTGGGATTTCTAGGCAAAGATACAAACGTCCTAGTTCTTAGAACAGCGGCATCCACTAGTGGCGATGATTCGGAAAAGTACCACTCCAGCCAGTATCTGAGAAGGCGTTTGCACCGGAGGTATATTGGTTGGGGGACCGATCCAATTACGAAGCATAAAACCCTTAGGGAGTGCATTAGTCATCCCGAAACAACTTATCTCCTTAGGTTCAGGTGAGGAGGGACCCGTTATAACAAGGAAATCAGTCCCCAGAAGCATTGCTTCCAGAAAACCACCAAAAAAGGACCAATTTTAGGTTTGTTGTTCTGCTTTCACTATAGCTATATATTCTGTTCTTGCCTGGCGTGTGTAAAATCCATGCCAAGCCTTTTTTATCCATAATTGCTTTGGCGTGTATATTACACATGCCAAACCAAAATTCTCCAGAATTTGGCCTGGCACATATAATACACACGCCAAGCCTGTCTTGGGTTAGGCAGCCCGAATCTGAGGCTCGTTTTCACTTTCCCGAGTCCCCTACTTAGTGGTTTAACACCTCTGATAGGTCCCGCACTCTTCGACACCCAATACGCCCTCGTCGATCAAAAGTGGGTAACTTCTTATTGACTCACTCCGGGGGATCGGGTTATTTACGTTGATTCTCGTGCCTTCAATAGATCAAAGGGTTTCCCTTTGAGTCTTCCGAAGCACGTCGGGAACCCGCTGCGAGAGTTATTTAAGGTACAAATACCACCCGAAAAGGGAACTCCAAGGCCTCAGAACTTGAACTACGAGCTCATTTGTTTTATAAAAAAAAAATTAATGAAAAAAAAAATTAAATTAAGATCCAAAAGAAATAAACTCGTGGTGCCAGCACAACGGCATCGCCTTACCCTCCATCATCCCATAGGGGAAGGAGGAGAAAACTTTACGGGCCCCATCCGAGGCATCCGTACCTCATTGGTAACCAAGCCATGTCATGGGCAGTGGATCCGGTATACTCCGATCCTGATTCATCCCCGCCACATTTCTCAACTCATTCCCACGCGGAAGAAGTTTTCAAATTCATCCCCCTCACCCAATCTTCATTTACCATCACCAGACCCTTCGGTGCATCCATTTTCCCATCCACCACCACTCAAAATCCCTAGAATCCAACACCCTACTGTAGACACTCCTATTTTTCCCTCACGAAGTATATAAGTTTGTTCGGTCAACCTTTCACCTCAACTGTGACTCTTCGGAAAGGACTTACCTTCTCCGAGGGTTTCGAAACCCTAACATGGGAACCATATGCTGAAACAATAGTACATGGCTGAACACAAGCTAAAATAATAGCTCTATGGCTCAGGGCCCATGACCCTAATGTGGGACCATATACTGAAAAAATAGTGTATGGCTGAACGTAGGCTGAAAAAATAGCTTTGTGGCTTTGATCCCATAAAGTTAGGTAGGGACCATATGCTAAAATAATAGTATATGGCTGGACAAAGGCTGAAACAATAGCTCTGTGGCTTAGACCCCATAACTCCAAGGTGGGAACTATATACTGAAACAATAGTATGTAGCCGAAACGCAAGCTGAAACAATAGTCTTACGGTTCGGACCTGACCCAGGACAATCTCGAATTGCACGCTCTAAACCATACAAGTAATTCGATTGAATGCCACACCACCAGTGCTCAATTAGTCCTCGTCAGACCAAACTTCCCCTCCCTTTGATCACCTTGAGACCCGATTGCGCGACCTAACAACCGAGCGCAATCGGAATAAGCGTCCAATCACCGGCGCTCAATTGGTCTACTTTAGACCTGGTCTCTAATTCCCTAGACCGCCAAAGCTCCACAATTAACTGCAGTCAGAGTGGTGTTTAATTGGATTGTGCATATCAAATTGGGCTCGCATTTGGTCTACTTAGACTAGGACTGGGATACCTCAACTGAGCCAGTCAACCGATCACTCACTGAGACGGTCGACGACTCAAAGTGGTTAAGCGCCTGATACAGAGTGCGCAATTCAATTAAGCACCCGGCGCATAATTGAAGTTGACTAGCCAAATAAACGCACCCCATAGGGCACGTAATTAGTAAAATACTTATAAATAGATTCCCTTACCTCGACCTAAAAGGGGACATAGAACGACTTTGAGATTCGAGTTTCGAGTTCCTCGCCTTCAAGCTTAGGATTTCAAGATTCCCCTCTGCTGCCCCGGCCTTAAGTATAATTTTCCTTCTAGTTTTTAATTTTCAGTCTTAGGCCGTAACACCTTTTCTAATCCGCAGTTTCAATACCCCATTCCTGCTCTTAGTTTCTGGAGCCAGTTCTTAATCCGATTGTTTAATTCACTATTTTAAATCTTATTTTCACACCGAAACCTTAACTTTCAGTCCTATAATTAATCTCTAGTTCTAGTTCTTAGGTTTTAGAACCTGTCCTTAATCATACAGTCTTATTTCCTGATTTCGGTCTCGATTTCTATCTTTAAATTTTAGATTCCAGTCTTAATTTATCGATTTCTCATTGTTCTAGATTTAAAAAATCCCGATTTATAGTTTAGGTTTCAACTTCTAGCCTCAAAATTTAATCCATAATTATAATCCAAAAATTATTGACTTTTCAATCCAAAAATATCGTCTCACAATTCAATACCCGATTTAGGCCGTAACATATTTTTCAATCCGCAGTTTCAATACCCGATTCCAGCTCTTAGTTTCTGGTGCCAGTTCTTAATCTAATTGTTTAATTCACTATTTTAAATCTTACTTTCACATTGAAACCATAACTTTCAGTCCTATCATTAATCTCCGGTTCTAGTTCTTAGTTTCTAGAACCAGTCCTTAATCATACAGTGTGATTTCCTGATTTCGGTCCCGATTTCAATCTTTAATTTTAGATTCCAGTCTTAATTTACCGATTTCTTATAGTTCTAGATTTTAAAATCCCGATTTATAGTTTAGGTTTCAACTTCTCGCCCCAAAATTTAATCCATAATAATAATCCAAAAATGATTGACTTTTCAATCCAAAAATATCGTCTTATAATTCAAACTCAGATTACTTTAATCTTAACCACCCGATTTTCCCAAGGGAGCTTACAGAGGGTACCTGGGAACGGGACCAATCCTCCTTAGCATAGCGGGCCTAAAACCCTTTTTTTAATTTTCAGTAAAATTAGTAGATTTTTAATTAAGTAGAGCTTTAATAAAATTAGTATATTTACTTTAATTAGAGTTTCAATAGAATTAGTATGTTCCTAATTAGTTTCCATAGAATTGACATATTTGCATTCCTAGTAGTATTAGGAGACTTAATTAACTAGATTTCTAATACGATTAGGATATTTAAATTAATTAGACTCCTAATAGGATTAGAAGACCCAATTAAATAAAATCAAGATATTTAAATTAATTAGACTCCTAGTAGGATTAGGAGACTTAACTAATTAGACCTCTAATAGGATCAAAATACTTTATTAGTTAGACACCTAATAGAATTAGGAGACTTAATTAATTAGACTTCTAATAGAATTAGAACACTTGAAATAATTAGATTCTGGTAGAAGTAAGACATTAGAAATAATTAGACTTCTAATAGGATTAGGAGAGTTAATCAAACTGAAAGCAAAAGACCAAAAAAATAGTTAAAGTTAAGATAACACCAAGAATCCTACGCATAACCAGTCTCCCAGTAGAATTAGGAAACCTAAACTAATTAGAACCAAACAAACAAAAGGAGAACAAATTATTTAGACACCTGAGTGATCCAATGCTGCTGACGTTGGCCGACCTACGATTCAGTAAAGAAGTAACCCACACCTCCTCACAAGTGTGATCAATGACGTGTTGCAGCGTCGATAAATATCTGTAGCTGGCGATCGTTCTGAATTTACCTCTTTAATTTTAGCACTTATTATTTTTTGATTCACCACTCAACCACCCATCGCCAGAGTCCACTTAGGATCGAATTGGGCCACTCTTTCCGGGGATCAAAAGGAACTTAAAAAAAGCGCGTACCAACACCTACTCCCCTTCAGTTTCTCAAACAATGCCTATTCCCCTCTCCAATGGCTATGATGGATGAGATGGTTCGGGCCTAAACAACTTGGAAGGCCTCCTAGAACAACTTCCCTCACCCACCCCGCATACCTATAAATCCATCCCATACATTATCAAATCTCCATGTCTCATTCCCCCATGACCCTCATCAAGCCCCCATCATCCATACCCTTCAAGCCCCCCATATATCAGGGGACCGATGGAATAGGCATCAACGCCCAATGGCCCAAATCCATCAGGGCCAAATGGCCTAGACCCACCAAAGCCCAATGGGCCAGACCTCCCAAGACCTTATGGCCCAAACCCATCCAAGCTCTTTACCCTATACCCAAGCCCAGTAAGGCCCAAACCTTGGATCCTCATACCCATACCCATACCCATACCCTCCACAATTCCCTCAATACCTCACTCACCCACAACCCTCATACTCGGCCCAAGGCGGGAACCCAGCACCTGCCCTTCATCAACCCCAATTCACCCATCCCCATGCACCTCAAGGCCATCCCCAAGTATCCCTCCAAACACAATGGCCTCATCAGTTCTTAAACCAGAATCTAACCTCCACTCATCCCATCACTCCACATAACTTCCCCAACATACAATGGTCCAACCCAGCACCCATTCAGTCCATTTAGCACCAACAAGAAAATCTCACTCTCGCTCCACCATATGTAGAGTGGAGGAGTGGAGTCTCCTGATGGTTTTCAGTAAAGATACCCACAAACTTCACCATTAAAACAGTTAAGTATAGTGCAGTCAATGACAAAACGGATTTCAACAAATAAAGCATCATTCCATACCCATTCTTTAAAAATCAGAGGAAATTCTAGTAGTAAAGCAAACAATTTTAAAACTCAAATCAGCATGTTGTTTCATCACCACCAATCAGTTCACATCAGGAAAACACTACGTAAAAATCAGTACTAAGCTTGCTATCAATTAAAAAATAAGGTGTGGATACTACCCAAATGAGATTAAAATTCAGACCCAATCCTTACCAGGGCTATCTCTCAGCAATGAAAATTCAAGGTGTTCACATTCTCATCAGCTCAAGAACACTTACAGTCCTCAAATAGGGCTGCAAGCATGAGCATAGAGACACAAAAAATCTAAAATAGAAAATATAAAAGAAATACAAAAATCACACAAAACTACAGCTGGCATTTATTCAAACACTACATTTATAAAGAATAAAAACTAAACTCAGTTTACTATACTTAGATCAAAACTCTCTGGCAACGGCACCAAAAACTTGTTGGTTAAATTCTATGTGTGCTTATTTAAATGAGAAAATTAATAATGGCAAAAATAAAGAAGAAAAACAAAAAGATTTTACACAAAGATTTAAACACAGTCCTGCAAGAATCCAGGGCTGTTGTAGCAAGTTTTAATGAGTAAGAGTTTATCCCATAGAGAGTGATGATCTAAAAACCTAAAAGCATATAGTAAACTCCATATCTGGCAACTCTAAACCTACACTAGAAAGTAAGGTAAAGAGAAGGTGTTTAGGTGTCACAAAACTAAAATAAAACTAAAAACAGAAATAAAATTAGATCTAAAGAAAGGAGAAAGAAGAAAATGTAGATGGAGTGGTAAAATAAAATGAAAATGATGAGAAGTAGGCAGTTGTGGGATAATCTTCACTGCAACTCAGATCAAGAACTAGATCTGCATCATTCCTTCACTTGGCTAAAAGCACAAGTGTAAGGTAGAAGAATCCTACTCACCCCTATGATTTGGACTACTCTTAAGGCTATAATCTATCCACTTAAATGGTCATAGATTATCCTAAGGAGGTGATCTAATCACAGGTGCTAAAGTTAGAGTAGGAAAATTATTGCAGACACTATGCTTGCAAGGCTACATGCACATGCAACCATAGGATCAAACAATTCATGTAGATCTGGTGAGAACCACTAAATCTCATAGATTGTTTGGGGCTTTAGAATCAGCTAGTTATTGCTACAAAGAGGCCTGCAATGACCGAGCTCTCAAGTCTGCAATCTCTACAAGATCTCAGATCTATTCTCTGAAATTAGCTTCGCAAAATAATGGAGTTGGATCTGTAGCAGTCCTTCCTTTCACTATAAGCACAAAGCCAGGGAAAAAGAATCCAGCCTCAGCCCTATGACCTGGACTCATACTAAGGCTATGATATATCCACTTGAATGGTCACAGATCATCCCAGAGATGTGGTCCAGCCACGGGATTAAAACCAAAACAATAAACCCACTACTGCCACCATGTGTGTATGGCTACAAGCACATACACCCATGGGAGCATCAAATTCATACAAATATATGTAAAAGCACAGAGAAAATACAGATTTAATGAACTTTAAAAATTGCATTTCATTGAACAAGAAGGACTTACAATGATCTGCCCTCAAGGCAGCAGTCTGTGTAAGAAATCCCAAAGCTCTGCTCACATTGCTCACACAAAACTAGATTACAGATCTACATGATACTTAGCTGCTACATAGATTTAACTTAGCATGGCTGTTGAGCTAAGAAAGATAAAGAAGAAGGAAAAAAGAAAAGAAAACCCTAAACCTAATCCTATGTGATCTCAAGCTAATCCCGGATCCTTTTACAAGACAGTAGAAGTTCTATTTATACAATCCATAAGGTAGTTGTGTGCAATAGCCAATCAGATTTGAGGTTCTTTTGGGGCTGGCTTCGTGGCCTATTTTCAGCCCTTAGATGCCCTGAGCTGTGTGAGACATTGGGATATGTGCCCTAGATGCATTGGAATTCCCAAAATATCCCTAAAGTGTGCAATAGATGGCTGGAACCCGTGCCTCATGCAGTTGGAGCTTCAGAACTTCATTCTCGAGAGGTTCCTTGTGTAGATGGAGCTTCAAGCATGTAGATCTCGAGAGGTTGAATGTACTGCTCGACAAATTCAATTCAAGCATTTAAACGCTTCCTGGGGTTGCAAAATAGCCACATGAACCATTCGACAGGTTCATTTCCCTCAATTTAAACGACTCGTGGAGTTGCTTTTCAGCATTTTAAACCACTCGTGGGGTTGGCTTCAGCTATATTCAGCTCATGGGATGCAATTCCAGCAATATTCACATCTCATGGAGTTTCACTTCAGCAATATAACAACTCGACAAGTTCAAATTTCTTCATTTTAAACCACTCAAGTGGTTCTTCAGCACATAACCACTCGTGGAGTTCATTTACAACACATTCCAGCACTACACTTCACCCGACAGGTTGATTTTCTTCATTATTAACCACTCGAGTGGTTCAATGGGACCTGCTACAGCTCGACAAGTTGCATTATACCTAGTTTTGAACTACTCGAGTTGAGCAATATATCTTTCATCTGCTCAAGTGCTTCAAATACAGAAGTTGTGCTGCTAATGTGGCTCATTTTCTAGCAAGAATACTGCTTGAAGGTCTTGATTTGCAGCAATATAAACTGCTGAGTGCAGCAGTGACACTTCAGCCAACTGCTCGAGTTCTTCAAGGCAGTAATACATGCTGGCTTTGAAGATCTCTAGCTTGGTGCATCAGCACTAAAGTGCTCACATCTTTAATGGTTTCAGCTGCTGTTCAAGTGTGTTGAGGCAGTAACAATAGTAGCTTGGCTCTAAACTTTGATAGGTTGGTTCAGCTGCTCTTATGCTTCAAAGCTTGCTTTAGCAACAGCTGCATATGTGCCACTTGAGTTGCTGCACTGCTGGTTTGCTCAATGTATAATTCATTGCAGTAGAACTCCATAAAGCTTGGGCTTCACCACTCTCTCTCTCAGCAGGACTTCAAAGGCTCCAAAGTATGCTAAAAAGCTCCAATGGTGTGAACCACCATGGTGCATTCATTGTGAATCCATCAGCTCCAAAACTTAGCATAAAATTCCTTCTTCTTGGCACTAAAAGGATGGATTGCAACACTAAGTTATTATTTTCCTGCTATCTACAAAACACACTTAAAAGTCAGTATTAATTGGCTCAAAGGTCCGTCAAAGGTCAGGTTAGGAAGTGAAATGTGGTACTTTTCAGAGAACAACAGAGACAAACCGTTTAAAAGATGACCCCGCCGTCTAGAGAATCGAAGTAGCTGAAAGAACAACTGGACAAGATCCAGAAACAATTGATGAAAATGGGAGGAGCTGAGATCCATGCCACAGACTTTTCTGATTTGTGCCTATTCTCCGAAGTCCCCTTACCCCTAAAATTCAAAGTATCAGTCTTTGATAAATATAACGACACGGGGAACCCCATTGCACATTTCAAGTCCTACTGCGAGGACATGTGTCAGTACGAGGGAGATGAATGCTTGCTCATAAAGGTCTTCTAAAAGAGCCTTACGGGTCCAGCTTTAAGGTGGTTCACATCATTGGAACCTTCCATGACAAAAAAATAGAAAGACCTGACCCACTTGTTCCAAGAACAGTATGTCTACAACATATACATTGAGCCTAGAAAATTCAACCTAACCCGATTAATGCAAAAATCAGACGAAGCATTTAGTGATTATCTTGGGCGATGGAGGGCGCTAGCATCTCAAGTCCGGAACAGAATACCCGACGATGAGTAAATTGAAATGATATCAAAGAACACCCTTTCGGTCATCTCAGACTTCTTAGTATACCAACAGCAGTCCAGCTTTGCTGATTTGGTAAGGAACGTCAATCGCTGCGAAGATGTGATAAAAGAAGGGCGTTTAAATAAAACAGCAAACAGTGGGGTTCGGAGGTTCGTCGATCAGAGGAATGAAAGAAGAACCGGGGCAAATGTACAAATAGTTGGCAACATATGACCTAATATCAGCACAACTCCATTCCAATTTAGGGCAACCAAACCAACCCTAACCAGAAGCGAGCCAATGCAGAGAATTGGAAATAGCTAAGGGGCACAGATGACCCCAGAATAGAGAAATGCCCATTTTGATCGAGTCTTCACACCCTTGGGGTAGTCACTAAATATTCTGTTGCCTTTGTTAATTGAAAAGGGTCTGGTCACAACACTCCAGCCACGACCCGTTGAATCCAATCCCAAGAAATTATGACCCCAACACCCATTGCAACTTCCATCAGGGACCGGGCCACCCAACTGATCGCTGTTTCCCTTTGAAACACGTAATACAAGACTTGATAGAGGCCGGTAAGATCATCCCTCCAGCACTTCCCCAAGCCAATCAGCATGCCAATATACACCAAGTGACGCTTCCCCCACCCCCACCAGGAGGGGCAGGCCCAAGACCGACCATCAGCATACTGGAAGAAGATAATGAGGAATTTGATCCGTCGGATTATATCCACGCCTAGGAAGATTTTATGGTACGACGGCAGAGAGACCGGGAAGATACAAGTATTGGGGTGATCGAACCCTTGAATTTGGCTGATTACTTTCTCGCGCCACAAGCAAAACCTTAGATCTTACGATATATTTCCCATCACTGCCTCTCATAAATTATGTCCAAATCAATTCCTATCAACCATACACGGCGACCCCCGCCAATTACCCAGTGGCCGATTTTGCCCCCCATTCCCCTCCATCACCAATTAATTATCTATGGCCTGCCCTACCATATCACCCCCCATACAGTCATCCGCCACCCCCAATAACCCTCGTTGGCCCACCTTCTCCACCCTTCTAGAAGTTAACTAGGTATTGCCCACCTTTTCAAAGCCATCAGTACAAGCACAGCAAATACCTGTCGTCATTCCATTCTAGATCCCAGGACAAACTTACAATCCTCATCAAGTCTCGCTCAATTATAGTCAAACAGATATTAATGTCGGTAGCAACAGGGATGGGGCAGTTGATTTTGTCACTAGGTCCAGAAAGATCTCTAAGCAATCGAACGCACCAGTAGCAGTTCCAACCCGACCAGAGGGGAGGAAAGATGCTACTGCGATAAACTCATTTGAGAAGATGAGACGAGAACACATACTTGAAGCCCAGCTAAGAAGAATTCCGGCCCATATCACGGTCTGGGATCTGTTAATGGCACTCCCTCTTCATTTTCAAGCTCTGATGGGGGCATTAAAAAATGCACATGTATCTCTCCAAGTGAGCCCAGATGGGGTCGGGCAGCTAATTGGGTAGGTGATGGCCCCCAATGCCATCTCTTTTTCAGATGTTGATTTACCAGAGGAGGGAAATAATCATTCTGAATCCCTTAATATTACTGTAGAAACTAGAAATATGGTAATTCCATTAGTATTGATCGATAATGGGTCTGCTTTGAATGTGTGTCCTCTGAGAACATCCATAAAAATAAGGGTAGATCCTTGTATGTTGAGGCCGACAAAAACCTGTGCCAGAGGGTTTGATAACACAAGGAGAGAGATAATCGGGGAAGTCGATCTTGAGCTCGTGATCCAGTCAATGACCTTTTCCATACCTTTCCAAGTGATATACATCAAGTCCTCTTTCAACCTGCTATTGGGGTACCCTTAGTTACCTGAGGTCGGGGCAATACCTTCAACGTTGCATCAGAAACTTAAATTTGTGATTGGGAAAAAGATCATCACCATCATAGGTGAAGGGCATGATGAAAGAGAAAAATCCACCCATAACATTGAGAACCCAAAAGTATTAGATGTGTCGCACGCAACCGGAGATATAGACCTCCACAATTTTGAATATGAGATATTAGCGGTAGTCTCAGATCCCCCAGAAAGCATCACCTTGAAAATCGGAGGCAGAATGGTTGCAGCTGTGGCCATGCTCCAGAAATGGGGCTACCAAAAAGGTAAGGGGTTGGGACCCTGATTACAGGGCAGAAGAGAGCCAATTAGGGCCCAAGGTGGCCAGCAAGTAAGATTTGGGCTAGGTTATAAGCCCACTGAAGAAGAAGTCAGAGTGGCCAAGGAGAAGGCCCAAGTAATTGCTGCAAGAAAAGCTAAGGGAAAACGCTTAGAAGAAGAACATTGTCCTAGACCTCACATCAGGGAGACCTTAGTAACCGCAGGGATTGTGAAGATTGATCAGAATGGGGTAACACAATTAACCTCGCAAAAACCCATCGCCCATGTCCACCCCACCAATCCTCAAATTATCCCTCCCAACCTAGAAGTAGACCTAGCCTCTCTGTCCCTCTTTGAGGAAGAGTTTTCTATACCTGCACAATCTCCCCCTGTGGTAAACCACCATAGGACCTTCCTAACATTTGAGGACAGAGTCCAAGATGAACCCAGGATCAACATGATGGAGGTTGACTCTAAGGAATTATATCAATTAACCCCCTCCATCCAAACAGGTAAAAGAGCAGCACCACGGGTAAGAAATTTGGCGTCTATGCTCCAAACTCCGAAAGCAGCAAGTGGCCTAAAATTCGGCACCCGCTTTCTAAAAAAAACAACCTATAAAAATTAAAATGAGCCCTTGGCAGGAAATACCATGTATATATAGGGACTCTCTTGGCCAATAGTCCACTTTCGAAGAAAAGAAAAACCTAAAAAAATAGAAAAAATGCAAAATCCAAAAATATTATCTTTCAAAATTCCCAAGAAAATCTAAGAAAATGATGCCTTAATCGAAAAACCCATCCCACGTGAAGTCGACATCTTTCCTATAGAAATACAAGAATAGGTAGAAGTCACGAGTCTAGACAAGGAGATCCCTGCTAAGGAGCTCCCCAATGAACTCCTTGAGTAGTTTGTCGACTTTGAGCACAGCCCTACCCCTATCGTTGAAGAAACAGAGGACGTCAATCTAGGGACCGAGGAGATTCATAGAATCACCAAGATAGGAGCGTCACTGTCTCCCGAGGAAAGAAAAAGCATGATCTATTTCCTTCGATCATACCAAGACGTCTTCGCATGGCCGTATGAGGAAATACCTAGTTTGGACACCGATTTGGTCAAGTATGAGTTGCCACTCTACCTTGATATCAAGCCGGTCAAGTAGAAATTGAGATGTCTCTAATCAGAATGGATGCTGAAAGTAAAGGACGAGGTCATCAAGCAATATGACGCAGGATTTCTCATGGTCTCCAAGTACCCTCAGTGGTTAGCCAATATCGTCTCGGTATTAAAGAAGGATGGGAAGGTCCGCATGTGTATTGATTTTAGAAACTTAAATAAGGCGAGCCCGAAAGATGACTTCCCTTTGCCACACATCAATATCTTGGTCGATAATACTGCCAGGCTTGGGATGCTCTCATTTATGGATGGATTCTTTGAATACAATCAGATCAAGATGATAGAAGCAGACTGAGAGAAGACAACATTCATCACTCCCTAGAGAACTTTCTGCTACCGAGTCATGTTGTTCAGGTTAAAGAATGCTGACACAACATACCAAAGAGTTATGACGGCACTATATCATGACATGATGCACTGAGAAATTGAGATATATGTTGACGACATGATCGTCAAGTTACCAGAGCGAAGTTACCATTTGATAAACCTCCAAAAGCTATTTGAGAGGCTGAGAAAATATAGGTTACATATGTATTCTCAGAAATGCGCATTCGACGCCATGTCATGAAAGTTACTAGGATTCATCATCAGCAGCAGAGGTATCGAGGTTGATCCAGTCAAGGTAAAAGCTATCACAAAAATGCCACCACCGTCTATCGAGAAGAAGGTTAGAGTGTTCTTGGGCAGGATATAATACATCAGTCAGTTTATTGCACAACTCACTCCTATCTGCATACCGATCTTCAAACTACTGAGAAAATATTCACCCGTTGAATGGAACGACGACTGCAAAGCAACATTTGATAAAATCAATGGTTATATCCTCTATCCACCAGTTTTAGTACCACCCAAGCCAGGGAGACCACTCTTAATGTATCTCTCCATGACAAAAGTTTTGATGGGATGTCTCCTAGGGCAGCATGATGAGACAGGAAGAAGAGAGCAGGCCATCTACTACCTGAGCAAGAAATTTACTGACTACAAGAAGCGTTATTCTCATCTGGAGAAAGCATGCCTGGCTCTCATATTGGCTACCCAGAGGCTCCACGATTACTTGCTATCCCAAGATGTTCTACTCCTAGCACGAATGGATCCATTGAAGTACCTATTTGAAAAGTCGGCTCTCACTGGCTGAACTGCACGCTGGCAGCTCCTATTGTCCAAATTTGACATCACGTACGTCACTCCGAAGTCCATCAAGGGGCAGGCACTAGCTGATCATCTTGCGGAGAATCTCTTACTAGACTATGATCCTTTGAGAACCAAATTCTCATATGAGGATATCTTGCTTATGACGGAGGACGATACCGTAGAGATGGAGGAATCTTGGGTAATGCACTTTGATGGGGTAGCAAATGTCGGGGTGGAGTCGACACTATTATGATTTCGCTAAAGGGATCCCACGTTCCAGTCTCCATCAAACTCAATTTCCCCTGCACCAACAACATGGTCGAGTATGAAGCTCGCACAGCTGGCCTAATGCGGCTTTGGACCTGGATGTAACTCATTTCAGGGTGTTTGGTGATTCACAATTAATCATATGTTAGATAAACGAAGACTGAAAGACGAAGGACGAGAAACTAGTCTCGTACCATGAGCACCACAAAGATCTGATAGCATGCTTCAAGGATGTTACTTTTTCCTATGTCCCACGGGTAAGAAGTCACTTTACCATTGCATTAGCAACTTTGGCCTCAATGGTAGAAATCCCCTATGGTGTCGAGATGAAGCCGATCATGATTGAACAAAGGAATGAGCCAACCTTTTGCCTCCAGATTGAGGAACCTACAAGGTTAGATGATAAGCTGCCATGGCTCTCTGACATCAAGAACTTCCTCGATGCCCGCACTTTCCTTGAGGGTACGTCTAAGACGGACAAACGGATCATCTAGCGTCTAGCAGCGAACTACGTCATCTGCAGTGAATGCCTCTACAAGAGATCTTATAACAACATCTTGCTCAGATGCCTTACTGAAGGCGAGGCAGCCAACATCATGAGGGAGATCCATGAGGGAGTATGCGGGGCTCACGTCAATGGACACATGCTTGCAAAGAAGATCCTACAACAAGGATACTTCTGGACCACTATGGAAACTAACTACTGCAAGCACGTTCAGGAATGCTACAAATACCAAGAACACTCCAGTCTGATACAAGCACCCGCCATTGATCTACACAGCATGACCACTCCATGGCCATTTATCACCTGGGGCCTCGACGTCGTTGAAAAGGTTAATCCGAAGGCTTCCAATGGACATCGGTTCATCCTTGTTGCTATTGAGTACTTCACCAAATGGGTAGAAGCGATATCCTATATGAACATCACGGCCAGTCACGTTGAAAAATTCATCAAGAACAACATAGTTTACCGATTTGGCGTACCCAAGGACATCATCACCGATAATGGCACCAACTTTAAAAACAAGCACATCAGGGCCTTCTGCGAGAAGTACAAAATCAAGCACCATCGCTCGTCGCCTTATCGACCACAAACCAATGGGGTCATGGAAGCTGCTAATAAGACAGTATCCTCATCCTTGAGAAAATGGACGTCACCTATTGAGATTGGAGTGAAATATTACCATTTGCATTATGGGCCTACAGGACGTCAATCCGCACCGCCAGAGGGGAAACACCTTTCTCCCTTGTATATGGAACTTAGGCCATCCTGCCAGTAAAAGTTAAAGTACCCTCGCTTCGAATCCTCATGGAATCAGGCTTACCTAAAGCTGAAATGGAGAGGTCCTTCTTTGAGCCGCTGAACTTGCTAGACGAGAAAAGACTCCTAGCCTTGTGTCATACTCAAGTTTACCAAGTGTGAATCGCCTGTGCTTACAACAAACGTGCTCGCAGTCGAGATCTAAAAGTGGGTGACACCATACTCAGGAAAATCTTCCCATCCCCCATGCTTATCCAAGTGGGAAGTTCAAGCTCAACTGGAAAGGACCCTATGTCATCTGAGAAGTACTCTCGGGATACGCCATCTGCCTCCCCACCATGGACGGAGATCACTTTCCTGAGCCTATCAATGTTGGATACGTCCATCGATTCTATTCCTAAGTCTTCACGGTAAGGTAAGTATTGGTAAAAATATATGTGTGATTACTTAAGGACCACAAAAAAGAGGCCATCATTTCAAAGCCAAGTAGCCAAAAAACATCTCTGAATGATTATATCCTTTACTACACCTGTTGAGCTATTGACCTTTCCTTCATTAACCCCTCCCAGAAAAATGAAAAATATGTGTATATACCATTAAAAAAAAAAGGAAAAAAAAAAGAGTTACCATCAAATAAAAAAAATCAGAAAAGCAAAATCTCGAAAAGAGGATGTTTGAAAAAAAAAAGAACCAAAAGATAGAAAAGAAAGAAATCATGGGGCATGTACAGTCAAGATCCCCCAAGGAAAAAGTATATTATGGCAGCTAGAACTCAATCAAGAAAGCTTTTTAAAATCCCAGAATACCTTCAAGATTCCTAACCTAACCCATGGCCACGATACATCCTGAGGAAAAGCCCTCTTTAAGGTCCACAAGCAATCACAATATCCATTGAGTCAACACGAGCCAAGTTCTGAGACGACAAATGAATTACATTCAGCCAGCTATGATAGAATCAACATCCATGTTGTGGCCTTTGATAAGGTAAAAGAAAATTAAAGAAAAATATACGAGCTCAAAGCAAGATGGACATGATGAAAACTCGAAATGGCTCCATCGGTAAAAACAGCGTGCTTGTGCGGACTAGGTGAAAACTTGAGAAGTCGCCTGGGGTAAAAATGCATACCCCTGGACGTAGTGAAAACCCAAAAGGGCGCTTTGGATAAAAAAGAGGGCATAACGGGCACGACGAAAATCTACCTTGGGCGTTGTGAGTAAACAGGGTAAAGAAGGAAAGAGCAAAGAATCCTTGGTCACCCTCCCATGCTACCTAATTCATGACTGGGATGCTCATGTTAGCTCAAATCAGGTCCCGACCAAGAATGTCATCATAACCGCACCGTCAGATGTATGAACCGAGGTAAAGAGAAAAGGTCAATTTGATCCAAAAGGGATGGACGTTCCGGCCTTGGTAAAATTGCTGACCTCGCTCAAATCGAACCACGTGATCCAACCACATGAAGGGGTTCGACTATGCTCAAAATTGAGACCCACTGCTTCCCCTTGCGTTTAAGGCACTAGAGAAAAAAAAAAAAAAAGAGTGGGATAATAAATTTTCCTTTCCCATGTTCAGGCCAGCACTATGCACACCTCGCTCAGGGATGATTGGATTGATGACCAGAAATACCACTTTTGTAAAAGATAATACATTTTCTTTTCCCATTTTCACACCCACACTATGTGCACCACCCAGGGCAAGGAGGCCACTTTTATAAAAGATAATACATTTTCCTTTCCCATTTTCACACCCACACTGTGTGCACCACCATAGGGCGTGGAGACCACTTTTGTAAAAGATAATATATATTTTTTTCCCATTTTCACGCCCACACTATGTGCACCACCACCAGGCAAGAGGGCCATTTTGCAAAAGATAATAGCTTTCCCTTTCCCATTTATATAATCGTGCTATGTACTTTCCATCCCAAAAAAAAAATCCATCAATCAAAGAGAGCAGGAATGATACTTCTGTAAGATCATCGATTTCCCTTTTCAATTTACAAGTCTGTATTATGCTTACACCACATCTCCAAAAAATAATCTCTGTGATGTCTAGTTTCCCTTTTCCTTTCTTTACAAAAACTGAAAAAAGACAAAAACATAAAGAAAACATCTATACCAAAAAAATCAATCTGAACAGGGGTTTCTTGGGCCCCCTTCTATGGTTTTGATCTACCCAAAAAAGATATGTGCAGGATGGAATCAACGACCTAACTCGTACTTCAAGGCACGAATCTCTGCACGTAAAGCATCCTCCCATACATCCCGTTCTGTCATCCAACAGACATGAAGACTCCTATACCATTTCCAAGAGGCATTAGTAGCATCGAGAGCGTTATTTAAGGCTTCTTCTAGGTGAAGGACCTCACACTTAGCTACATCAGCTCTAGCTTCTGCCGCCTTTGCTCTAACCATTTGTTTCTCTAAATGCTCATGTAGGATTTGCCTCTCGTCCATCAGTAGCTCAATACAAGTTCAAAGCATCGACTCCTTCTTCGGCCAAGGCCCCCCTACATCACTGCTCTCTCCGAGACCCAAGTGACTAGTAGAAGACGTCTCAGACAATAGCCAAGCCTCATACTCTGGAGAGGTCAAAACGAAATTCCCCTGCTCTAGATTGCACATAAGCATCGACTGACTCATTTCTCAGAGAGCAGCTATCCTATCCAAGTCTCCAAGGGATCCCCGAGAGAAAATTAAGTCAAATAAGGGTGGTTTTACTGCATAGGGCACCTGCTGAGAGCAACCAAACTAGCGCAGCACTCGAAATGGGAAATAGTAAGTGTTGTCGGTCAAACCAAGGTGAGTGATGCCCTCATGATCTCTGGTGCAAACCATTAGGAAAGTCCTGTCTAACCAAGGAAGCCTCGACCGACCAAACAAATTGACCCTTGTATATCCCCCAGCGGAAGCATGGGGCATCTACCCAAAAAGCAGCGGGCCACCTCCCCACAAGCAACATAGAAGCGAGGTATGGGTCCCAAAATGGAAAGGTGCTCCCCTAGCCAGACCTGGAATAGAAGCGGGCATCCCCTAAGGTAATCCACCTTACCCAAGGTAAAGGCGTCAAGGTAACGATAGAGCTCTGCTAAAACTAGATGCATCACAGAATGACCTCCCTCTAATTCCATCAAGACGTCACAGAGTGCCAGAGAGAAGCTTTCTCTCCCAGTATAGAAAAGAACCTCAGAGATCAGACAGAGAGCGAAAGCCTTCATATTATAAACGTTTCTAATCAGCAATTTTACAGGATCTCGTCGCCAAAAAGTTTTCTCAGGAATTTCATTGAACACCTGGTGGGCCCGCCAATGAGACTTTTCTCATAATCAATTTTTTTCATGCCCAAAGTCGTGTGGACGGCTTAAGCATAACCCGACTTTGGCACTACTTTGGCAAGGCTCTTGTGAAGCTTTAAACCTGACAAGCTGGAGAGTTCCTCAAGTGTAGGAGTCAGCTCACGGTTCCTGAAACGGAGGACATGGGTGCCCACGTCCTAAGAAGAGGCCGCCGCATGTATAAAATCCCAAAGCAGAGGGACTTCAAGGAAAGATGAGAGATGGGACAATCCAAGCTGATCCAGACCCGTGAGCTCACTCTGATTCAAACTCTCAAGCCACTTCTTTAAAAAACTGGGCCCCATGCCCAAAGAGGAAAGTATAGCGGCCCCAGGCCCCCCACAAGAGAAAAATGAGGGATGGGGAAGTCATTTTTGCTAGTCCCCTTGCCAGCCCACCTATATTTCCTGCATGTACCTTAAAGAAACACCATGGACCACATACTGGGATACAAGGAATTTAAAAATCTAACGACTATATAACTTCTTCTCTCAGGAACAATCTGCATAAAGGTGAAAGCATCGGTCGAAATTAATCAAAGCACAACCCATAGGCCATCTTTTCTAATCAAACCCATCCTGCAAGCAATCTAGTATACTACAGCAAGCTAAAGGAAGAAATAGAGTATACAATAAAAAGAAGGCACTAACATTCATTCTGACAACCATCCAAAGCATAAGTGTCATATTATCCATTACATCTTCTCAAAACCAAAAAAAAAAATAGTAATGTCTCAAAAGTCTCAAATATTCAAATAAAAAAGAGCAGGCCTAAATCCTTGGCAGCACCCTTCAATTTCTTGCGATGGTGGGAGGTACTATGGTACGTCCGAACCTCCCCCACCCGGGACCACGCCTGAGAGAGTCGGCTAAGTAGGGAGCACGATTCCTTTTCGAGAGCGTGCTACAAGTCATACCCAAAGTCATCAATCAAGATCGGTCGAAAGATAATGATAGCAAAGCAATGATCATAACCAGTTAGTATGATACTTACCACCTCCACGACACGAAGGTCGGCAATATGGCAATAATACTCTGCCTAGTTGACTGCTGACTCATAATCCTACAGAAGAGAAGGAGAGGAGGTTAGCTACGTAAGCCATAGTACAAAAGGCAAACATGTAGAAAGAAGAAAAAATGATAAAGGCTTTCCCCGGGAACCAATTCAAGAGGAGGAACCTGGACCGGTTCAGCTAATATACGGGCCCGCTCATCTATGGCTGCACACAAACTTGTAAGAAAGGCATCATCAAGGCATCTGAAGGTCCCCTAGACTTCAGCAGTCGAGCTACCAGAGGCACCCGTCCCAGAAGGGTCTGAAGGGCCAACTCCTGTAGCCAACCTGTCACCACCTCATCGTCATCATTAGAATCACCTCTCTGGTCAAACTGTGAAAAGAAGCAGAGTTTCAGTTAGTAGAGGTAAAAATTGAATTAGAACTATTAGAAAGTTGCCTAAAAAAAGGAAAGAGGAGAGCTACCTGGGATCGCGGGTCAATAAAAGCCATGAAGTTAGCACCAGGGACGAAACACGAAAGAATGGACCGATAGGGCAAGGACTCATACCATAGTTGGTATCCCCCATGCATGAGAAGGTCATCAATGGGGACCCCATGATGGAGAAATCCGGCAGAGAGCTCCTCAATGGTACCCTCAGGAGCCATAACATTTGCGGGAGGAGCCTGCGGTACGGCAAAGTAGTCTCGATGTTGATGGACCACTCTCTCTCCCAGGTAATATGCCCGAGCCCAAGCCCCGTAAAAGAAAATAATGCATTGGTCAATGAAAAAGTGGGACAGACCCATGGCGGCTCGATTCTAGAAGGGAGAGCCAACGTAAGGGTCGTAGATGACCTGGCCAAACAAAAAAGTGTCCTATCAGTCAAATAGGTAGCATAAAAAGAATGCTAAAAAAGAAAAGAGAGAAATAGCTGTACCTACTCCGGGATCAGTAAGTCAAATTGGGACCTCAGGCCCATCTCTAAATGCTTCATTTTTGACATCTTGATGGCGATTCTTGTGCCAGTTGCTCATAAGCGGATATGTCTAGTCCTCTGAGAAAAGGAGACGGTGGCCGGACTGGAAGTGCAGGTACCCCCAAATCTGAAAAAAACAATAAATGTAAAAGATTCAGATGCAGGATGAATGACTAGCCAATAAACCAAGGAAAGTAGGAGAGTCAGGGGTTACCTAAATCACAAGCCAAAAACCAATGATAGAAACTATGTTCCCAACTGAGGCTTGAGCCAGGCTAGAAATCAACAAGGCGTATCCGGCCCCGCCCCAGCCATACCGGTGCACATCATCCCAATTTCCCATGAGACTAAGCAAGGACAATATAACCCGGCCCCCGCTGGCATTTGTAAAAAGGGTCTTGTCCAGGAGGAAAAGGAGCAAGATGTGAGCCAACATCACCGCATGCACGGGTTCAATAGGGATATTCGCATCCGACTGGCCCAAATCCACAAATTCGTTCTCATTAAACAAATCCGCCAGCCAATATAATTTAACTTCAGAGCCATGCTTGTGCTGAGAGGAGGGGTAATCCCTGATTAATTGAACCACCTCATTCTGACCTGGTACGTGAAGGTTGGTCACCGGTGTGCCCCCAATCCTAATCCCCGTAATCATTGACCAATCGACGGGGGTAATAGTCATCTCAGCCATCGCCATGTGGAAAATCATAGTCTCAGGTCGAAAGTGCTCAATTAAGGCCTTCACATAGGCCGAGTCGCCCTCATGCTAGGGCACAAAAGGAAATCCCCAAAACCGGCCTGGGCAAGGAGAAACTTCACCTCCGGAGGGAGGTAGCGGTAGAGGCGCTAGAGGTCGAGCCAACCTCCACGGAACATAATTGATGGCAGGTCCTGCACCAAAATAAAGAGGTGTCAGATCCCAAGGATAAACCAAGCTCGCATGAAGAAAAGACAAGGCGGCAAAATAAAACTTATCTTATTACCTTGCCAACAATCCCAAAATTTGAGATATGGGTGTACTGTTGATTGAGCAGACCGGTGCAGGCCCCCTCCCCTTGCATCTCGTACAAAGGCTGGGAAGAGCACTGCACTATGAAGAGCTGCTCCCCACGGGGACCGTAGACCACCTCTGGTCCCTCCTCTTGCCCTTACCCCTCCTCTTGCCCGTGCCCTTCCTCACTCGACATCCTGAGACAGACACAAGCAACAATATCAAGATATGTCAGTAGCAAGACATAAGCAGGTAAGTATGCCCCTTTTATTTTCCATCAATCTTAAATCATCATCATTTCTAAGAAATGCATCAAAAAAGAAGGGGGGTGGGGCCCCCAAGGTCCCTACGTTTCAGAAAAGGGAAAGTGCACAAACAAAAAAATATATAATAATAATAATAGTAAAAACAAACAAAAATGCATATATATGTAACAAAAAAAAAAAATCAATCAAAAAAAGAAGAAAAGCAAAACATGTATAAACATACAAAAGAAGAGAAGAAAGTTTTTCTTTTTCCAGCAAACAAAAGTCCAAAAATATATGTTTATATATACACATGCATACACAATGAAATTGCAAAAAAAAAATTAAAAAAATATCATCATCGTCTTGGATGGCACAAACAAAAAAGCTATCTAGATCCACGCAATAGAGAGGAAAGAGAAGCCCCTAATCACATCACATCAACAAGTGGAGAAAAGAGTAAGGCATCACTAAACAATCATATTTTTGCTCAAAATCAAGGCCAATGCACATGGAAGAAATCAAAGGAGTCATGAATAATCATACTTGCAAGAAAAATCACTCATTCATCATCTACAGAAGCAAGAATCCTAACCACATTACAAAGTTTTCAAGAAAAATCAAAATAGAATGGGGTTAAACATTGATTACCTTCAAGAAAAATAGATCCCCGATTCGACGTGGAGTGTGTGTTTGATCGACATGAGCTGAATCCGACGATAAAACAAGGCTCAAGGCAAATCCAAAGGAACCCTACCAGGAGGTTCCGTTTTAGTTTAGAGAGGGGGGGAGGAATAAATTTTAAAAATAGCCCCTTGTGGCTCTGGTTCGATTGTTTTAACCCCCCTCCCTCCCAGATTTGACTTAGAGTGTATAAAATACACGCCAGGCATGTTTTGACCCCAAGGTGGCTTGGCGTGTGTAATATACACGTCAAGCCAAACCTGGCCCAATTTGGCATGGCGTGTATAAAACACACACCAAGCTCTTCCTGGCCAAGTTTGGCTTTGCATTAGTATTATACACGCTTAGCATGATCTTCCTCGGACCTGAAGTGGTGCACATGACCCCGGAATGACAGGTCAACCCCCATTTGATCTGCTCGGGAGGCTATGCTAGAATAAATGGTTCAAGATCATTGAGCATGCTCAAAATCCCGAACATACAAAAATTGACATAAAATAAAATTAAAAAAAATTTCACATAAAATAACAAGAAAAATCACATAAAATAACAAAAAATCTGCATAAAAATAACAAAATATATTATAAATAATAATAATAACGAAAAATATATGGAAAATAACAAAAAAATAATAATAACATGTGCATATACATGTGTCATCCAAAAAAGGCACGTACTCCCAAACAGCGTTGCGATGCCAATTCGCTCCGCTCGGATAGTCGTGCTAAATTAACTTCAAGATTGATGGGTTCACCCAAAGACATCGAACCCTACTTCATATAGGGACACCCATGACCGGTCAGATAAGGCAATCAATGCCTCACATGATTGGAGGCAAACTGTGAATCTTCGCATATTTGCTTCGCACCTATCTTTAGGTATGGGTCGATCACCCCCTCACTTATGAAGCTATTTTATTCAGAATGAAACTTCAATATCAAACATCTATAATCATCTCGAGAAGCGAATGTTTTTCCCAGCATATTGGGCTTTCGCAACTCGCTCCATCTCAGTTATGCCCAGTAATGTCGCTAAGCACTTGGGGACTGATGACCTTGAGGAATGGACATTTTTCCCAACATATAGGGCTTTCGTTTACTCACCATGTCACCCACTTGATGTTTGAGGTTCATTCTTAATACAGTTGAGCCGTCAGTGATGCCTTGGGCCTCTTCGAATGTCTCTTGTCTTTGGCATTCGATCATTAGTGATCGGATACCAAAGAGGGGCATCCGTAGATACCCAAATTTGGCCCAAGGCCCGATCAAAACATACTTCGAGAGAGGCACACCCTCGAGCTTCCGATAGCATCTCCCACACCCTTAGGACCCTTCCCAAACCCTTAGGAATTACCCCAACCTTTAGAAACTTCTCTGAACCCTTAGATAACCCTCCCGGGTAATGGTTAGAGTGAGATGTACCAGGGTTGACAGGGACCTCTACTGAGACTGAATCTTATATCATTGAAAAGTAGAGGTTCCCAACTTTCCAACAAGCTAATAATCACCTCAATCCAAGTTATACTTTAAAAGTTACGGCGATCCAAAGAATGTCTAAAAATTGCACCTGACTGAGGTATGCATGGCGTGTGTATTACACATGCCAAGCCATCTTTTCCCAGAAATGGCTTGGCATGTGTAATACACACGCCAGGCTTAGCTATAGTAACTCTTGGATTTGCTCAAATTTCACTTTTGGCGTTTGACTTGTTGACCATCTCAATGTTTAGGGTGGGTGGACTGTTGCACCCCTATTTAGGCTATTTGCAACCCTCTAGTCATTTGAAACCTCACCCTATCATCTACCATTGAAACTCATTGCCCACATTTCCAAGCTCTCAAAATCCTAGGAAACCTAAGATTAGAAGATTACCTAATTGCTAACCCTAATTAGCCCTTAAGCACCCTCCTAACCTACCTTTTTCTAATAAATAGTGAGGCACCCCTCCCTTTACAAAGGCTTGAAAAAAATCCAAAGGAGAGAAAAGATAAAGAGAGAGCTTTCCTCCCCTTTGGTGCACCATTTTCATACAAATTCCAAAACTACAAAGTTTCCTTTAGACCCCACCTTTCATAAAAAATATCCTAGTTTAAGTGAAAGCTACCCCCTAGCCATCCTCTCCTACCCCTTAGCTACCAAGCTTTAGAGGTTAAAACCCACTCTTCCATCATCCAAGCCATCGAATTTTTATCAAGTGCAACTATGCGAAGGTCCACAAGTGTGCTACAAGGGCCCGAGAGCTCTGGCTCTCCCCTCTACTCCTCTATCTTCTTAGCTTCTCCATTATCTATGAATTTGGGCCGTTACGTCGCTGAAATCTTGGTAATTGCGGAGGGGCACAAATAGGATCCAAGTGCCTTTGGGCAAGAGGAAGTGCTCTTTTCTTTTTTTATTTTTCTTTTATTTTTGCCATAAGTAGAGACTGCTTTTGAGTGGGTTGATCGGGCGCCTAACACCTTCCCGATCAATAACCGAAGGCCCTACCTAAGAGCCTTTGGGGTGGATCGGTAAATCAGAGTCATATTTTTGGCACTATGGTGCTTATAAAATTAATTTGGGTATTGATAAGTAGTGAAAAATACCATTTTTTACCCCTAAACATGAGCCTTGAAAGACCCTTGAGAGGACTAAATAAGTGCTTTAGTGTTCATATTGCAGCTAACCAAAAAGACAGGTCCAAATCCGAAAACCATCCTAAAATGATCAAAAAGCTGACAACGCATGTCAAACTCAAAGAGGGAGTGAAGAAATAGCCTCAGCAATGGCTAAAAAGGTCCTAAAAGAGCAAGAAAAGACCTGAAGAAGAAGAAGGATCCATTCGCAAAGAAGAATGGAAGCTAAAAGTTCAATTCGCAAAGGACATCTACTATTCGCAAAGAACTTTGAACTTTGCGAAAAGAAGAGAAGTCCTTTGCGAAAAGACCTCCTGAAGCCAAAATGCTTTGCGAAAAGAAGAGAAGTCCTTTGCGAAAAGATCTCCTGAAGCCAAAGTCCTTTGCAAAAAGATCTCCTGAAGCTAAAATGCTTTGCGAAAAGAGATTCTGGAGCCAAAATGCTTTGCGAAGAGAGATTCTGGAGCCAAACTACTTTTATGAAAAAGCCCTTAAACTATGCGAAATGGCATTCTGGGATTTGTCGTCCAAGGGTATTCAGAAACTTTGCACGCTACCTAATGCGTTTTAAAACCCAAGGACATTAGGAAGATTACGAGCACGAACCAAAGGCATATTCCACCCCATGTGAACACCCAAAGATGAAATTACTTGGCGGGAACTTCTAGAAGCTCAAACAGATTTTTGAATTACATAATGTAATTGATGCCTCTGCTTCTGATTGGAACGATCAAGCATTTACGATTGGCGAACAGATCCGGATCCCGGTGCTCGACTCCTATTGGTTGATACAGATCTATCCAATTCGATTGGTTGATACACATCCGAGTGGCTTAGGGAAAACTATAAATAGAGAACCATTTGCCCAATTTGGGTATCCAGATTTTAGAGTTTTCATCTCTGTTTCCTCATTCCGGTCTACGATAGCTTATCCGAACCCCCAATCCCTTCTTGTAGTTTACCTTTGAGAGCCATTGTGAGTGATTTGTACTTCCAAGTTGGATTCAAGATCAGAACTGAGGGCTCTCAAAAGCCTGCATCGTAAGTCGAGGGCTCTCTAAGAAGCCGTGCTCAGAATTGTAACGTTGGATTTTAAAAGGTTCTTGTAATTTGTGTCTTCTCCATTGGAGTCATGTCGAGGGTTGTTCACCTTAGTGCATTAGACTTCTTTAGATTCACTCATCCGCATCCAACTTCCCTTAATTCATCATCCTGCAATTAGCGTTGGTAACCTAAAAGATTCTGATGATGTTCATGTTACGAACTAAAGAATAGGCCTATTAACTATTGGATGATCTGTGACCATTGGACGGATCATAGCCATAAGTCTAAACCTATTCCTTAATTCGATTTATTTCTCTACATCTATCTTTGGTAGCAGATGAAGATTGAATCGCCTGTGGAAATCTGATTCTCCATTAAAATTGAGGCTAAAATGCATGAAGCTATTATTTCGCATTTGTCTTATTTTAAACATCTCCCCAACTCGGATCTCGGATCATGTAGATAGTTCTTTTCTTTATTTGCTTATAGTTAAATGTGACACAATCCAACACTCTCTTTTATCTATTCTTTTAGATAATTATAGAGCCGATCCGTAGCATGGATCCGAGGTTTATCTCTCATTTTAGACAAACTTCTCGTGGACGATCTTGAAATACTTACTTTTAAAACTTGCTACAATTGGCCTCGATCTTGCAGGCCGGTGTTAGCCCCAATGTCTTGATATCCCTTTCATAAGTTAACATCCATATAACCTAGCATTCTTTAATTCTTTAATTCTTGATTAATAATGCACATAATTATGGCACACTTGGAGCGACAACAAGTTTTTGGCGCTGTCGGGAAGTTTGTTCTAAAATTGGTAGACCTAAGTTTTTTCTATTTTGTAGATTTGATTTTTTAATTTTTTCTTTAAACTCGCACTTTGCATTCCAAGTGCTTGATTAAATGTCTACAGATTTTGTATAGAAAACCTGTTTCTTGAAGCGTAATTTTTTTTATTTTTTTATTTTTCGAGTTTTTATTCTTTGCTTTCTAGTTATTTGAATAAATCTTGCCCACTCTTTGTCTTTTGTCAAATTTGGGCGTGCTTTGAGTTTTCTCTTTTATTTTGTCAATACTTGAATAAGTCTGCTGGTTTTGGATGTTTGCAGATCTGGGCATAGTCAACAAGGAGCATCTGGACCAAAATTTGGAGCTGATTTGCTTGAGTTTGCATCCTTCTCCTTTGCATTCATTTTCTATTTTTAAATTCTTGAGAACCGATTCTGCTGTGTTTAATGTTTGTTTTGATTATAATTTCTGTCTTTTTAGGCATCTTGATTTTTTTACAAAACCAAATACAAAATAAAAGAAGTTGAAAACACAAATAGAAAATCTTTGAGTTGTTTCTCATTATTTTCGAAGAGTAAATAAGGGCTCTTGTTGAGCCGGTGATCCAAAACAAGTAAAAAAAAAAAGTATAATAAAAATTAGAAAATTATAAAAACAATATAGATATCTTAGGATGAAATGTTTTTCTCCATTTGCATCCACTTTTCCCATCCGGACCTCGAGATCATTTTTTTTTTTAGGAATCATGTAGGATTATGAGTAGTGGATCATAGGCTGTTTTGTATATTCAATGGACTCACTAATTTTATTTTCCTTCGAGATTTCTTCATCATAAATGGGTCTCACTGGTGTGAACCTGCTTTTTAATATGTGCTCCCATGCTTCATTATTTTTTTCATACCCATCATCAACAAAGGGTCAATCTTATGAATCTTATGAATCATTTGGCATTAGATTTTCGGTTTTAGGAATTTTAGTTTCAAATTCTGTTTTTAGATCGCTGAATTTTTTTCTTTCTTAGGTTAATGTGTCCTCGTTTTCTTGATTTTCGTCATTTTACGTGAGTATAGCTAGTTTCTAACTTTGTTTTCTTATTTTGCATTCACAAATTCAGTTTTTGTATCAACACTTTTCTTTTCTTTTTAACTTTGTATTCATCCCTTACCTTGCTTTTCTGTTTCTCGTTATTAGCATTAGTTTCCTTTCATTTGCATAGTAATCCTTCTATTTGTTAGATTTTATTTAGCGTTCTAGCATTGTTTTGTTGATTTTTCTTGCATTTGTATATCATGTTTTCCATTTCCTTGCTCATATCTATCTTGATTTTACATTTTATTTTCTGCATATAGTTTAGATTTTTACATTTCTTAGTTTTCTTTCTTCTTTTACCTACTTTGCCTCAGGCAGCTGTCCCCATTACCCATTCCTTTGGTTTTGCCTAACCCATTCATTGATGCCCGAGCTCATACGAGCTATTGGTGGATGAAACTTTTCTCCTCCAAACTGATTCGTGCTATCTTTAAGATATCTCGGGAGGCTTCCTCGGCACCATCCTCACTCCATTACGAGAAAATTTACCCAAGGATGACAAAGCTATGGTATCGAACCTCACCACAGTCACAGAGGAACATCTTGATGTGCCAACCCTAGTTATTTTTATGAACAAGCGTGACTTAGCATTTGAGGACATTGGACATGCCCTAGGGATACCTTTTCAATTCAATCTGATGGACCCTTGCTCTGAAGTTGCCTCTTTGAGATATGGCTGCCCATTTGACCACGGGCATGGTGGGTTACGGGCAATCAATAATGAGAAGAGATCTGCCCGCAATATCTCTTGATGGATTCCATACTCGAGGGAGTTTTATATTCTTGGGCACACCCAAGAGGCGAACCCCATCTTAGAAGCCCTCTTTCACTTCTCTAAGGGGCAATTCTTCAATGCCCCCATCGATCCCTGAAAGCAATGGTGATGTGAGTGCCAAGGTAAAAAGGAACAAGATTCTTGGCCTCCCTTTGGAAGACTCATTCTGACCCTCTTAAGAGCCAAGTTTGACATTAATAGGAAGAGCCCTTTGAGGTACTCCTCCTCACAACTTTGGCAAGAAAGCTGGACCACAAGTCGTGCCATGTTAAGAAGAATGAGGGAAGTAGGAGAACCAGCCCATGCCCTCGCCTGCACTGCACCTATTGCTGCCCTACGAACCCATAGCACTGAGCGAGCTAGTTCTTCTCAGAGCATGACAGAACCAAGCCACGAAAGTGTGGGTGGGCATGCTTTAAGTGGAAATTGGTGGAGCCTCAACCAGCCCCGAGCCTCAGCCTGCCCTACCAGTTACAAGCCCAACTCCTGTGGTGACCAGCTCTTAGTGCACCACTTGCGCACTTAGTCCACAGTCCTGAGGTAGCTAGTTTACAAGCCCAATTCTCACAATTGTCTCTTTCTTATTTTCTTATTTTCGCTTTTTATTCTATTGCAATTTTTTTTTATAAGTCGTGCCTAACCAAATTGCTTTTGTTCTCCTATTTGGAAAAACTTACAACCCTCCCCTACTCCCTTTCCCTTTTTCCTTTTATTTTCTATCCAAATTTCTGATGTGCTTCTGTCAGATTATTGTTGTTTCTGCCTTCCCTAATAATTGTCCACCACCTTTGAACCGGTGAGGACACCGCTCCCCATAGGTTTGGGGGGGTGTGCATAAGTCTGCCTAGGAATAGTTAACATAAGGGCAGAATCACCTAAGTAATTAGGAAATGTATTAATTTACTTTAGAATCATGACAACTAGAAAATTTAAAATTTCTTTGCCAAATGTAGACATCATAAACCTTTCAATATTCTACATTTCCACGATGCTAGCACCATGAAAACCTCTGGTATCAAAGATTTAGCAAGTCAAAAGGAAGAAAAAGGTAAAGATATACTTAAAAGCTCAAGGAAAAACCATAACCAAGTGAGAATTGAGCCCATATATTTTCCATCTCATTGAAGAGTGGACTGAGGTAATTTTTTCCGATTCAAAGGATTGGTGAGGCATTAGATCCACTAGAAGTTAGAAACTCCAAATTAAAACAAGTAACAGACTCATGAAACCGAGGAAAGATCAAGGCCTTCTTTAGACAAATGCTTGAACCTAATGAGAACCAACCAAGAAAAATCTGCCCTGTTTGTACCCCATTTGAGTCAGAATCCTACAATTCTTCATCAAAAATACTCAAAAGTACTTGCACTGAACCTATGGAACCAATTCAGCCTTCCCTCACTCACGAGAATTCAGGAGGTAAAGGAGAAAGAATCAAGATGGACCATTTCGGGCAACATCAAGAAAATGAAGAGAAAATACCTCAAAAAGTGCAATATGGTGGACCGAGAAAGAAGAGACAAACAATGTGAAAAAGTTGCAAGCAAAAAGGCAAAAAAGGGACTTTATGTTGAAAATTCAAGATCAAAGAAAGAACTGATCACTGTGCATGTGAGAATCTCGAAAAGAAGAAGAAAGAAGCTAAACTCAAAAAGGTGCAGTCATGAACCATCTCGCACTTCACAGTTCTCAAATTCAAACCTCTGTTCAAACCCTTTCCTTGAAACTTCACTCCATAAGCCATACAAACAAACCTAGATTAAAAGCCCTTGTGATGCAAAGTTGAGTGACCTATCATGTGGAGATAAGATGTGACCTAACCTATGGTGAGGAGATGTCAATGACGTCATTGCCTAAGAAGCATGCCTATGCTCATGCTTACAGATCCATTTGGGAGATGTAACCGCTCTTGAGCTTGAGTGAAAATGAACCCCTCAACAAAAACACGATGAGAGTATACCCGTGAGTGTTTGGGTTGGAACTTGAGCACCTTAAGTATGACTTATAACCTAATTTTTATCCATAGGATGAGCTTCTGGCACATTTGTATGATTTTCTATGATGTTCAATTGGAAATATTGAAACATTCATGAGGTTTATAAATGTTTAAATTCCTGCAAACAATAATCAAATTTTCTTTCATCATTGATTCAAGAGTAACTAACCCTGCTCCTTGATTGCTCATTTGATAATATTGCAATATGTTAAGCTGCTTTCATGGAGAAGTTTGTGGGTACCTTCACCGAAAACCCTCAGAGACTTCACTCCTCCTCTAGGGATCACCTAGGGGTTTAAAAGGCTTGTTGCATATGCTAAATGCACTGTGCTTCCTACAAAAGTGGCTCTTTACTTTGTTTTTATGTTTCGCTGTTTGCTGGACTAGCAAAGCTTAGGTTTGGGGTGTGATAAGTAGTGAAAATACCATTTTTACCCCTAAACATGAGCCTTGAAAGACCCTTGAGAGGACTAAATAAGTGCTTTAGTGTTCATATTGCACTAACCAAAAAGACAGTCCAAATCAAAACCATCCTAAAATGATCAAAAAGTCGACAACGCATGTCAAACTCAAAGAGGAGTGAAGAAATAGCCTCGAATGGCTAAAAAGGTCCTAAAAGAGCAAGAAAAGACAAGAAGAAGAAGGATCCATTCAAAGAAGAATGGAAGCTAAAAGTTCAATTCGCAGGACATCTACTATTCGCAAAGAACTTTGAACTTTGCGAAAGAAGAGAAGTCCTTTTGAAAAGACCTCCTGAAGCCAAAATGCTTTGCGAAAGAAGAGAAGTCCTTTGCGAAAAGATCTCCACAAGCCAAAGTCCTTTGCAAAAGATCTCCTGAAGCTAAAATGCTGCGAAAAGAGATTACGGAGCCAAAATGCTTTAAGAGAGATTGGAGCCAAACTACTTTAAAAAGCCCTTAAACTATGCGAAATGGCATTACGGGATTTGCTCGTCCGAAGGGTATTTCAGAAACTTTGCACGCCCCAATCGTTTTAAAACCCAAGGACATTCCGGAAGATTCGAGAACCAAAGGCATATTCCACCCCATGTGAACACCCAAAGATGAAATTACTTGGCGGGAACTTCTAGAAGCTCAAACAGATTTTTGAATTACATAATGTAATTGATGCCTCTGTTTCGATTGGTGAACGGATCAAGCATTTACGATTGGCGACAGATCTGGATCCCGGTGCTCGACTCCTATTGGTTGATACAGATCTATCCAATTCGATTGGTTGATACACATCCGAGAAAACTATAAATACGAACCATTTGCCCAATTTGGGTATCCAGATTTTAGAGTTTTCATCTCTGTTTCTCATTCCGGATAGCTTATCCGAACCCCTGTAATCCCTTCTTGTAGTTTACCTTTGAGAGCCATTGTGAGTGATTTGTACTTCCAAGTTCGATTCAAGATCAGAATCGAGGGCTCTCGAAAAGCTCAAATCAGAAGTCCGAGGGCTCTCTAAGAAGCCGTGCTCAGTAATTGTAACGTTGGATTTTAAAAGGTTCTTTGTAATTTGTGTCTTCTCCATTGGAGTCATGTCGAGGGTTACGAATGTTCACCTTAGTGCATTAGACTTCTTTAGATTCACTCCGCATCCAACTTCCCTTAATTCATCATCTGCGAATTAGCGTTGGTAACCTAATTCAAGCACATTTACAATGATGTTCATGTTACGAACTAAAGAATAGGCCACAACTATTGGATGATCTGTGACCATTGGATGATCATAGCCATAAGTCTAAACCTATTCCTTAATTCGATTTATTTCTCTTACATCTATCTTTGGTAGCCGGATGAAGATTGAATCACTTTCGTGGAAATCTGATTCTCCATTAAAATTCAGAGGCTAAAATGCATGAAGCTATTATTTCTGCATTTGTCTTATTTTAAACATCTCCCCAACTCGGATCTGGATCATGTAGATAGTTCTTTTCTTTATTTGCTTATAGTTAAATGTGACACAATCCAACACTCTCTTTTATCTATTCTTTTTAGATAATTATAGAGCCAGATCTGGTAGCACAGATCTGGAGGTTTATCTCTCATTTTAGACAAACTTCTCTGTGGACGATCTTGAAATACTTACTTTTAAAACTTGCTACAATTGGCCCTGATCTTGCAGGCCAGTGTTAGCCCCAATGTGCTGATATCCCTTTCATAAGTTAACATCCATATAACCTAGCATTCTTTAATTCTTTAATTCTTGATTAATAATGCACATAATTATGGCACACTTGGAGCGACAACAGGTATCCCGGGACACCAAAAGCTCCTGGTGGCGATTCTAAATTTTTCACACGAGCGCATCGTCGTGACGGGATCATCAAAAATCCGTGGTTGCACAATAACACAGAGGTTTTTCACCAACTCTAAAATCATATGGTCATCATGGTGGTATCCTATGGAGGAGGAGCCATGCAAAGCCATGATGGCAAATGTTCTCTACTCAAACTCAAATTTTACCATGATTGCTCTAAAAGCAATCATAGACCATTCGAACACAAAGACATTACCTTTTCTTTCTCTCCTTAGCTTGCTGGTTTGCTCTA
Organism: Chloranthus sessilifolius; assembly: GCA_021018995.1. Lineage (NCBI taxonomy): Eukaryota > Viridiplantae > Streptophyta > Magnoliopsida > Chloranthales > Chloranthaceae > Chloranthus > Chloranthus sessilifolius. The sequence continues at coordinate 114,532,905 of CM037585.1, forward strand.
ATATTTGTGGCGCAAAGAGCTGGAATGGAGCTCAAGTTTAGATATGTATAATAGGTGATGGTGGGGAGTAGTTTGATGGTTTTAGATCATAATTTTGATGATTGGATTGTGAGGGCAAATTCACGGGAGTGGACGTGCTCTAATTGTGGTTTGAGAGGATGAAGAGGGAAATGGAGAATCTCCTAGGAAATTCAAAATTTGCAATGGGATCTAGGGGACAAGCTCTTCATGAAGGTGGACAAGTGTCCACACTTCACTTCCCCATGCGAAGAGCTCTCTCTCTCCTCTCTCCTCTTTCCCATATGCGCATGGGAGAAGTGGACCCCACATGGGTTCCATTCTCACCACACGTATGATTTCAACTTGTCTTTTAGTTGTTCTATGCCCTTAACTTTTATGAATTTATAAAATTCCAACACATCTTGTGGTACATGTGTGAGAGTCCGTCTCTCACTATAGATTTCCCCAAAGTTTTCAATGGTTTAAGATGGGTTAAAGTTGAGTCAACTTGATGGGTGGTTGGGATTTACTAGAGATTAGCAAAATTCAAATTTATAATTATAGAAATTAGGTAATTAATTTGCAAATTCCCTTGGGCTTAATTAATATTTACAAGAATTGTCATTGCTCCATCCAAAGCACATACAAACTACTTGGAATATTAGTGCATCTAGTCCTTTAAGATTTATGGGTCTAGGTTTGACCTAAACCATTGACCATTATGTTGAGAACTGGAAAATAACATTTTCCACCCCTTAATCTGGGCCTTGATAGACCCTTGAGAGAACTAAATAAGTGTTTTAAGTGTTTGTTTTACAGCTAACAATAAAGACAGGCTTAACCTTGAAAGTAGCTTAAAAGTGTCAAAAAGATGACGACCCATCTGGATCTGGAGGAAGAAGGAGAAAGGACAACCTCACGACCTGTCAAAATACCTAAACTGAAGAGGCAAAGACTTGGTCTCAACCTAGAAAAGAAGTGTCGAGCAATTCGAACAGAAGAAAGCAGTACAGAGAACTTTTCGTAAATAATTTGAACTATTCGAAAAGTTTCTGAACTTGTCGAAAAGAAGCTTAACTTTGCGAAAAGAACCAAAAGCTCCAGGTTTAGCTTTCGAAAAGCACTTGAACTCTTCGAAAGGATTTCAGACCTATTCGAAAAGAAGAGAACTCCTAGTGAACAACATCAGAGCTTTGCGAAATGAACTTCAGAAGGCACAGAACTCTGCAAAAAGTCCCCCAGACTTTGTGAAATGATTTTCTGAAGATTCTTAGCATCTGCAAGGGTAATTCAGTAATCTTTTACATGCGCCCCAATGCAGATACAAACCAGGAACATTCTAGAAGATTCTGAGCACGAACCAAGGCATATTCCACCCCATGTGAACACCCACAGAAGAAATCACTTGGCGGGAACTTCTAGAAGCTCTAATAGATTTTCAAATTGCATAACAGAATTGATGCTTCTGTCGCCTGATTGGCTGAACCAGATCGAGAAATTATGATTGGCCAGAACAGATCTGGATCCTTGTGCTCGACTCCTATTGGCTAATATGGATCTGACCAATTCTGATTGGTTGATGCACATCTGAAATGGACTTAGGGAAAACTATAAATAGAAGAACGATTTGCCCAATTTGGGTATCCAGATTTTGAGTTTCATTCCTATTCCCGCATTTCCAAATCAGCTAGCTTGTCTGAAACCCTTGTAATAGCCTAACTTTTACTTGCAATTGAGAGCTGTGAGATACCTCTGTAATTCAAAAGATAATTGTATTCAAGACTACAAATCTGAGAGCTGTTTAAGCTGTGCTCTGTAATTATAATGGTGAATTTGAAAAGGTTACTATAAACCGTACGTTTTCAATTGTATTCGTGTTAAGGGTTCCCTCTGATCTCCTTATTGCACTAGACTCCTTTAGATTTACTATTTTTCATGCAATTTCCCTTGATTCATTAACCCTGTGGGAATTAGTGTTTGTAACCTAATCTCTCACAGCATTTGTAGTGATATTTCTTATTCTGAATTAAGGGTTTAGATTAAAGACTATTGGATGGTCTGTGGCCATTGAAGTGGACAGACCATAGCCATAAGCCTAAATCTAATCCTTGAGTTAGATTTATTTCTCTTACATCTGTGCTTGTAGCCAGATGAAGATTGGATCATCTCTCATTTGATCTGCAGTCATTCTCATTGTGTTTCAAGGACCAAATCAAAGTTAGATATTATTTCTCCATTTTTATAAGTTTACATCAAAATCCCCCCAACTCAGATCTGGATCATTTAGTTTAACTTTTACTTTTATCATTTAGTTTAACTTTTGCTTTTATCATTTAGTTAATGTGATAAATTCAACCTCCCATCTTATGTGCTTTGTAGATAGGATAAGAGGCCATATCAGGTAGCCCATATCTGGAGGTTTATCTTGCACTTTAAAATCAATTTCCTGTGGACGATCTTTTACTCACTTATATCTTAAAACTTGCTACAATTGGCCCTGATCTTGCAGGCTAATTGAGGTCTCTCTGTGCTGATATTTTCGTATTCTTTTAGTAAATTCATCCTCTGTAAGTCTGTTTTCAAAACACAAATAAATCATGCACACTAGACTCAGCAACAAGTTTTTGGCACCGTTGCCGGGGAATTTGTTTTAAAATAGGTAGACCTAAGTTTTTATTTTGTTTCTATTTTATCTCAGTGCTAAACTATTCCATTGGTTAAATCTGTGCAGCTATTCATATACATTGTGACGCGTGGAATCTATTTTAAAAGGAATTCTGAAGGTTTGCTGTGCATAATTTGATTCTCTGTTCTGTGTTGTATGTTTGGTAGGAGGACTCTCAGCCCTGAGATAATCCCGCTAAATTTGGAAGTAGAAAGGCTACTACGAACCAAACAAACAGCACAGAATTCTGCTGAAACAATTACGATGGGTGAAGAACCTCAACTTTTGAGGGATTACTTTGCACCTGGGGCTTATAATTCTCCATTTTGCATTCAATTTCCTACTGTTGAAGGAAATTATGAGATCAAATCATCAACTATCCAAATGCTTCCTTCCTTCCATGGTTTGAGTAAGGAAGATCCATATAAGCATGTGGATGAATTTTTATCTCTTTGTACCACATTCAACATAGCTGGACTGGGTCCAGAGGCAACTAAGCTTAGGCTCTTTCCTTTTTCATTAAAGGACAAAGCTAGAGCATGATTGTCTATGTTGGCACCAAATAGTATCACTTCTTGGAATGATTTGTAGTGTCAATTTTTAGCCAAATACTTCCCTATGTCTAAAACAAGCCAATTGAGACAAAGTATTATTTCCTTCTCACAAAACTCAACTGAAACTTTCCATAAAGCATGGGAAAGGTTTAAGGAACTTTTAAGGCAATGTCCTCATCATCAAATTCCCCGATAGCATCTTGTTCAAAGCTTCTATCAAGGAATTGATCTAAAGGGCAAGAATATGGTAGATGCTTCCTGTGGAGGTACCTATTTGCAAAAAGCAGTTGAGGAGTTTTGGGACTTATTTGAAGTAATTGGTGAAAATTCAACTCAACAGGAATCTTTGTCAAGAGACATTGAGAATCCTGTTCGGGTGAACAATCAGCAAACCACCAAAGGAAAGATTTATGAGGTGAATGAGTTCGAAAGAAAGATGGATAATTTAACCACAAAGTTTGATAGATTGATGGACTCACTTAAAAATCCAATGGTTGCAAGAGTAGAGGAGGCATGTTTGATATGCTAGTCCCCTACTCATTCACTTGACCAATGTCCGGCTGCACCACAGTTCCCAGATTTAGTGGTGGAGCAAGCTCATCTTGCAATTAATTGAATGATGATCTCAAATGAATATCCATGGAAGGGCACCCCAATTTGAGGTGGAGCCAGGAATTATCAATCACTGTGCAAATGACAACCAAAGAACCAAATGCCTTTCAAAAGCGCTCGATTTTATCAGCAAAATTTTTATGCCAAGCCAAATTTTCAGCAGCCCATTCCACAACAACCTGTACAGCAATCTGCTCCAATCCAAGCCCCTTCCAGATCCCCTTCTTTTGAAGATCAAGTCCTAAATTCACTCTAGAATTTAGGATCTTTAACTCAGACTGTGAACTTTCATAGTCAGAGCATAAAGAAGATTGAAGAAACATTGGGTCAACTCTCAAATACTTTAGCCAAAAGAGAGGAAGGAAGGCTACCCAGCCAACCTTTGAATAATCCCAAAGGACAGTTCATGGTTAGAGAGGCTTCTATTTCACATGAAGAAATAAAAACTGTCACTACTTTGAGAAGTGAAAGAATTGTAAATAACAATGTGGGTACTGATAAGGAAGAAGAAAAAATTGAAGAAACTGCTAGAGATATGCAGCAGGAGCAGCATGATGTTCGCATTGGGGGTGCTGATATACCTCAGAAAAATCATATACCTCAAAAAAATAAAAAAAATGAAAAACAGAAAAATAAAAAATATGCTAATGATGATTCTAGAGCTATAAATGAAGGACTAGTTCCTCATTTACCATTTCCTCATGCCATGAAATCTGCTTCTCCTTTTGATAAAAGAAACACAAAAATAGAGGAAATGATGGAGACTTTCAAGCAAGTCAAGATAAATTTACCTTTGCTTGATGCAATCAAACAAATCCCAGCATATGCAAAATTTTTGAAAGATATTTACACTCACAAAAGACAATCTAGGATACAATTATCCAAGAAAGTCTTTGCTGTGGAAAAAGTTAATCAGGTTTTGTCCATTACCACACCTCCTAAACTTCATGATCCTAGAACCCCCACAATCCCTTGCATTATTGGGGAACATACCATTGAAAAGGCTTTATTAGATTTGGGTGCTAGTGTCAACCTACTTCAATATTCTGTATATGAGAAACTAAGTTTGGGAGAATTAAAACCCACTCATGTGGTGTTACAACTAGCAAACAGATCTGAAAGAAAGCCAGTTGGGATGATTGGGGATGTGTTGGTAGGGGTAGATAAGTTTGTCTATCCTGCTGATTTTCTGGTATTGGACATGGAACCTACAAAAAGCAAAACTTCCATCCCTGTTATTTTGGGAAGACCATTTCTAGCTATAGCCAATGCTTGCATTCAATGCAGGTCTAGTATTATGGAAGTCTCTTTTGGAAATATGAAGGTGAAATTAAATGTTTATAATGCAGCCACACAGCCTCAATTCAGTTCTGAGGAATGTTTTTTTATTGATTTGTTGGATGAACTGATGGAAGAGACTCTACCATAGTTTTTGCAATGTGAAGATTTTACCACAGACTTGAAAAATGCTTGGAAAAATGCTATGGAAGAAACGATCTGTACCTCAAAGTCTGAGGAAGCGAATGTTGTACAAGGAACTCATAATCAATCAGCAAGTTTCTCTTCATGGAAACCTGTTATTCTTCCTCTTCCACAAACAGCTAAGGTACCTTTGCTACCTTCTTTTCTCGACACGATGTAGAAGCTGAAGCGATTGCGAAAATTTGAAATATGTGTTTTTAAGAGACCATAAATCATTGCCTGCGATTATTTCTTCCTCCCTCACAAAGGAGCAGGAGGAAGAGCTGTTGATGGTATTGAAACCGCATAAGAGGGCAATTAATTTGGACTATTGCGATTTGAGAGGAATCGATCCAATTTGTTATATGCATAAAATCCATTTTGAAGAAGATGCAAAACCTTCTAGGGAAATGCAGAGGAGGTTGAACCCTCATATGCAAGAAGTAGTCATGAAAGAGGTTGTTAAGTTGTTGGATGCAGGGGTCATTTAGCCCATTTCAGATTTAGCTTGGGTGGCACCTACACAGGTGGTACCTAAGAAATCTGGGATCACTGTTGTAACCTCAGATTCTGGTGAGCTTATGTCAACCAGACAAACAACTGGTTGGAGGGTCTGTATTGATTACAGAAAATTAAACTCAATGACCAGAAAAGACCATTTCCCTCTCTCATTCATTGATCAAATTTTAGATAAGCTAGCAAGAAAAGCCTATTACTGTTTTCTTGATGGTTACTCTGGTTACAACCAGATTCCACAAGATCAGGAAAAAACCACATTCACTTGCCCTTTTGGCACTTTTGCCTATAGGAGAATGCCTTTTGGTCTTTGTAATGCTCCTGCTACCTTTCAAAGATGCATGTACTCCATTTTCTCTGACATGATTGACCAATTTATGAAGATTTTTATGGATGATTTTTCAATATATGGAGAAAGTTTTGCCCAGTGTTTACATCATCTCAACTTGGTGTTACAGAGATGTGAAGAAACCAATCTAGTTTTGAGCCGGGAGAAGAGCCATTTCATGGTCACCCAAGGCATTGTCCTTGGCCATGTTGTCTCCCACAAGGGCATTGAGGTGGACAGAGCTAAAATTGATTTAATTGCACATTTGCCACCTCCTAAAACTGTTAAACAAATCAGAAGTTTTCTAGGGCATCTTTGGATTTCTGGAAGGTTCATTAAGGACTTCAGTCAAATTTCCAAGCCTCTTTGTCATTTATTATGTCAAGATGTCCCTTTTGTTTTCAACAATGAATGTTTGAAGGCATTTGAATTCTTAAAAAATTGTTTGAGTTCAGCTCCAATATTACAATCTCCAGATTATTCACTGCCTTTTGAGCTAATGTGTGATGCATCAGATTATGCTTTGGGAGTTGTTCTTGGGCAGAGAAAAGATAAGCTGCCTCATGTCATAGCTTATGCCAGTAGATCAATGATTGATGCACAGCTCAATTACACAACAACTGAGAAGGAGCTATTGGCAATAGTTTTTTCTTTGGAGAAATTCAGGTCATATGTTTTGGGTTCACAAATTGTGGTGTTCACTGACCACTCAGCCTTGAAATACCTTCTGTCTAAGAAGGATACCAAACCAAGATTAATCAGGTGGATCCTCCTATTACAGGAGTTTGATTTACAGATTAAAGAAAAAAAAGGGTGTGGAAAATGTGGTGGCTGACCACCTGTCTCGAATTATAACTGCTGAGATTGATAGGCTACCTATCAATGAATCTTTCCCTGATGAGCAACTTTTTGCTATCAGTATACACACCCCTTGGTTTGCAAACATAGTCAACTTTTTGGCTACTGGAAGAATTCCTCAACATTGGAATAAAATGGATAAAGATCTTTTCTTCTCAAAGGTTAAACATTTTATTTGGGAGGATCCTTATCTGTTCAAGATTTGTGCAGACCAAATAATAAGAAGATGTGTCTTTGAAGAAGACTTTCATCACATACTTTCTATGTGTCATGAGCAGGCTTGTGGAGGTCATTTTAGTGGAAATAAAATTATTGCAAAGGTTTTGCAGTGTGGATTTTATTGGCCTACACTTTTCAAAGATGCTCTGCAAGACAGAAGACTTGCGAGAATTGGGCAGAAACTCAATGCCATTACAGCCTATTTTGGTAGTTGAATTGTTTGATATTTGGGGGATAAATTTCATGGGCCCCTTTCCTACTTCAAATGGTTGTAATTTCATCTTAGTAGCTGTAGATTATGTATCCAAATGGGTTGAAGCCACAACTACTCGAACCAATGATCATAGAGTGGCTCTGAAATTTTTAAAAGATAACATCTTTTCTAGGTTTGGTTCCCCCAGAGCTATTATCAGTGATGGTGGAAGCCATTTTTGTAATAAGCATTTTGAAGCTCTATTGAAAAAATACTTTGTGACTCATAGAGTAGCTACTCCATATCATCCACAGACCAGTGGACAAGTGGAGATTTCCAATAGAGAAATCAAACATATACTGGAAAAGACTGTGAGAAAAGACAGAAAGGATTGGTCTTTTAAACTGAATGATGTATTATGGGCATACAGGACAGCTTACAAAACCCCAATTGGTATGTACCCATTCAGATTGGTCTATGGCAAAGCATGCCATTTACCAGTGGCGTTAGAATATAAAGCCTTTTGGGCTATTAAAACATTGAACATGGATCTGACTACTGCTGGTAATCACAGAAAGCGCAACTTCTTTGAGTTGGAGGCGAGAATGGATGCATACACCAATTCAAGATCTTACAAAGAGAAAGTTAAAGCGTTCTATGATAAAAATCTGCTAAGAAAAAAATTCATAACTGGCTCCAAGGTATGGTTATTCAACTCAAAACTTAAGTTTTTTCCTGGGAAGCTGAGATCCAGATGGGAAGGGCCATATACTGTCATTCATGCAGCTCCTTCTGGGGCTGTTGAAATTTTGGACCCAAGTGATGGGAGAACCTTGAAAGTAAATGGTCAGAGGCTCAAACCATGCATTGAAAATACCCTGGAGCCTGTGCTGACCATCTATCATCAAGAACCTCCCCAAATCTGATGGTATACAACTGTACAATATGTTTTTGTTCTGTAGTTTTTGCATAGCTTTCTTTTTCTCTGTTTTTAGTCATGTTTTTTCTCTTTTCGAGAAGTTTAAATATGTGAAAAATTAATTCGCAAAGTAAAAATTGTCTTTTCACAAAGTTTAATCTGCTTTTCGAAAAGGATCTGAATCTGTAAAGAACTACTCGAAAGCAATGATGTACTTTTCGAATATTTGTTCCTGAAGCTAATTGCTTTTCGAATAGTTGTTCCTGAAGCTATTTGCCTTTCGAAAAGTTGTTCCTGAAGTTATGTGCTTTTAGAAAAGTTGTTTCTGAAGCTATTTGCTTTTCGAATGGTACTGTTGCCATTCTCTTTTGTAAAAAGGACTGTTTTGAACTTTTCGAAAACTTAAAAATTACTTTGCGAAAATAATTTTGAATATATTTAAACCCTTTCGAAGAATAGGTTTCAATTTCAAAAGCCCTCCAAAGCGTCTTCTTTCACAGAAAACCCATTTCGTTTCCATCCTTGCGCGCTTTCCAAGTTCAGCCTCAATTTGCTTCATATTTGTTCAACGGACTAAGCTTGAAGAGGGGGACTTTTTGCTTCTGATTCAAGCGGATTTCATCAAGCAGTCATCAAGTTCAATTAAAACCCTAGATTTCGGTATTTCTCTGTGCATTTCCTCTGTTTCTGTTTTGCTAAGTTAGAAATTGATATCAACTTTCATTTTGGGAGATTCAAACAAAGATTTTAAATGGGGAAAGCTGAAAAATCACTGGCTGCCATGTTCCCCAAATCTTCTGCTAAGAAAATTAGCAAACCCACCCCAAAAGGAAGAACCAAAACCGCAGCCAAAAGGAAACTATCAATAGATAAAGCTGATAGGATTGAGAAAGGGAAGAAGGTTAGACATGAGGAACCCATCCCAACAGCCGCTGCTAGTCCTGAGCCTGAGCTTCCTCCTCTGCCTATGCATTTGGTACTGCCAAATCCATTCAATCTCCTAGCACTCCTCTTCTCCAAAGCCTCTCAAGTTCACCTGCTCATTTAGCTCATACACCTGAAGTAACTCATACCCCTGAACCTGAGATGTTCACTACAAAGGCTTATTCATCATTGATGGGGTCTATTTTTGAAAACATTGGGCTTGAATCTGTACCTATACATGCCCCTCCTCCTTTCACTCATTTGGCTACGTCACCTTTTACAACCATTTCACCCATTGAACCTTAACCATCTACTTCAGTTATACCAGCCCCTACTCTACATACCACACCCACACCTGAGTCAATTAGCCAAATACTTACCTTTCTCCAATCCATTCAATCACAACTACAGATTAACACAGACAATCAGTCTGTGACAAATGCCCTTCTACAAACCTTAGCCTCCTCATCCCACACAACTACCTTAGCCACTGTACCTGCTGTTGATAGCCATGCTACCCAAACCGACCCTGAGGTAGTATTTGTTGATCCACCCACCATCACCACTACTAGCCATGCTACCCAAATAGAACCTAAGGTAGCTCTTGTTGAGTCCCCTTCACCTCTCCCCACTTTCTCTGATCAAGCCAATCAGACAGACCCTGAGATTATTCTGTTGGATTTTTCTTCTCCCACTCCCACTGCTAGGATACCTTTGGTCCCCTACCACTCCATTCCCATTCCCAGATTTGCTGCCCTCAAAAAGGCTATGGAAGAGAACCCATATATTCGTCGTGATGTCCTAAAAGGGTTAGCTGATTTACAAGCTTACATTAGAACCCCTTATGAGAACCAAATTCGAAAATTAGAGTTGTTCATGAAATTTGAGAGGGAGAAAATGCAGGACCTGCTGGGTCAAACTTTTCAGATGGTTAGGAGTGAGCAGCACAAGGTGACCATGTTGCAAGCACAGCTTGAACAGGAAAAACTGAGGACTACTAGACTTGGAAAGTACATTGGCCTCACCAAAAAGATCAAATCAGAGGAATACACTGAGCTGCAAAACACAATCCAGGAGAAGGCTAAATCGAGTTCGCATCTAACATCGACTCTAGTTCGATTCCGGAACCAACTTATGATACAGATTTTGATCCCAGTTATTAGATCACATTGTACTTATCTGTGTTATGAGTTTGTAATATAAAATTATGGTTTTTCTTGTGTTAATCAATTAATTCTTTGCATTTCCTTTCTTCTTGTCATTATGATTTACGCTTGATTGTTTCTTTTCTTTGCTTGGACGGTCGGACCACACTCACCATAGGTTTGGGGGGTGGCAGAAATGTCAATAATTGAGTTAACATCAATGCAGCTTATGATCAGCAGAATTTTATTTTTGAAAATGAATTAATTTCACACCTATTGTTTTGAAAATGAGGAAGTTAAAATCTTGCTTTTAAAATTGATTTCTAGTGTAATTCTAATACTTTCATGAAGTGAATGTCAGAAAATTTCCAAAATAAAATTGATGTTGTAGTAAACCTAAAAAGAGAGAAAACAGTGATGATATACTTCAGGAATTTGATAGAAAACCACACCCAGTGAGATTTTGGCCTGCAGAAATGTATTCTTTGGAGGTATGAATTGACAATTTTTTTCTGCTCTTAGGATTGTTTGAACCTGCTTATTTTCACTAGAAATTACACATATTCAAATTGAAATAACTTGACAGCAATCGTGATATTAAAGACATGATGTAAGGCCTCCTTTTGGACAGTTTGAACCTTACAAAGCCCCACCTTTTGAAACTGCCCTTGATACACACCATTTGAGCTTTATAAATCTAAGATTTCTTTGAAACCTCATCAAATAACCTCATCAAACTCATTTAGCCTAACCCTCACTCTGAGAAGTCAAAAGATAAAGGGAAGGAAGCTGAAGAAAGGAGAATTGAGTAACAGTTTGATAAAAGAAGGAGAATCATAATTAAAGGCAATGATGTATCAGCAGAAGAAATGTGGCATTCCAGTCAATGTTACTTTGAAAAAAAAAAAAAAAAAGGGAAGGCATTTCATTGGAAGTTTGAAAAAGAAAGAGAAAAAGATGGCCACTTTGGCTCTGAAAATTCAAAGAAGAAGATGAAATTGTGCTGAATTGAAGAAGGTGTGTCTATCACCACTTACCTTGACTGACTTCTCAATTTTGAACTCCATTCCACCCCTTTTTCTTGATAAATTTTACCCATAAGCCACATTACAACCCAAGTAAAGTCCTTGTTGATCAATGATGGATTGAGCTGTCACATGGAGATAAGGATTTATGTAATCTATGGTGAAAAGAGCAGTGAATTCAGAACTAAAAAGCAATGCCAATGCTCATGCTTACAGTCCTATTTGAGGGTTGTAACTGCTCTTGAGCCATGTGAAATAGTACAACCCTCTTACTTGCATGTTGAGTGAAAATCCTGGAGAGAGTTGGGTTTGAAATCAACTCATTGGGGTAACATCAAAACTGAATTCTCAAATAGAAGGCAAGCTTTTCATTAATTTTTCTTTTAAAAACTTTTTGACACAAATCGAGTGAATGGTAAAAGAATTACAGTAGAATTTCAGTTTTGAACTGATATTTTTTTTATAAAACACTTATAACTTGACTGATGCAGGTGTGAATAATCTGATTGGATGAAAGTCTGTTTTAACAGAACTGCATTGATCTTAACTGATATATTGAAGAAGTTTGTGGGTACCTTCACTGAAAACCCTCAAGAGACTTCACTCCTCCACTAGGGATCACCTAGGGGTTTAAAAGGCTTGTTGCATATGCTAAATGCAACTGTGCTCCCTACAAAAGTGGCTTTTTACTTTGTTTTTAATTTTGTTTTTGCTCAGGGACTAGAAAAGCTTAGGCTTGGGGGTGTGTTGAGAACTGGAAAATACCATTTTCCACCCCTTAATTTGGGCCTTGATAGACCCTTGAGAGAACTAAATAAGTGTTTTAAGTGTTTGTTTTACAGCTAATAATAAAGAAAGGCTTAACCTTGAAAGTAGCTTAAAAGTGCCAAAAAGATGATGACCCATCTGGATCTGGAGGAAGAAGGAGAAAGGACAACCTCACGACCTGTCAAAATACCTGAACTAAAGAGGCAAAGACTTGGTCTCAACCTAGAAAAGAAGTGTGGAGCAATTCGAACAGAAGAAAGCAGTACAGAGAACTTTTCGTAAAGAATTTGAACTATTCAAAAAGTTTCTGAACTTGTCGAAAAGAAGCTTAACTTTGCGAAAAGAACCAAAAGCTCTAGGTTTAGCTTTCGAAAAGCACTTGAACTCTTTGAAAGGATTTCAGACCTATTCGAAAAGAAAAGAACTCCTAGCGAACAGCATCAGAGCTTTGCGAAATGAACTTTAGAAGGCACAGAACTCTGCGAAAAGTCCCCCAGACTTGGCGAAATGATTTTTTGAAGATTCTTAGCATCTGCAAGGGTAATTCAGTAATCTTTTGCACGCGCCCCAATGCAGATAGAAACCAGGAACATTCTAGAAGATTTTGAGCACGAACCAAAGGTATATTCCACCCCATGTGAACACCCAAAGAAGAAATCACTTGGCGGGAACTTCTAGAAGCTCTAACAGATTTTCAAATTGCATAACAGAATTGATGCTTCTGTCGCCTGATTGGCTGAACCAGATCGAGCAATTCTGATTGGCCATAACAGATCTGGATCCTTGTGCTCGACTCCTATTGGCTGATATGGATCTAACCAATTCTGATTGGTTGATGCACATCTGAAATGAACTTAGGGAAAACTATAAATATAAGAACGATTTGCCCAATTTCGGTATCCAGATTTTGAGTTTCATTCCTATTCCCCCATTTCCAAATCAGCTAGCTTGTCTGAAACCCTTGTAATAGCCTAACTTTTACTTGCAATTGAGAGATGTGAGATACCTCTGTAATTCAAAAGAGAATTGTATTCAAGACTATAAATCTGAGAGCTATTTAAGCTATGCTCTGTAATTGTAATGGTGAATTTGAAAAGGTTGTTGTAAACCGTACGTTCTCAATTGGATTCGTGTTAAGGGTTCCCTCTGATCTCCTTATTGCACTAGACTCCTTTAGATTTACTGTTTTTCATGCAATTTCCCTTGATTCATTAACCCTGTGGGAATTAGTGTTTGTAACCTAATCTCTCACAACATTTGTAGTGATATTTCTTGTTCTGAATTAAGGGTTTAGATTAAAGACTATTGGATGGTCTGTGGCCATTGAAGTGGACAGACCATAGCCATAAGCCTAAATCTAATCCTTGAGTTAGATTTATTTCTCTTACATCTGTGCTTGTAGCCAGATGAAGATTGGATCATCTCTCATTTGATCTGCAGTCATTCTCATTGTGTTTCAAGGACCAAATCAAAGTTAGATATTATTTCTCCACTTTTATAAGTTTACATCAAAATCCCCCCAACTCAGATCTGGATCATTTAGTTTAACTTTTACTTTTATCATTTAGTTTAACTTTTGCTTTTATCATTTAGTTAATGTGACAAATTCAACCTCCCATCTTATGTGCTTTGTAGATAGGATAAGAGGCCAGATCAGGTAGTCCAGATCTGGAGGTTTATCTTGCATTTTAAAATTAATTCCCTGTGGACGGTCTTTTACTCACTTATATCTTAAAACTTGCTACAATTGGCCCTAATCTTACAGGCTAATTGAGGTCTCTCTGTGCTGATATTTTCGTATTCTTTTAGTAAATTCATCCTCTGTAAGTCTGTTTTCAAAACACAAATAAATCATGCACACTAGACTCAGCAACACATTATCATGATGATCATTGAAATCTAAGTTGTTGGTGATGATCTCTATATTAATACCAAGGCTCCATCCCAATTCAGGTCAATTCTCGGGTCAGGGTCCATCAAAAGTAAGTTCAGGCTTCTCAGGTGGTGTGATATTTTGCAACCATGGGCTCTCGCGAGTCCGTCACGACGATGTGCTCTCTTAAAAAAAGATGGAGTCGCCACCCGGAGCTTTAAGTGTCTCGAGATACCCAAATTCAATATTATGAGCACCGAAGTATAAAATATGACTTCGATTTACCGGTCAATGCTAAAGGCTCTTGAGTAGGGGCTTCGATTATCAATCGGGAAGGTGTTAGGCACCGGATCGACCTGCTTGTAAGCGGTCTCTACTATGGCCAAGTCTATGGGAAGGTGTTAGGCACCTGATTGACCTACTTGTAAGCAGTCTCTACTATGGCCAAGTCTATTATGGCCACTCCCCGCACCAGTTTACCCCACAAATCCCCACATCATCCTTCCCAGCCTAGAGATAGACTTGGCCATGTTATCCATCTTTGAGGAACAAAGATCAGTACCTGAACAAACCCCCCCTATGGTGAAATCACTACAAAACTATATTAACATTTTAGAATATCATCTCAGATGAAATGGGGATCAACATAATGGAGGCTGACTCGGAAGGGCCGTATCAGTCAACACCCGCCATCCCAACAGGTAAAGGAGCGACCTCTTAGGTACGCAACTGGGCATCTTTTACCCTGGAAGCGGGGAGTAGCCTAACATTTAGCACCTGTTTACCAAAAAATAATAATCTATAAAAAAGTGAGATAAGCCCTTGGCAGGCAATACCTTGTATATACGCAGACTCGCGCTGCTAAGGGTCGTTCTCTGAAGGAAACAAAAATCCCAAAAACATTGAAAAATTACAATGTCTAAAAATATTGTCATTCAAAATTCTAAGTAAAATTGGTCCCAAGCCCTACATGTAAGGGAGGATTAGAAAGCGGGTCCATAGATGTACAAAGATCTTTCAAGAATATAAAATTCAATGTATGTTGATGGACCCGCCCTTGGTAAAGTAAGGAAAAAAAATCAGTCAAAAAGGCTAAGTTAAAAAGAAAAGAGAGAATTTGGGCTATCACGAGCTAATAAGGCCCCACAGCTCCCTAGGCTAAAGCGGGCGCAACTATTAGCTGCGCTAGTGCAAATTATCCTCAATTTAAGCCTGGCACAACTAATAGTTGCGCTAGCACACAACTGCCCCGCTTTATGCCTTTTTGAGCTAATTTAGGGATTTTGTGGGCCTTTGATGGTCCCCTTGGCCCTTTAAACTGATTCACCTGATTTATGCTACGAAGGCATTCAAACATGAAAAGATTAAAAGGACACCCAACTCTAAAAAAGTTTGACCTTTTTATGCAGGAGAAACCCGCACCCAGGTAGGCACCCTCAAGGGCTACTTTCATGAGCAATCATCAAGATCATCCTGCAAACAGTTGGATATATACAGGAAAAGGGATAACATGCAATCAAAGGAAAAGCGCTAAAAATTTCTAAGCAGAAAAATCATCAAAAATACCACAATCATCCATCGCAATCTGTTTAAAACATCCCAAAATTATCCCAAAAATATGCTAAATTGTTTGAATTATGAAAAATGCAGAAACTAGGGCCTAATCTTTGTTGGCGTCCTTTGACTTCTTCCGTCAACAAGAGGAGCCCTGGTAAGTCTGCATATCTCCCACCCGAGACCATACCTGGGAAATCCTGCTAAGCAAAGATCGCAACTCCTTGGCACTTGCACGCTGCAAGTCATAGTTAAAGTCAGAGATCAGGATCAATTAAGGAACAAAGGATAGAGGACTCAATGAGAAAAGTGGAGCAGCAAGATACTCACCACCTCCATGTCCCGGAGCTCTGCGATGTTACGGTAATACATCGCATGATCTATAGCCGAGTAGAAGTTCTACATTCAGAGGGATAGGATGTCAGTTACCGGGGCAATTACAAGACTAGTAATAAATGCATGCATTGATCAAAGGAGCCGAGACAAGGAAAGAATGATCGTAAGAGGGCTTACCCCTGGAACCACCTCAGGAGGAGGAACCCGGGCCGCTTCAGCTGAGATACGTGCCTACTTATCCACATCAGCACACAGGCCCGAGAGAAAGCTATCATCCAGGCGTCGAAAGGTCCCAAAGACCATAGGCGGATCACCACCAAGGGCTCCAGCATGAGAGGTACCCGACGGACCAGCTCCCGAAGAACCCTCACCCGAGGGACCCACACCGGAAGGGCCAACACTTGAAGGACCTGCCCCGAAAGTATCAGCGGTACCCGCTGCCGCTCCACCTTCATTATCTGAGTCATCCCCTTGAGCAAACTGCGAACAAAATAGAAATCCGCTCAGAAGGAACAAAGGCTGGATTAAAATAGGGGGGAACTAATCTAAAAAAAGAAAAGAAAAATTTCCTGACCAAGCGGGCCGCCGAATGCAAGGAAGTTGGCACTAGGGACGAAGTGTGGCAAGATGAATCGATACGGCAAGCATTCGTACCATATATGATAATCTCCGAGCACAAGAAGGGCATTGGTAGGGAACCCATTATGAAGGAAGGCCGCAATGAGATCCTCAATGTTACCAACAAGATCTAAAACATCTGCAGGAGGGTCCATGGGTATGGCGTGATACCCCTGGTACTGGTGCACCACCCGCTCCCCTAGGTAGTAAGCCCTGGCCCACGCCCCGTAAAAGAAAATAGCGCGGCAATTGTTGAATAGGCGTGATATGCCTACGGCTGCCCGGTCCTAGAAAGTAGACATGAGGTACAGGTCATGGAGGATTTATCCAAGTCAAGAGGTGGCCAATCAACCAAACATGCAGCATATTAATTGTTAGGATATTTTAAGTGCTTACTACTGCCTTTATTGATGACAGTGATAAGAATGGGGTGAATGAAAAATGAATGAAAGGTAGAGGTGAGGATTACGGAGCAGCAAGCCTAAAATATGCATAGTCCTGCAAGATACAGGGCCTGTTGTAGCAAGTTTTGATAAGTAAGAGTTTGTCCCACAGGGAAGTTGATCTAAAGCTCCAAGGGAGCTATCTTTAGTAGTCTCTCTAGATCTGACTATAGATTTGGCAATCCTAAATGGAAGGGGATTTAAGGTCACTATAATCTAAATCCTAAGGCAACTTAATGTCTAGATTACAGAAAGGGTTAAGAAGAATGGTGGAGTGAGAAAATAAATATAAAAGGGTGAGAAGTATATTATTAGGTACATATCTGATGGGTCTTATAACTCAGACTCAGATCTGTTGCTATAGAAATCTTGTCCAATGGCTACATTATTACCAAAGAGGATAAAGAATCCAACTCACCCCTGTGCCATGATCCAATCCCTTAAGGCTATAACCTGTCCACTTAAATGGTCACAGACTATCCAATAGGGGAACCACAATCTAGAGATGGGTCAGAACAAGTTTATCATTGTAGGCACTACTTCATCCAGGCTACAAGCTCAAGAATCCATAGGAACCTCATCCTCTAAAGTTTTGTGTGTAGGGCTAGGCCTACAAAGTGCACGAGCCTGGACACACAGGACCAGCAAGAGTTTGAGTACTAGCTTTCAAGCATGGTTGTTCACTGCTTTAGAAAGACTGTAGTGATCCAATCACAATCCTACAATCTCTATAGCCAAATCAGATCTGTAATCTGATGGTGGATCTATACAAATATAGGGGAGTCTGTCCTTGCATAATCTCTCACAAGGCTACAAGCACAAGTGCAGAGAAGAAGAATCTGTCTTAAGTCAGTGGATTGGCCTCACCCTAGGGCTATAACCTGTCCACTTGAATGGTCACAGACTATCCACAGATACTATCCTCCTCACAGAGGTCTAAGATAGAACAAGATCATTGCTGCCGCCACCATGTTCACAAGGCTACCAGCTCAAGCTCCCATGGGGATTCAGATTTAGTGGATCCTGTGGTGGGGGAAGGCCTGCAATGTGCCTAACCTGGACACACAGGTCACTTGGATCTAAATAAAACCTTAAAAACAATCCTCCATTACATACGATACAACTTAGCAATGGAGGATCTCAAGGCAGCAGCCTTGTACAGAGCAACTCACAACAAAAACATCATCCCATATATGCAATAAATCCTATTACAAAACTCCATTACAATCTATACCATATAATCATACAAAAGGGCATAGCCAGCAAGTGCTGGACTATGAAAAGAAAGAAAAAGGAAAAAGAAAACTTCTAAACCCTCACCTTAGCCTACAGTAATTCTATAGTTGATTTCGAAAAGAAGCACAGAAGTTAAGTCCCAAAAGAGATCCCTCTAAACCTAAGCTAGGCTTAGGCTTATATAGCAGTCGGCTTCCCCTCAATTAGGGTTAGGAAAACCCTAATTTATCAATGTAATTGTGGCCCATTCCTGTCCCTTGGTGAATCAGAGCGTGTGCATAGAGATTGGAGCATTGGAGTGCGTGCCCTAATTGTTGGAAGTCCCCAGATTGCCCTTGCAGAAGTGGGGAGAAGTTTAGAACCCGATTCTCGCTGGGTAGAAAAGATTTCAGATCTTTTCGCGTGGTAGAATTTGCATTGCGAGGTTGAATTGACTTGAAGTTCATGTAGTCGCGGGATTCTAATGGCTGTCGCTAGATTGCTCTTTCAGCTTTATGGCGTGGGGATTGCTCGCGATGAGTTTCTGGATCACGCGAGCATTTTCCTGAAGGTCTATATCTCGCGGCCACTGCACGACAGCTGCGCGCAGGAATACCTGGAGCTCTCTCTTTTGAGTGAATCGCGCAAAGCTTAACAGCTCCTCTTTTGAGTTGCGCGTGACTGCGCAAATGCTTCACTCACTTATGTTGGGCTTCGTGAGAACCGTGCGAAGACTGATTTGCATTTCATTCTGTCATCAAACCTCGCGAGAGTAGCGCGAAGACTATGCGACCAGTTGTTGTGCTTCCTCCAGAAGCCCGTGACAACTGCGCGAAGGCATTATCTCTGGTTCAATTGAACCCTTTGACATTTGTGCGAGGCATCCTTCTTGATTTATTTCTGCTTTGATGTGCCTATGCTTCAGCTAATTCTCTGTCTGGGTTCATTCTTTATTCTGCTGAGGTAGTTCTGGGGCAACAGTGAGCTTCTTGGCATTGTTAGGGGTTTATTTGCAGCTGCTACTTATTACCTACAGAATAGACTTAAAACACATTTATTAAATAATTAAGGGCCTAACAGAGATTAAGTTAAGGGGTGAAAAGTGGTATTTTTCAAGTCTTAACACACCCCCAAACCTAATCTTTGCTAGTCCCTTAGCAAAGCTGTAATTAAATGCCACTTTCGTAGGGATCACGGGTACATTTAGCATATGTATCAAGCCTTTTAAACCCCTAGGTGATCCCTAGTGGAGGAGTGAAGTCTCCTAAGGGTTTTCAGTGAAGACACCCACAAACTTCGCCATTAAAATCAGTTAAGTATAGTGCAGATAATGACAATACAGATTCAAATGTTTAAAGTTTCATTCCACACCCATTTAACACTTAGAGGAAACTGCAGTAATGTTTGCCGGCCATTTAAAACTTACAAGTTACATGTGTTTGCCTTACCACCATTCATTTAACATTAGAATTTCAATGTATAAAAATCAGTACCCTGCTTGCCTTTAATTCAAAATTCAGGTTGGATACTACCCTAATGAGGTTAAAATTCAGACCCAATACTCACTTGGGCTATCTCTCAACATTAATAACTTGAGGGTGTTCACATTTTCAACAGCTCAAGAGCAGTTGCAGACCCCAAATGGGCTTGCAAGCATGAGCATAGGCCAAGCTTCTAATTTCTGACATCTTCAAGGATTTTTACCATAGATTGGGCAACGCTTCATCTCCACATGACAGCTCATTAGACTTTAGATCCACAAGGTCTTTTTGACTGGGTTGTAATGTGGCTTATGGCTGAGAGGTGCAAAGAATAAAAGGGGTAAAAAGGGAATCCAAATTAAGAAATCAGCAAGGTAAGGAGTGATTCATGACTTCACAACCTTCATTTCAGCAAAAACTCCCTCTTACTTGATATATTTCAGAATCAAAGTGGCCAGCTTCTCCTCTTCTTTTCAGTTTTCAGATGATGTTGTTCTCTAGACTTCTCTTTCTTTTTCTCTTTTTATTTTTTTTTATTCATTCTTTTGATGAACTGCTACACAACTGCCATTGATACACAGCTGTTCACAAGTTGCTTTTCTTCACCTTCCATAGAATGTTGGACCATTCTCAGTATCTTTACCTCCTTCTCCTTTACCTTATGAATTCTCAGAGTGAGGGTAAGGCTGACTCAGGTAATGAGGTTAAGGTACAAGTGTTCTGGTATTTGTGAAAGAAAAAAAATGATTTTAAGGCTCAACTAGTGTATGCAAAAGGGCAGATTTTAAAAGGTTGGATTTTTAGGCTCAAACTGTCCAAATGAGGGCCTTGGATCATTTCCTTAGTCTCATGAGTGCTGTCAATTAGTTTTGATTTTGAGTTGCACAACTTCTAGTGAAAAAGTCTTGATTAAATCAGTCCTTAGAGCAAAAATAATGGCAAAAACACTCTTCAAAAGAAAATGTTGGGCCTAAATCTCTCTAGGTATGGTCATCAAATTTAACCCATGGGGTGTATTTTCATCTGTTTCTCTCCTCTTAGGCTCATTGAGTACTAGCTAAATTTTTTTTCTAATATTAGCTTCATGGTGGGGTCGAGATGTTTTTAACTTTTTCTGTTTCGAAAAGTCTGCAAAAATATGTAAATTTTTACATGTTTCCTCAATGTATCAATTTAAGTGGAAATTAACTTAATTCATCTCAGTTATACTACCATTACTGCACTAAAATTAACTATTTTATTGGCAGACTGCCACACCCCCAAACCATTCGGAGCAATGTCCTCACTGGTTCAAAGGTGATAAAAGGCAGTAGATTCCAATCAGACAAACATAAATAAACACAGCAGCAGACAGGGAAATAGAAAAATAATGCTAACTGATTAGTATAGAACTAAAAGAAACTTTCATTGAAATAAAAAGAAAAAATTACAAAAAAGAGGTAAAAGAAAAAACAAAAGGGGAGATGGATCAAGGAGAGTCGAGGGGAGGGTTTGTGAGTCGAGGAAGTCTGTTTGGGTTTCTTTGTCGATTGGATAGGACGGGGGGTTGAAGTGGGTGGTGGAGGGATAGGTGGGTTTGTTAAGGTGTGTAGGGTGGATTGGATGAAGGTGAGTTCAGTTTGCACCTGATCCTATTTTTGGATATTGGTGGATAAATGAGCTTGGATGTCATGGATAAGGGATAGGATGAGGGTTAGTGTGTCAAGGCTGGGAGGTTGAGTCAGTGAAGAAGAGGGTACTGGTTGGAAAGGTGAGGAAGGCGCATGGTAGAAAGTGGAAGGAGGGGAAGAGTGGGATTCTGGGGAGTGATGGTGTGAAGTAGTTGGGGAGTCTGGGAGAGGGGTGTAGGAGGTAGGCATAGTTTCAAGGAAGGTAGGCAGAAAGGCTTGGAAGCCTATGGATGTGTTAAGAGTTAAGTCAATGTCTGTGAGGGGGGATGTAGTAGGTATGGCTGGGGTGGTGGTTTCTTCAAGGTGGGGTGTGTCAATGGGGATAAAAGGGATTGAGGGTGGTGTCTGGGAGATGGTTGGGATGGTCTCAGTGGTCTTTCATTTTTTGTAGGAGATGAGTGGAGGGCTTGCAGGTTTATGTGTAGCTGATGGGGGAATTGTGGCTATCTATTGATGTAAGGTAGGGGATGGGGAGTCCTCCCAGGTACCAAGCACAGGTGAAGGGGGAGTGGCCATGGAGAATGGAAACAGAGGGGGGTGAGAGATGGATGCAAGAGGGGTAGTGGATGCAGGAGTAAAAGGTGGAGGGGGGATGGGTGCTGCTGCAGCGATGGTACTGATAGGCTCTGGGGGCACCTCCTTGGTAGCAGGGGTAGATCCTGATCCGGCTGCCTCTTCTACTTGCGTGGGCAGGGCCTAAGCCTCAGCTTTCTTCTTCTTCTAGGCCTCCATCAAGCTCTTGCTGATTCCCCATTGCCTCTTGGCAAAGGTAGTAGGGGTAAGGGTGGTGGTCTGCTCAGCTCCTCCTATCTTGTATCCCCCCTTGAGCAACAGCAAGGTAATGATTCTTGTATAGGATAGTGTGTGAGGCTTCTTATTTGTCCCTATCTTCTCCACTATGTCTTTCATTGCCTTAAAAATTAGCTAGGCTGCATGGAAGCCATTGCCCATGTGGAAGGAGTAGACAAAATCTGCAATGGGGGTTCTCCTCTCCTGTTGATGTCTTGAGCAATATATGTTCTTTCGCAAGACTTGGTCAATGAATAGGAGTTCAGGTTCCAATTCTCTCATTCTGATCGAGTCCCCTGTGGCTTTTAATCCTCTAGTTAAGGCCCGTGCAATTGTATCAATCGATGCACTCAGAGGGGGGCCATATCCACAGCTAGGGTCGAATGCTGCTGGGATGCCCAAAACTTTAGCAATCACCTTGGGGCTTACTAACATATCAAAGTCATCAATCAGCACCAGCAAGCATACTTGTCCATTGTTGTCCTTCTTGACCCCCTAATGTGCTGATAGAACAGCTGCACTAGCCTAGGGTAGGCTAGTGCTAGAATTCCTCTCATCAATGGCATCAAGCCCGCTTTGTTCATAAACTGTACTGCAGGGGCAGAGAGAGGTTCCTTCTCAAAAAATGGTACATCAAAGGCTGTTTCAGGCTCCAATGGAATTGACACCATGAGCTCTGAAGGAGCAGAGAACTTAGGGGTTGGTTCTGCCGCCTCCTCAACCAATTCCTTTCCTTTTTTTGGTGACTTTGAAGTCTTAGCCTTTTTAGGGGTGGTCTCTGTAGGGTCCTTATCCTTCCCCTTTCTCTTTTGTGTAATTTTTGGAGCCATTTCTAACTCTGTCTTCTAGTATGAGAAATGGAGACTGAGATCTAGGGTTTGGTTTGATTTGACACACAGGGCACCGCGAGATCTCTGAGCAGAGGGCAATAGATGTGTGTGATGCTATGAACAACTCTGTAGATTTGTGGAGTGAATGATGAGCTGTAGGATTAATGCTGGAGGAGAGAGGGGAAAGAGCGCCAGAAGCTAGGGTTTCGCAGAGGGAAGAAGGAAGAAAATAATGGAAAAGGGACTAAGCGCGGGATTAAAATACTTATCGCAAAGCTCGGCGTGCTTTGGAACATCTGGTTGCGGGATTGGAAATGAACCTAGCGAAGGTGTTGATTCAATCTGGATTGCACGACAATCTCCCAGGTTGACCTTGGGGCGCGCGACAGTGTGAGATGAATTCATATGAATTGCGCGAGCAGCTCCTAGGGCTCTATTTGGATTGCACGAAAAGCTCTGAGGTTCATTTTAAATCTTACGCCAGCCTTAGAATCTCGTGACAGCAAATGTAGTATTTCTGTTGAATTGCGCGAGCGGCTCCCAGGTCCCTGTTGAACCTCGTGATAGCTTTTGAATCTCTCAATAGCAAATGTATAGCTCTATGGGGATGGCGCGAGAGGTTTGCAGGTGTACATGAATCGTGCGACAGCTGATGGATGGCTCTATGTGGATCGCGCGAGAGGTTCTCAAGTACACATGAATCTCGCGACAGCTATTGAATGTTTCCATGTGAACTGTGTGAAATTCTCCCAGACTTTCTTTTTAACCTCGCGACAGTCTTAGAATCTCACGACAGCTGATGAGGTATGCTGTCTATAGTGTGCGAGAGTCTCCCAAGCTTCTATTTGGGCCTTGTGACGATGGTATAAAGCAGAGCATGTGCTCTACATTACGCCTTTTGCATGCTTGCTGTGGTTGGATCCTAGGCATGACCCTCACCATGGCTACCTCTAGACACATGAAAACTCAATCATACAATCAAGGACAACAAAAATTGACCTCCCACATTTGGCATTCAACAAAAGCTATCAATTGAAGAGCAGTAAGAATCAAACCAAGCATCAAAAGTTTAAAACAGATAGGTCCAGATTCATATAGGACCACTAACAAATCCTAGAGAATATAAACAAAAGAAAGCAAGATAAATCAACCAAAAACTAAGTACATATGATACAGTAATGACACACCTGTGGATCAGTTTGAAGAAGGATCCCCTTGAAAGTGAATGGTGTCATGAGCTCGATAGGTTTTTCAAAACAAGCCTTAAGCCTCTGACCATTCACCTTCAAGGTTCTCCCAGCCTTGGGATCCTTGATTTCCACAGCACCAGATGGGGAAACATGCATGACAATGTAGGGACCTTCCCATCTGGATTTCAATTTGCCAGGAAAAAATTTAAGTTTGGAGTTAAACATCCAAACCTTATCACCAGCTCTGAAACTCTTTCTCAATAGCCCTTTGTCAAAGAAAGCTTTGGACCTTTCCTTGTAGATCCTGGCATTAGCATACGCGTCCATCCTTAGCTCTTCCATTTCGGACAACTGCAGTAACCTGTGATGACCAGCAGAAGTTAGATCTAGATTTAAATGTTTGATGGCCCTATAGGCCCTGTGTTCTAACTCCACTGGGAGGTGACAGGCCTTGCCATAAACCTGTCTGACTGGGGACATACCAATGGGAGTCTTATAGGCAGTCCTATAAGCCCATAGTGCATCATTAAGCTTGTCAGCCCAATCTTTCCTATCAGTCCTCACAGTTTTTTCAAGGATATGCTTGATCTCCCTTTTTGAAATTTCAACTTGCCCACTGGTTTGTGGGTGGTAGGGAGTAGCAATCCTATGGGTGACAGAATATTTCTTGAGTAAGCTCTCGAAATTTCTGTTGCAGAAATGGCTCCCCCCATCACTGATAATGGCTCTAGGAGTGTCAAATCTGGAGAAGATATTCTGCTTTATAAACTTGAGGACAACCTGATTATCATTAGTTCTTGTGGCAATGGCTTCTACCCATTTGGAAACGTAGTCCACTGCCACTAAGATGAAATGAAAACTATTTGAAGGAGGAAAGAGGCCTATAAAGTCAATACCCCACACATCAAACAGTTCTACAACAAGGATGGGCTGTAAAGGCATTGAATTTCATTTAGACAACCCTCCTAGTTTCTGACATCTTTCATAGGTCTTGCTGTGTGTATTGGCATCTCAGAAAAGAGAAGGCCAATAGAACCCACACTGCAATACTTTGTCAGCTATTTTTCTCCCACTAAAGTGACCCCCATAGGCATTTTCATGGCACATGGCCAGAATACTAGGGACATCACTTTCAAAAACACATTTTTGAATGATTTGGTCTGCACAATACTTGTACAAGCAAGGTTCCTCCTAGAAAAAGAATTTGACCTATGAGAAAAACAGGTCTTTGTCCATTTTTATCCACTGGATAGGAATCTTGCCTATTACTAGATAGTTGACAATATGTGCATACCAAGGAACTAAAGATTAGATGGTAAACAGTCACTCATCCGGGAAGACATCATTTGTAGCAAGGTCATCAACACCTTTTTCCAACATAATTCTGAAAAGTGGTCAGCCACCACATTTTCTACACCCTTCTGGTCCTTGATTTTGATGTCAAACTCCTGCAACAGGAGTATCCATCTAATCAATCTGGGCTTTGCATCCTTCTTGGACAGTAGGTACTTTAATGCTGAGTGGTCAGTGAAGATGACAGTTTTAGACCCAAGTAGGTAAGGTCTAAACTTGTCCACAGCAAAAACCACTGCCAAAAGCTCTTTCTCAGTGGTTGTGTAGTTCAGCTGAGCTTCAGCAAGTGATTTGCTGAGATATGCAATGACCACAGGCAGCTTATCTTTTCTCTGGCCCAGGACAACACCTATTGCCAAGTCAGATGCATCACACATCAACTCAAAGGGCAAGGTATAGTCAGGTGTTTTGAGTACAGGGGCAGAGGTGAGGTAGATTTTTTGAGTTTCAAAAGCCTCCAGACATTCAGCAGAGAAGTCAAAGGGCACATCCTGGCAGAGTAGGTGGCACAATGGTTTAGCAATTTTGCTGAAGTCTTTGATAAACCTCCTATAGAATCTAGCATGTCCAAGGAAGGATCTGATTTGCTTGACTGTTCTTGGAGGGGGAAGATTAGCAATGAGGTAAACTTTAACCTTGTCTACCTCAATTCCATCTTTAGAAACCACATGGCCCAACACAATTCCTTGTGTTACCATGAAGTGGCTCTTTTTCTCAACTTAAGACCAAATTGGTCTCTTCACATCTTTGTAAGACCTGATGGAGGTGTTGTAGACATTGATCAAAGCTATCCCCATAAACTGAAAAATCATCCATAAAAATTTCTAAAAATTTATCAATCATATCAGAAAAGATGACATACATACACCTTTGAAAGGTGGCTAGGGCATTACACAGTCCAAAAGGCATCCTTCTGTAAGCAAAGGTGCCAAAAGGACAAGTAAAAGTAGTTTTCTCTTGATCAAGAGGGTGCACATGGATCTAGTTGTATCCTGAGTACCCATCAAGAAAACAGTAAAAAGCTTTCCCAGCCAACTTGTCCAAAATTTGATCAATAAAGGGGAGAGGGAAGTGGTCTTTTCTGGTCTTAGAGTTGAGTTTTCGATAATCGATGCAAACTCTCCAGCCAGTGGTCTCCCTGGCTGCTCTCAACTCTCCAGACTCAGTTGTGATCACTGTTATGTCAGGTTTCTTGGGTGCCACCTAGATTGGTGCCACCCATTCAGAATCAAAGATGGGGTAAATTACCCCAACATCCAGCAATTTAATGATTTCTTTCAGGACCACCTCCTGCATGTGAGGATTCAGTTTCCTCTGCATTTCCCTGGAGGGTGTTGAGCCCTCCTCTAGATGAATCCTATGCATACAGATTGATACATCAATCCCTCCTAGATCAGCAATGGTCCAGCCAATTGCTTTCTTATGCTTCCTCAAAACTGTTAGCAATTCCTCCTCTTGCTCACTGGTAAGAGAAGAGGAGATAATTATAGGAAGTTTCTCGTCTTTCTGGAGGAAAGCATATTTCAATGTCTCTGGAAGCTTCTTGAGCTCCAGATCAGGGGCTTGTTGGATGGATGGCAGGATTAGTGTATTGTTGGTTGGAGGAAGGAGCAGCAATGTAGGTTTCCAATTGGAATGCTACACTAAGCCCACAGAAGACCTCAATAGGGATATGTCTTCTGACATTAAAGCTAGGCTTCCTTCCTCCACCATTTTCCAAACTTTAGTTAAATCAGTGATAATGTTGTCCCACTCCAGTAGAGTGGGAAGTTCTTCTTCAAAAATTTCTTCTAGTACATCCACTGCAAAGCATTCCTCATTGTCCAGCTGAGGGTACTTTGCACTGTTGTACACATTAAGCTTAACTTTCATATGTCCGAAAGTGACCTCCATGATCTCAGACCTGCATTGAATGCATGCATTGGCAGTGGCCAAGAATGATTTGCCCATAATAACAAGTATCGGGGATGTACTCCTGTTGCAGCCCATGTCCAAAACAAGGAAGTCTGCAGGGTAGAATAACTTGTCTACCCCCACTAGGACATCCTCAACCACTCTCATGGGTTTCATCTTAGACCTATCAGCCATCAATAGAACAATGGGGGTGGGCTTCAACTCCCCCAAACCTAGCTGCTGATACACACTGTATGGCAGCAGGTTAACACTGGTTCCAAGGTCTTAAAGGGCCCTTCCAATTGTGTGGTCTTAGTAGATTTATCTTGACCTGCTTAAAGGTCTCCATCATTTCCTCGATCTGTGCCTGCCCCTTATCAAAAGGGGTAGGGCCACTCAAAGCTTGAGGGAATGGCAGCTGAGGTACTGCTGGTTCCTCAGCTGCAAGCCTATGACTGATCTTTTGTTTTTTTCTTTTTTCTATTTTTATCTTCTGCTGAGGCTCAACTACAACCTCTTTATTTTTCCCTTATTGAAGGGTAGCAGGCAATTCTTGACTTTGTGCTCTAACAAAGTCCTTATCACTTTCACTCGATATTTAATTGGGAATGACCTCTCCTTGTTCCTTTCCCACCTGGTTGTCTACCAACCTGCCAGACCTTAGGGCTGTGATGGCATTAGCCCCCTCAAAATTTGAGGAGCTTCTCCGATGGAATACTGGCCCTTAGGGTTGGCTACTGGCTGGCTTGGCAACCTGCCCTCTTCTCTTTTAGCCAAGGCATTGGCTATTTGGCTAAGCTGCTCTTCTATTTTCTTAATGCTTTGATTGTGAGAAGTCACAGTCTGATTCAAGGGTCCAAGGCTTTGCAATTGGGCCAAAACCTGGTTCCCGAAAGAAGCACTTCGGGGCTGAGGTGGGGGAACTACCAATTGATTTTATTCGGGCTCTTTGTTCTGCTGGAAATTGACCTTGGGGCATAACCAGTTAAAGCTGTCATGTGGCCTTTGAGGTAAGGCCAACATCTGTTGTGGCTGCATATAATTGTCTTGCCTCCACCTCAAATTTGGGTGGTCTCTCCATTGGTAACCATCATTTTGGTGTTGGTATCCATATGGTTATTTATTGTAGCCACAAGATTGTTACTGTCCAAAAGATTGGGCGTGACAGCTATTCCATTACTGAGACTCGGTATTGCCCCACAGATGGGCAATCTTCCACTGTGTGTTGTAGAGATTGGCATATCAGACATGCCTCCATCACTTATGCTGCCATTCTGGGCTGCACCACAGTCAAAAGTTTATCAAATCTTTCAGTAAGATTGGCCATCTGCATTCTCAGGTCATCATTTCCCCGAACTTCATACATCTTCCCTTTTGAAGTCTCAACAAGCCCTAGCTTAGGAGAAGGCTCTTGAACAATTCTAGATGAGGACATCTTCTGGAAAGCATTTTCACTTATGACCTCGAACAAGTCCCATGCCTCATCAGTTGTTTTATGTATGTACGTTCCACCACAAGAGGCATCTACCATGTCTCTGCTCTTCTCATCTATCCCATTGTAGAAGCTCTAGACAAGCTGCCAGTCAGGGATCTTGTGGTGGAGACATTGTTTGAGCATTTCTTTAAATCTGTCTCGGGCTTGGTTAAAATCTTCAGTTGGGGATTGGGCAAAAGCAAGTATGCCTTTCCTCAACAGGCTGGTTTTGGTCTCTGGGAAAAATTTAGACAGAAATCTTGTTTGGAGGTCTTTCCAGGAAGTGATGTTGTTGAGTGGGAGAGTAGATAACTAGGTCATGGCCCTGTCCTTAAGGGAGAAAGGAAAGAACCTTAACCTAGTGGCTTCTGGTCCCAAACCAGCAATGGAGAATGTCGTGCACAAGGCCAAGAACTGGTCAATGTGCTTGTAAGGGTCTTCCTTGCTAAGCCCATGGAAAGAGGGAAGCATTTGGATGATGGAAGTTTTGATTTCGTAGTTTCCCTGAACATCTGGGAATTGAATGCTAAATGGAGAATTGTAATCATCCGGAGCATTCAATTCCGTCAATGTTCTAGGTTGTTCTTCACCCATAACTGCTGTCTTAATTTCAATAGGGGGCTCGACTGTGGTGTGTCTGTGCCTTCTTGGTCTTCTACCCCTTTCTATCTTAGGGTTAGCAGGCTCTAATGTAGGACTGAGGGATCTCCTTCCTAACATGCACACACACCAACAGTAGGGAAGACTATTCGCAGGCACATTGCACTTAACAAAAAAAAATTACAACTATCCTAATCAACTGCTATGAAATCTTCAAAGGAGAAGTAAACTGAGGTTTTGAAGGTTAGAGAAGTGCAAACAGAGGTAGCTAGACTCCCAGTGCAATTCTACTATCCTTCTCTGCTACGGTCCAGATCTGTAAGAAAATTTCTAAATGTAAATCAGCAGTATCAATTATTCACAAGTACAGTTACCAAAGAATAAGGAATACAAAAATCTAGAGTCTACTATTAGATCAAAAATCCCCAGCAATGGCGCTAAAAACTTGTTAGGATATTTTAAGTGCTTGTTACTGCATTTATTGAAGACAATGATAAGAATGGGGTGAATGAAAAATGAATGAAAGGTAGAGGTGAGGATTACGGAGCAGCAAGCCTAAAATATGCACAGTCTTGCAAGATACAGGGCCTGTTGTAGCAAGTTTTGATAAGTAAGAGTTTGTCCCACAGGGAAGTTGATCTAAAGCTCCAAGGGAGCTATCTTTAGTAGGCTCTCCATATCTGACTACAGATCTGGCAATCCTAAATGGAAGGAGATTTAAGGTCACTATAATCTAAATCCTAAGGCAACTTAATGTCTAGAATACAGAAAGGGTTAAGAAGAATGGTAGAGTGAGAAAATAAATATAAAAGGGTGAGAAGTATATTATTAGGTACAGATCTGATGGGTCTTGTAACTTAGACTCAGATCTGTTGCTATAGAAATCCTGTCTAATGGCTACATTATCACCAAAGAGGAGAAAGAATCCAACTCACCCCTGTGCCATGATCTAATCCCTTAAGGCTATAACCTGTCCACTTAAATGGTCACAGACTATCCAATAGGGGAACCACAATCCAAAGATGGGTCAGAACAAGTTTATCATTGTAGGCACTACTTCATCCAGGCTACAAGCTCAAGAATCCATAGGAACCTCATCCTCTAAAGTTTTGTGTGTGAGGCTAGGCCTACAAAGTGCACGAGCCTGGACACACAGGACCAGTAAGAGTTTGAGTACTAGCTTTTAAGCATGGTTGTTCACTGTTTTATAAAGACTGCAGCGATCCAGTCACAAGCCTACAATCTCTACAGCCAAATTAGATCTGTAATCTAATGGTGGATCTATACAAATATAGGGGATTCTGTCTCTGCACAATCTCTCACAAGGCTACAAGCACAAGTGCAGAGAAGAAGAATCTGTCTTAGGTCTGTAGATTGGCTTCACCCTAGGGCTATAACTTGTCCACTTGAATGGTCACAAACTATCCACAGAAGCTATCCTCTTCACAGAGGTCTAAGACAGAACAAGATCATTGCTGCCGCCACCATGTTCACAAGGCTACCAGATCAAGCTCTCATGGGGATTCCCTTTCCAAAAAATAATGAAAGAAAATCCCCACAGAAAAAGCAAAAAATAATAGAATGACCCAAATAAAATGATAGAATAATTGGCATGAAATAATAGTTCTGAAAAACCAGAAAATCCAATAAAATGATAGCTTAAAAATAAAAAAAATCACCATCATAAAATCACATGAAATGATAACTTAAAAATCAAAAATCATTATTAGAAAATCACATAACATGATAACTCAAAAATCTAAAAATCACATAAAATGATAAAAATAAAAATTCTCCACATAAAATAATAAAGATATATGTTTTGAAAAGACAGCACGCACTCCCAAAAAGCGTTGTGACATCAATTCACTCCGCTCGGATAATCGTGTTAAATAAACTTCAGGATCAATGGGTTCACCTAAAGACCTCGAAACCTGCTTCAAGCAGGGACACCAGCGGCCAGTTAAATGAGGCGGTCAGTGTCTCATGTGATTGGACGCACATACGGGTTTCAACGTGGTAAAACGTCAAATATTTTATTCACAATGCAGCTGTGCTATATCAATATCCTAAGTCTAAAGTACGCCTTGGATTCTGGATCCTACTTCAAAGTAGGAGAAACGGTGTCAATCCCGGTCAACAGTCAATGTTCCGATTGACTCGACTCCACTACTAAATCTTTGCGATGAGCGCTCAGTTGGCAGATTCATATGAGCGTGAGTGTCTAACTTGAGATTCATCATGAGCTATTTCGGAGGTGTGGACTCTTATTCTGCGCTGTCCGGGAGTGCACCCTACGGGGTTTGAGGTCTGGATAACTCCGCTATGAAAAAGGTCAATCATTGGTTGAAAACAACCTGTTAAAAATGAAACTACATGTCAATCAATCTATGTGTAAACATGCATGCAGAAGGATTTATTTCCCTTATTTTCGCAGGCTTAAAACCTGTATTGGTACGGTATCCCTGTAAATTGTACACCTTGTGTCTAGGTATCCATAGGATGGTCGTTTGTTCTCGTAAATTATACCCGAACGGGATCTGGGTGGAAACTTCCGTCGCCTTTGTTGCTTATCGAGCCTAATGGGTGCATGTTTATGCATAGTTAATTGATTTGTAAGATCATTATCAGCAGAGACTAGGATTGGATGTCCCCTTCGGGGGGCACCCAATTTTGTCCGGATCTATTCTGTGTCATTTGAGGTTAGATACTCTGGGTCATGATGATCCGGGGCAGGTTGAAAAAATGGCATGTACTCCTAAAAATCATTGCGATGTCTATTTGCTCTGCTGAGGTAGTCATGCTAAATAAGTTTTGAGATCATCACCCAAAGACCATGAACCCTTCTTCAAGCAGGGGCACCCGTGACCAGTAAGATGAGGCGGTCAATGCCTCACCTGATTGGACACAAACTGTGGAACCTTGCTAACTTGCGTTGCACCTATCTTTGCATGTGGATCGATCACCCTCCTTACAAAGTTTTTGTATTTAGAATGAATCTTAATATCAAAATCCTCCAAAACATCTCGAGAAGCGACTATTTTTCCCAACTATTGGGCTTTCGTAATACATTTTCCACCTCGATTATGCCCAGTAATGTCGCTAGGCGCTTGGGAACCGATTACCTTGAGAAACGACCATTTTTCCCGACATACAAGGCTTTTGTTTTCTCACCATGTTACTCATCTGATATTTGAAGTTTGTTCTAAATATAGTGAACCCATCAATAATGTCTTGGGCCTCTTTGGATGTCTCTTGTCTTTGGCATTCGATCATTAGTGATCGGAGACCAAAGAGGGATATCTGTAAACACCCAAATTTGGCCTAAGGCCTAACCGAAACACATTTCAAGAGAGGCGCGTCTCCGAGCCTTTGATGGCATGTATGGAACCCTTAGGAACCCTTCCAAGACCTTAAGAGTCATCCCAAACCCTTAGGAATCATCCTAGATCCCTTAAAAACCATCCCAAACCCTTAGGAATCACCCTAGATCCCTTAAGAACCTTCCCAAACCCTTAGAAACCAATCTCGACCTTTAGAACCCATCCCAGACCTAAACCTAGCTTTCCCGAGCAATGGATGAAGAGGGGTGAATCAGGACTAGCTGTGATCTTCTACTATGATCAAATCTCACACCATTGAAAAGTAGAGGTCCTCATCTTTCTAACGAGGCAAGAATCATCCCAATCGGAGCTGTGTACAAAAAGATATCATATCCCGAACCCGAGGGATAAAATGATAATTTCATCTTACCCCCCTTAGGGATTTGGTTCAACTAATAGTTGCGCCAACTATAGGTGAATGTGGCATAACTAATAGTTGCGCCAGCTATAGGTGAGTCCCCCCGTGGGCAGCCAACTTCCCAGGCACTGTTCAAGCACTATTTTACTGTGCATATGCTTGGCTCAACTAATAGCTGCGCCAAGTATATGAATAGTAACTGTGTATTTTTGCCTCTAAAATTGAGATTGGGGTTTGACTTGTTGACCATCTTTACCTTTAGGATGTATTTTACTAGTTCTGTTGCACTCATTTACTATCTATGTGCAACCCCTTAAGTTGTTTTAAGCCTCACCCTATCATCCACCATTGGAGCAACTTCTCACATTTTTCAAGGCTCTAAAAACCCTAGGAAACCTTAGATGGCCCATTACCTAATTGCTAATCCCAATTAGCCTCTAAGCACCCTCCTAACCTCTCTTTTTCCTATAAATAGAGAGGCACTCCCCTTTACAAATGGCTTGAAAAAATTTGCTATTAAGAGATTAAGGAATCCCTTCTCTCTCTCTCCTCTAGTGCACCATTCCCATACAAATTCTAAAATTAAAAAAACTCCTTTAGACTTTAGCATTTCACAAAAAAGCTCTAGGTTAGGTGTGTATTACCCCTTAGCCTTCCCTCTCTGCCCCTTAGCTATCAAGCCTTAGGAGTTAGAACCCCATTCCATAGCATAGAAGCCTTCAAAAGTTCACCGAAGCAAGCAAACGCAAGGCTCCACATCGGTGCAACAAGGGCCCAAGAGCTCCGGCTCTCCTCTCTATTCCTCTACCTTCTAGGTTATTCCTCTATCCTCCCATTTGTGCCATTGCGCCGTCAAATTTTTGGTAGGAACGGAGGGGTACAAATAGAATTTTAAGACCCATTTGGGCAAGAGGAAGCCTTTTTCATTTTTTTAATATTATTTTTATTTTGGCCATTAGTAGAGACTGCATTAAGTGGGCTGATTGGGTGCCTAACACCTTCCCAATCGATAACCAAAGCCCCTGCCCAAGAGTGTTTGGTGTAGACCGGATTCAGAGTCATATTGTGGCACTTTGGTGCTTATAAAAATGATCTAGGTTTCCTGAGAAACCAAAAGCTCCAGGTGGCGACTCTATATTTTTCCTTAGTGAGCGCATCGTCACGATGGGATCGTCTCGAATCCCACAGTTGCACACCCATCTTCCAGAATGGAGAAATCCTTCCTGCTTCCACTAATCACATCTCGCCCATTCGCCATAAGCTCATCATTCGCCATCTGTAGCTTTCTAATATTCTCAAAGAGTGTAGGGCAAATCACAAGGGTAGCCATCAGTGCTCCCGAGCATTTCACGTCAAACCTGGAGCTGCATAAGGCCATATCTTCCAGTAGCTTCCATCTATCTACTCTACTGATAAGGTGTGACAATAGAGCTGAAGACTTCCTACTGAGTGCATCAGCAACGAAGTTTGCCTTTCCTGGATGGTACTGGATAGAACAATCATAGTCCTTCAAGAACTCCATCCATCGTCACTGCCTCATATTCAAGTCATTCTAGGTGAATAGGTACTTAAGGCTCTTGTGATCGGTGAATATATCAAATATTTCATCGTAGAGATAATGTCTCTAGAACTTTATAGCACAGATGACTACTGCTAACTCAAGGTCATGCATCGGGTAGTTCTTTTCATGATCCTTTAGCTGTCGAGAACCGTAAGCAATGACTCTCTCATTTTGATTAAGCACGCAACCCAATCCCCCATACGGAGTATCACTATATACTGCAAAACCTCCATAGCTTGAAGGTATGGCAAGTATTGGTGCAGTAGTCAACCATTTCTTGAGCTCCTGAAAGCTCTGCTCGCACTGCTCTGTCTAATTAAACTTAGCGTTGTTTTTTATAAGCTGTGTAAGCGGACCTGGTATCTTAGAGAAGGCCTTAACAATTCTCCTGTAGGATATTCACATGCAACCGTGATAAGAGCAATGTTTTTCTTCTCCTCCTTATTAGCTTGCAAATAAGAAAGATACCCATAGCAGCCGCTCTTCATCATACGCTCTGCTCGGATCGCTGAAATGAATGGAGCGACGATGGATTTGACTCCACAAAATCGGAATGATTTTCTCTTTGAAGGTCGGAAAGTCACAATCTTCTGAAGACATACCACGCTCGCATGATATGCGGACAACCAATTCATTCCGAAGATCATGTCAAACCCTTCCATACTGAATGTAATCATATCGGTCATCATCTCGTGATCCTCAATCATCACGATAACTGATTGACATACCATATCTATGCTCACCGAGTTTCCCGTAGGAACTTATACAGCCCATATAAAGTCAAGGGGCTTGAGAATAATGCCCAACTTCTCAAAGAAGAGAGGAGTGATAAATGAGTGAATAAACCTGGGGTCTATCAGTACTCGTGCTTCAATTTTGCGTACGTCGCCATCACGATGCATAACAAGTGTACATTTTATTAATACATATGGTTTAATTAATATATTTGTAATTTGAGTGATATTCATGCATATCTACATATAAGAATTTATACAACATAATGGCAAATATAATTTATAGAGTCAATCAAAAATTTATTATCTCAAATTTTAATGATACCTTGAATCATGTCATTCAACGTTTGGGCATCTTATATAGTCACGACATAAGCTCGACCTTGAATAGTAGGTCAAGAAGAGTTTTGCGTAGAAGTCGAAGTGGTCCTTCCCTTGTCCTCCTTAGGACAATCCTTGACCATGTGTTCGATCTTCCCACACTTTGTATACATATCAATCGTTGCGAATGAGGAGATACATAAGGCATGTCGTACTGATGCTCTAGCTGTTGTTAAATCTAAAGAGCGAGAGGATACTTGGAAAACTCCGCTTGAGCATGTCAAAAGATGGCAAGGACACGACCTTGTACCTTGGACCGAGAGGGATCTTGAGTTGTTGGTGATGTTGTCACCTCTCTCCCCAATTGGAGATAGTCTCTTATTAGATGTCCAATTCCTCCACACCTAAAACATGCACCTGTGGCTCATCTACACTTCTCTATTTTGTGTTGTTTCTCACACCGTGAGCATAACTCAACCAGTGCTGATGGAGAGGTGGTTGCAGTGTCTCGTAATATAGGCGCGAGCAATGCAGTCTGTTGATCCATCTTGTTGACCATTGTTCATAACATCTACCTAGATTGTTCGTGATCATTATCTCCAGTGCATACTGTCTTTGCTCTTTTACGAGATGCCATCTTGATCTAGTCAAAATGAAACAATGGTTTCAATTAACCGATGATCCTGATGTTCTGACAGAACTCTAACACTCATAGCCTATGTTTAGACAGCCCTAATGCCATATTCCTGCACTTAGCACTATGGCTCTGAGTCTCCCGTAAGACCTAAAGCCTATGCTCTGATACCAATTGTGACGACCCAACTTTTCCAATCCTCTAGGTATAGGAAAGGTCGGCTCACCAACCTATCGATTAAACAATAAGCTGGATGAAACACATGCAAATAGCAGAGTAAAAGCGTAATTAACTCTATTTCTATAAGGAAAGTGGAAAACAAAAGTAGCGGTTCTAACCCCAGGCAAAACCATGGGTAGAAGAACCCAAAAGAACCATCGGTGATGGCTGACCATCACCGAAACATAGTTCATAAAAAGAATAAAGTATAAATATAATAATTCTAATAAATAAAACCAAACAGGCCGGACATACCAAGCCCAAGAATATCTCTTAAACAGAGCAGCAGACTAAACAGGGAAGAATTCCTCAGGAGGAATCTCATACTCTTCCTCAGGAACGTAGTTTGGATCACTCTTGTATCCCAGAGCGGCTAAAAATCACATGATGTATAATCGGAGTGAGCTAACAAAAAAGCTCAGTAAAAGAGACTCATATCAATCACATTATATCTCAATAAACATGGTTTTCAAAACATAAGGAATAGATGATTTTCAAAGCAAATATTCAAAACAGAATAGATAACTGAAATTTAAATACGGTGATCAGATGCAAGTTCATATTCTAAGTTTTTCTAAAACAGATTCAAAGCAAATTCAGATGCACATTGTGTCTTGACTCATATATGCAAAGCTTATCAAATTCATGAGTTAAGTTCTAAACTTAATCTATCTGTTAAATTAATATAGCATGAGAGCGGGAATAATACCGATGGGAACCCCTACCTACCCATCATTGTTCATGAACCCTTTTTCAGGAGTGCAATAAGCTCCTGCGCTATGAGGGTAACTTGCGCTAGGAATAATGTTTAGGAATTCAGGGGTCGTTCAGGTAAATCAGAAATCACATGCAAATTCTAATACATAATTCATATGCAAATTCGAATACATAATTCAGAATATCATATTCAAAGCAGATTCGGATTTTCAGAGTTCTTATTTCGGATTCAGAGTTCTTAATCAGGTTCAAGTTTACAGATGCAAAGTTCAAATGTCATATGCGGAGTTCAAAAGATCATAACACAAAATATCCATGTGAATTAA
This sequence comes from Chloranthus sessilifolius, assembly GCA_021018995.1. NCBI lineage: Eukaryota > Viridiplantae > Streptophyta > Magnoliopsida > Chloranthales > Chloranthaceae > Chloranthus > Chloranthus sessilifolius. The sequence continues at coordinate 114,570,664 of CM037585.1, forward strand.
AATAAAGTGCAAGTGATGATGAGATTCTCCTACCTCAAATCTCGGAGCCATTCAAAGCAATCTAACGGTCCAAATCCACGGCCTCCAACTCTCAATCTATATCATACATACGATGATGTGTCAAGGAGAAATTCTAAATTACTAACAAATTTGATGTATTTATATGATTTTCCAAAAATGAGACGGAAATGGGTTAGTTCAGCTAACTCAGAATTTGACCAACATCCTACTTAATTTTGACCCTCAAAACATTTGATTCAAGAGTTTGTTAATTCACAAAAGTTATAGAGCTCTTTGTCCTCTTTCTAACTCCTCGTGAATCATGTCAATTGGAGTTCAGATAAAATGTTATGGCCGAAATACCGAAGTTGTGTCGGCACATTCAGTCAAATTCGAACATCGATTTCAAATTCGAACTTCGATTTGTTAAGAAATCTGGCACATTTGTTGTCAATTTCGAATGTCGATTTCAAATTCGAACATTCGATTTTCATATTCGACGTTTGATTTTCTCGGGTTCAGAACCCTTCGGCTTCTTCCTTGGTCTATTTTTCCCTAAAATTTTACTGGATTCATTTTATTTTTGCACACACATATTACACAATTAATGCAAGTAATTAATCTATGAATTTAGACCATTAAAATCAACTCGATCATACCTTTCACTATCAATTTTTACGGTACATGAGAAGTGTTGCCAAACGAGGGTTTCAGAGTGAAACCTTAGGATTTCTGCTGCGATTCCATAACGTTCAATCAAATCAAAGCTCCAAGTGAAGCCGTCTATGGTCACGGATCGATTTCCACCTCTCCACAATACAGAAAATGATTCGGAGATGATCGGCACACACTCGATTCCAATTCAAGGGTTAGTAATGGTCGGGATTCACAAAAGAACATAGAACCTCTGCGCTAATCAGTGTTTATGCATCGCAAAGTGTGTTGAGCTCGCAGCGTGATCGTGATCGTATGGTTGAAATCCCAAGAAGAGGTTTGGAAGCGATCGACTTTCGGATGTGGAGCATTGCTCTTTCTTCCTCTCGTTTCAAATTCTCAAATGGCTTCCAGTTCTCTTCAACTCTCTAGCTCTCACTTTCTCTCTTTATAAATCTCCTTTGAAAGCTTTCATAGCTTAACCATTAAGCTACCCCTCTCGTTATAGCAAAATGAACAAGGTAAAAATATCTTTTATATTTTTACACCCAAAATTCTATCCACAATCAAGGTTGGGTTTCGGTGTTAAGCGGCACATGGTGAGTCGATGCACGACTCATCCACTAAAGGCCCAAACAACATTTAAACCTTAATCTGTTCCACACAAACATACCCAAAAATTATTTAATGACTTATTATTAAATAAAAACCATGGCTACATCGGTCACCGTGCCAGACTCGTACACGAGGTCAGTCAAACTCGGGTTCCAAAATGTCAGGATATTACACCATGAGTACATACTATGGACTGCTTCAAACCATCACCCTATAATCAACCATTAAAGTCCAAATCCCTCTTCTCCAAGCCCTCAAAACCCGAGAAAACCTTATATTAGAGATTACATAATTGCTAAACCCATTAGCCCTTAAGTATCCCTCTAACCACTCTCAATTCTATAAATAGAAAGCCACCCCCCCTTGTTTAAGAGATCTTTTGAAATTTCTAAGAGAAGAAACTCTTCCCAATTGCCTCCTCACTTGCCTAAAACTTAGATTTTTCCAAAAGCTAAAGCCTTAGCCCATCTCATACCACCATTTCCATCATCACTCTCAAGCTCATATCCTTCAAAACCTTAGAAGTTAGAACCCTTCTCTAACCCATACTACTATCGGAAGCTCATCGGTGTTGCTCTCACGCAAAGATCCGACCATGGTGCTAAAAGCGCTCGAGAGCTCCGGCATTCCCCTCAATTCCTCTACCTTCTTTTTGTTTTTCCTCCATCCTAGAATTTGAGCTGTTATGCCTCCGAAATTACAGTGATTGCGAGGGGCTCAAATAGGATCAGAGTGCCTTCGAGCAAGGGAAAGTGCCGCTCACTTTGTTCTTTATATATATATATATATATATATATATATATATATATAAACAATCTAAACATAGACCCGGCCATAGTAGAGACCGCTTACGAGCGGGTCGATCAGGTGCCTAACAGTTTCTCGATTGATAACCAAAACCCCTATCCAAGAGCCTTTAGCATTGACCGATAAATCTGAATCATATTTTATACTTCGGTGCTCATAATACTGATTTTGAATATCCCAAGACACCAAAAGCTTCACGTGGCGACTCCATCTTTTTACGAGCGCATCGTTGCGAGAGACTCTCGAGAGCCCACGGTTGCACAGTTTGTTACTCGGATATTCCACACAATGGATCTTTAGATCATGTCGCACCTATCTGGCCATCAATATTTTTATTCGAGATGTCACTGTTCCCCAAAAAATGGCCCTACATGCACGTTTCAGTGTGATGTGTGTCATAAGATTCAAGGGGCATTTTTTGCCTACATCCGACCCTTGGAACCAATTGATTTCTTAGAATCAGACAGTCGAGATCACTTTTCCACTCCAATCTTCCAGACAATGGATCTTGAGACCAAGAGCGTACCATCAGATAGTCAGTTTTACATTCTAGGTAACACAGATCCCTAAAAAGTGGCCCTAAAATCACATGGCACACATCCCGCTCAAACGTGATTTTAGGGACCTTTTTTGAGATATATATCATGTGGAATACAAAACTGACTGCCTGATGGTAAGATCATGGTCTTAATATCGATTATGTAGAAGATTGGTGTGAAAAACAATCTCCATTGTGGGCAAGTAGTTCATCCTTATAAACATGGGTACCTCTCTTTGCACTCCACACGTTTTTTGAAAGTGCCTGCATCTCAGACCCCTTGATTGCTTCGGATAAGATGGCGGAGGTCATTTTTCACCCTGATATTCCATAAAATAGATCTTGAGACCATGGTGTACCTATCCAACGGTTTGTCTACGACCAGTTTTGGGGATCTGTGACACATGGAATAAAAAATGAACCGTCTGATAGGTGCGCCATTATCTCAACGTCTATTGTGTGGAATATCAAGGTGAAAAACAACCTCCATCATCTAATCTAACTAAATCAATGGATATCAAGGGGTCTCGGATGTGGGCTTTCGGAGAATTCTCGTGTGCAAATAGAGATACCATATAAATATCATTTGGGATACTTTTGGGTACCTCTATTAGCACCCACGGAATCTCGGAAATGCCCACGTGTGCAACCCCTTCAAAACCATTGACTGCTTTTGATTAGATGATGGAGATCGTGTATTACCCCGATTTTCCACACAATGGATCTTGAGATCATGTCGCACCTATCCGACTGTCAATATTTTTATTCGAGAAGTTACTGATTCTCAAAAAATGGCCCTAAAATCATGTTTCAACTTGATGTGTGTCATGGGATTCAAGGGGCATTTTTTGCCTACATCCGACCCTTGGAACCCATTGATTGCCTGGAATTAGACAGTCCAGATCAGTTTTGCACTCCAATCTTCCACTCAACAGATCATGAGACCATGAGCGTACCATCAGACAGTCAATTTTACATTGTAGGTAGCATGGATCCCCAAAAAATATTTTTATTCGAGATGTCTATGTTCCCCAAAAAATGGCCCTACATGCACGTTTCTGCGTGATGTGTGTCATAAGATTCAAGGGGCATTTTTTGCCTACATCCGACCCTTGTAACCAATTGATTTCTTGGAATCAGACAGTCGAGATCACTTTTCCACTCCAATCTTCCAGACAATGGATCTTGAGACCAAGAGCATACCATCAGACAGTCAGTTTTTCATTCTAGGTAACACAGATCCCTAAAAAGTGGCCCTAAAATCACATGGCACCCATCCCGCTCAAACGTGATTTTAGGGACCTTTTTTGAGATATATACCATGGAATACAAAACTGACCGCCTGATGGTAAGATCATGGTCTTAATATCGATTATGTAGAAGATTGGTGTGAAAAACAATCTCCATTGTGGGCAAGTAGTTCATCCTTATAAACATGGGTACCTCTCTTTGCACCCCACACATTTTTTGAAAGTGCTTGCATCTCAGACCCCTTGATTGCTTCAGATAAGATGACGGAGGTCGTTTTTCACCCTGATATTCCATAAAATAGATCTTGAGACCATGGTGTACCTATCCGACGGTCTGTCTACGACCAGTTTTGAGGATCTGTGACACATGATTTAAAAAATGAACCGTCTGATAGGTGCGCCATGATCTCAAGGTCTATTGTGTGGAATATCAAGGTGAAAAACAACCTCCATCATCTAATCTGACTAAATCAATTGATATCAAGGGATCTCGGATGTGGGCTTCCGGAGAATTCTCGTGTGCAAATAGAGATACCATATAAATATCATTTGGGATACTTTTGGGTACCTCTATTAGCACCCACGGAATCTCGGAAATGCCCACGTGTGCAACCCCTTCAAAACCATTGACTGCTTTTGATTAGATGATGGAGATCGTGTATTACCCCGATTTTCCACACAATGGATCTTGAGATCATGTCGCACCTATCCGACCGTCAATATTTTTATTCGAGAAGTTGCTGATTCTCAAAAACTGGCCCTAAAATCATGTTTCAACTTGATGTGTGTCATGGGATTCAAGGGGCATTTTTTGCCTACATCCGACCCTTGGAACCCATTAATCACCTAGAATTAGACAGTCGAGCTTAATTTTGCACTCCAATCTTCCACACAACAGATCTTGAGACCATGAGCGTACCATCAGACAGTCAATTTTACATTGCAGGTAGCACGGATCCCTAACAAGTGGCCCTAAATCACATGGCACACATCGCACTCCAACATGATTTTAGGGACCTTTTTTGAGATCTATACCATATGGATACAAAATTGACCGCCTGATGGTAAGATCATGGCCTTAATATAGGTTATGTAGAAGATTGATGTGAAAAACAATCTCCATCGTTTGATTCCAGGCAGTCAATTGTTTTCGGACTTGGGTGTCTTCAGTAATCCTGTTGGAGCGAATAGAGATACCCATATCACAATTGCACACTTGATTAAAGAATGTGCCATAGGGCTCCAAAAGGGACCAGTCAACCAAGCCACTTGGCGCTCGGGTCAAGAAAGAGCTGGAAATTGTAACAACCAGGAAAGGGTACTATAATTTTTTTTTTAACATTTTATACTAGATACAGCGTGCTTTGAGGACTGGTGCTTAGAATATTTAGCCCACACCTTTGACTGAGGATGATCATAAATACCCCCACCCTTTGAGTAGTCTTCAACGCAAGTTGGATTTCTATTTCTAGTTTAATTTCTTCAACACACAAACTACCTACACAAATTCAGCAATCAGTCTCTACTTTCTTCAATAACTTCAAAATCAAATGGCCCTTCTCTCATCTGCATCTGCATCTGCATCTCCTCTCCTCCATACCCCGGAAAATGGAAAGCCGGAGGTGGTTCGGCCGTCGGCAGATTTTCACCCGAGCATTTGGGGAGATCACTTTATGGCCTACTCTCATGATGAACAGGTATGGTAGTGATCCGATCAAATCTGTTTTTTAAACTTTGAAATTTTTAAAAAAATTATTTTCATTAAAATCATAACTGTGTTTGCAGAACCTAGAAGAAAGGAGGAAAAGAGTTGAAGGGTTGAAACAAGAAGTGAAGGAAAAGCTAAATAATATTGTTAACTCAGTGGAGAAATTGAATTTTATTGATACTATCCAACGGCTTGGTGTGGGATATCACTTTGAAAATGATATCGAGGAATCATTACAAAAAATTTACAAAGGCAATGATGATGATATCGCCTATGATCTACATACCGTTGCTCTCAAATTTCGACTGCTAAGACAACAAGGATTTAAAGCATCAGCAGGTAAAATGGGAGTTCGAGTTCGAACGGCATACTAATTTCAGCCTTGTGATTTTTATGCCAATGCTCTTTTCAATTCCTGTTTTTTTAATAGAGATTCAATATAAAAAGAATTGTTCCTCTTTCCTCCGGTCTATATAAAATAGTCTAATCATGAAGCTCTGTTTTATGTACCAGATGTATTTAGCAAGTTCAAGGACCAAAATGGTAACTTCAAAGAAAGCTTAAGTAATGACCCAAGGGGATTGTTAAGTTTATATGAAGCTTCATATCTTAGTGTACATGGAGAAAACATATTGGACGAAGCTCTTACATTTGCTTCCGACCATCTGAAAATGCTAAGGAACATTTAAGCTCTTCTCTTAAGAAACAAGTAGGGCGTGCATTATCGCTACCCTTGCGGAGGGCCATGTCCAGGCTAGAGGCAAGGCACTACATCTCATCCTGAAGAAGAGGAAGAGAGGATGATGTTCTACTAGAGCTTGCAAAGTTGGACTTCAATCTTTTACAATCACTGCACCAAATGGAGCTAAGAGAAGTAACAAGGTCAGTTTGAACAATTAACCATCTTGTTTTTATTTTTATTTTTTATAAATTACTTGGCTAATTTAGGTGACTGACTTCACTGCAGCTAACAATATTTTCATGGATGTGATTTTCTCAGGTGGTGGAATGAATTGGACTTTGCAGCAAAGCTACCTCATGTCAGAAATAGAATAGTTGAGTGTTACTTTTGGATATTGGGCGTCTACCATGAGCCTCAATATGCCCGTGGAAGAATGACAATGCTCAAAATGATAGCCATAACATCGGCTTTGGATGATACCTATGATGCCTACGGAACCTTTGAGGAACTCCAATTGCTTACAGATGCAATCCAAAGGTTTGTGATAATAATTGCACAATTTTTATTTGCTTTAACACTAAAACATCCCCACAAGGTATTGGAAAGTTTGGCTTTGGTCATAGATATTCATTATTTAGCAACACTTATTGCATGCTAAAATTTTGAACTTGCAATTGTAGGTGGGAATACGAAGCCATGGATCAAGTCCCAGAATACATGAGAGTATTGTTTCTTTCATTGTTAGATTCTGTTGTTGGGTACGAGGACGTTATGACACCCAAAGAAAAGTCATACCGCATACACTATGTAAAAGAAACGGTATGTACAGACAAGCCCCTTAAGTTGTATCTAAACAAGTACCTGTATTTTGACTCCTTTTGGGAAAGAGTATTTAAACTCTTGACCTCCTTAAAAGAAGAGGTTTAGCATACCACTCTGTTATCAACCTTTTTTTTTAAGTATATATGCTAAACCATTATTTGTCATCAATTTTTTATTGTAAATTGATTATTCTAAAATGATCCTCATAAAATAATTTTGTGTGTTATCGCAGATGAAAGTGTTGACTAAAGCTTATTTTGCGGAAGCCAAGTGGCTCCATGACAGACATGTTCCCACTTTGGAGGAGCATTTGGGAGTGTCCGTAATAAGTAGTGGGTATCCTATGCTCTGTGTGATGTCTTTCGTTGGAATGGGTGAAGAGGCAACAAAAGAGGCTTTCGATTGGGTTATTAGTGTTCCCAAGCTTGTTTGGGATCTATCTCTAATGTCTCGACTCAGGGATGACATCCAGTCACAAGAGGTATCATCAATTAATATATAGTTAATGGTAGTGTCTTTCCATTCTAAAATAATACATATATTGGATTTCATTTCAACTAACATTTTTTTTTTTAACTTGCGAAGTTTGAGCAAAAGAGAGATCATATTCCCTCCAGTCTCCTAATCTATATGGAGGAGAATGGGGTATCAGAGGAAGAAGGACGACAAAAGTTTCGTGAAATGATCTCTGATGTATGGAAAGGAATAAACCAAGCTTGCTTAAAACCAACCGTAGTGTGGCGTTCCTCACCTCACACGACTTGTTAACCTTTCTGGCATGGCTGAAGTCATTTACCAGCATGGAGATGGATACAGCGATTCCAGACATGAAACGAAAGACAATATTACATTACTGCTCGTCAAACCGGTTCCCCTTTGAAAATTTAGTTATTTTCTATTCATCTTATTTAGTATGTAACATCAAAGTACTAAATTGCTTTTAATTTTTCAATATTCTATTAATGAAAAATCAGAACTTTCTTATGAATATATGTGTTTTAAAGGTGACACTAATCTTTATAATTTATTAATGAATGGGATTTACTCTTAAGTCATTTTCATTAATAGATATATTTTTTGGCCCGGTGGTGTCAGATGGATCATATTTTTTACCACTCCAGTTATCATGTGAACTTTTTTTTTTTTCGATAAGCCAGCTTGAGGTCGATGGGACCTCACCCTATACTAGTAAATACACATCACTCAAAGAATCCTTACAATCCTATCCAAACACTTCAATATGGACCTTATATTAATATATGAATACGGTCTACATTAAAGTTCATATATCAAAATGCAAATCGTTTGATTGGACCCTTTTTGAGCTACCATATGTTTACATGAGGTTTTTCTACTTAAACTATTTGGATTGGTAAGAAATTGTGTTTCGTCTTGTCATAACTCGAAATCCTACCTCTTTAAGACAACAGAAAATTTTCTGTCATGACTTGCCCGCATCCAATTTATTAAGCAGAATTACTTAACTTACTTTTCTTACAATTACTTGAATGACATTCAATCCTTTGTGAGGGAATTCGGGTATTTCCTAGTCTTTTAATCTCGAGTGTTGGTAATATTTGCTAGGAGCATTTGATAGGTTTGGGGCTATAAATATTCATTCTTTGGGCATGGTGTATTTTAGACGACATAAATGGGTATTACAGTACCTTCACATGAACCTTGTCGGGCCATAGGCCAACTTCGCCATTTATTCATACTTTAATTGAATCAAGTTTAGTTCAAGCTTGACTGACTCGATTTTTATTGCTCCTAAAACTCGCTCCCTGCCCAACCAATTTGATGAGCATTTGATTACTAATCAGGCCAAGCACTTTAGCCCAAACTCGGCCAAAATCGAGTTGGGCTAGGCCACAGCTGTAATATCCCTGATAATTTTGGCAGATTTTCGTTTACCTCGATAAGCGTGCCTAAAAATAATTATGTTATTTTTATTAGTTTTTTTTGTTAGTATTGGTTATGATGAGGGACATGACCAAAGGATTTAATTATGAGGTGTGTATAGGCCAGGAAATCAAAGACGTACACAATAAGGTTTGTATTTGTGTTTAACGCCGGAGGTTTTGCAAAAATAAATGGATAAGTTGTAAAATTGAAATATCTAGATTTTTGTAAGCTTTGTTTTAATATTATAAAGAGAGAGAGAGTTAGAGAAAATATACTTCTCTCTTCCGGTTGGAAAACATAGGAAACTCTTTGGGGCTGCTTTGATCTTTAGATCTAGAGAGTTTGAGAACTCCTCTTCCCATCTCAACCATTAATAAGCTTTGAGTTAGTACTTAGATCTGTTTGAGCTATTGAAAAAAAAAAAGAAAAGAGATGAGGAAAGGGAGAAGTTCTCTGTGATTTCGTTGTGGCTGAGGCAATGTCCACCTCGTTGTGAATATGGACTGATTTGAAGATTTGAACCATTGAGCTGGAGATTGGTTCCGGTGTGTGAATCGGTGCAATGGGATCAACGGTTTAAGCTACAAGAGGTAGGTCGTTGAAACCTCCATGTGTAAATTTAATTATGTTTTGTTTAGAGTAGCATGTTTTGTGTTTAAAGAAGATCAGATGGCTGTGGTTGAATAAGAGAAAAAGAATCCGGACATGAAAAGTTGTGACCACAAGATGAGAAAATCGACCATCGATTTTGAAAATCGACTGTCGAAAGTGAAAATCGACTGTCGAAGTAGAAATCGACAGTCGAAAATGAATTTTTAAGGCTATAACAGAGTTCTGAAATTCGATGGTCGATTTTAAAATCGACCATCGAATTTCAAATTCGACCATCGAATTTGAAATCGATGGTCGAATTCTGTCCAGTTCTAGCTTTTTAATTTTTGATTGGATTTTTTGTTTTATGAGCCTTTGGATAAATTTTTGGGTTGTATATTAACACTTAGGGTGTTAATATATATAGGTTTGGTCAATTGGGAGTCCTTGGAGAGGAGTGCTTAGGCATGCCTTTGAATTTGCTTGGTTAAGGTAGGGGAACCCTAATCTCTATTTGCATAAATTATAAGCACAAAACTACGATAGACCATTTACTTGAGAATCACAAATTTGATAATAATTTGTGCACATAGTGTAAACAAAGTTTGAATATACGACACCATCAGAAAATTATACATATGGTTAGGAATAAGAATCTTTGTGAATCAGAATCTCAGCTAAATCTTTTTGAATCAGAATCTCAGTTAATTTTCGAATCAGAATTTCGAATCAGAACTTTGACAATTCAGTATATGTTATAATTAATAAGCTTTGATATGTGTTAGCATTTCCATTTGATTTTGGGTTCATAAGTACGATGCCCTAGATTCCACCAACCGTGTTGACGGTAAAACTTTGGCGCAAGTTACCCTCATAGCGTAGGGGCTTGTTGCATTTTCGAAATGGGTTCATGAACGACGATGGTCAGTAGGGTCTTCCCATCGGTCACTTAGTCCGCTCTCATGCTATAGGAAATTTGAGAGATAAAATTAAGTTATAAATTTAAGACAAGAAGCATGCTAAATCAGAACATTTTGAACACTTTGAACTTACCATCAGTTTTGACTCAGGATTAGAACTGGAGATTTAAATTTGAAAGCATCTTTTGAAAAAATCATATTTGATCCGATTCCGTCTTTTGAAAACCAGTACTTATAATAAACTGCAAATAGATCTGGCTTCTTCTATTGAGCTTGGCTGTTAGCTCACCCTCGACTATACGTCACGTGAGAGACCGACATTGGGTCAGAGGATCCGGAGGACTCCGATTATATTCCAGAGGAGGATTTGGATATACCAGCGGAGGAGTTCTTCCCTTGATCTTTGGATCCTTATACTTTTGGTATTTTGTCTGGATATTATGTTTGGAATATTGAGCCCTAGGCTATTTTTTTTTTGTCCTTTTGATATCACTAGAGGAACCATTATCGTGAACCTCTATTTTAGGTGATTGGATTGGCCATCACCGGTGGTTCCTTTTGGTTCCTCACAGTGATATATTCTTTTGCTATCTGTAGTCTTTTGGTTCTTTTTGAAATATTGATATGATGCCTCTGTTCTTTAGACCTTTGTTTATGTTGCCGGCTTTTGTTTGTTACGGCTTATTGAGAAATCAATAAGTTGATGAACCGGCCTTTCCTATACCTTAGGGATTGGAAATGTCGGGTCGTCACAGTTGGTATCAGAGCTATGCTCTAGGTTCAGAGTCTTAGGACTAGGGATAGATTGTCTTGACAATCTTACTAATCAATTGCTATTGCTTTTCAACAATGACAGATCAGCATGCCTCCGCGGTTCAGAGGCAGAGGCCGAGGTAGAGAGGGACCACGTGAGGGTGTAGGTACCTCACGTGGCAGAGGAAGAGTTGCCAGTGCGAATCGAGAGGCCACAGGAGGTAGGCCACGGGAGGAAATGTGGACGGTCTTTGGCAGCCTTGGCCACCAACATGGCTCAACAGACTGCAGCCATTGATAGAGAGGAGATCTTTGGCGGCCGGACATCAGCCAGGAGGATTTGCCGAGTTCAGGAGGATGAGACCTCCTACATTCTCAGGGCAGACGGATCCGATGGAAGCCGAGGCGTGGCTTGATGAGATCGAGAAGATATTTGAAGTGTTGCAGTGTACAGATGTTGAGAAAGTACGCTGGGCATCTTTCAAACTTTTGGGAGAGGCCAGTCCGTGGTGGAAGTCTGTTTCTAGGATGAGAGCAGGACTACCCTAATACTCCATGGACTTGGGCAGAGTTTGTGGAGACGTTCAACGATCAGTATTTTCCAAAGATCGTACGTCATCAGTGGGAGGTCCAGTTCATTGAGCTGAAACAGGATGAGATGTCTGTGCGCGAGTACGGCGCTGAGTTTGATAGACTCTCCAGATTTGCACCCTTGCACGTGGCCACTGAGCTGATGAGAGCTCAGAAATTTCAGAGAGGATTGAGGCCGAACATTCAGGAGAGGGTGTCTATGTGGGAGATGGAGACGTATGCTGGCGTCATGACAAAGGCCCTCATAGCAGGAGGACATTCAAAAACAATACTTGAGCGAGGAAATAAGAATCGGTTTGGCGGGGACGGAGAGTGCTTGAGGCGGTGACCAGAAAGCCGAGGTTCTCGAGACCTCCTCCCTACCCTAGTCAGCCATCATACTCTAGACCAGCTGTTGCTTCAGGACCAGTGACGTCTTCATATCAGAGACCGCAGAGTTCGTCACCAGGACAACCATTCAGAGCTGGGAGCACTACTGGGAGTGGAGCTTCTGTGGCTCAAGGTTCAACAAAGGGATCAGCAGTTACTCCTGTTTCTACTTCATTGTGTGCAAGATGTGGGAAACCACATAAAAGCCGAGGATTGTAGACGGAATCGGAGGATGCTTCGGTGTGGGGGTTGGTCATATGATCAAGGATTGTCTGATGTTGAGAAAGAGCGGACTCTGACGATCTCTTGAGAAGTCGACGCGACCCTCAGATTCAAGGTCGAGTCTATGCGGTGACTGCTCAGAATGCCCATACGTCGTAAGACGTGGTCCAAGGTATTTTAAAGTTCAGATTTTACTTTTGGTATTAATTATATTGATTCAATTATATATTCTGTCAATAAATTGAAAATACAATAAAATCATTGCATATAAGTATATATAAGTAATGACAAACTTTTTAATTAAGGTACACTTATGATGAGTTGTGGAAGCGACTCAAGTAAAATTGAAGCACGAGTACTAATAGACCCTGGGTCTAGTCACTCGTTCATTACTCCTCTTTTCTCTGAGAAGATGGGCATCGTACCCAAACCCCTTGCGTTTGTCTTGGATGTGAAAGTTCCTACGGGAAGCTCGGTCAGCACGGATACAGTGTGCAAGTCTGTGATCGTGATGGTTGATGACCACGAGACAATGACCGACATGATTACGCTGAAAATGGCGAGTGGTTGACGTGATTCTCGGATGGATTGGTTGTTACGCATACCATGCGAATGTGGATGTTACGGAAGATCGTAACCTTCCGACCACCGAAGATGAAATCCTTTCGATTTTGCAGAGTCAAATTGAACATTGCACCTATTATTTCAGCCATCAGAGCTGAGCGCATGATGAGGAACGGATGCTGTGGATATCTTGCTTACTTGCAAGATAGTAAGGAGAAAGATCGGGACATTGCACTTCTTACAGTAGTTAGTGAGTTTCCCGATGTTTTTCCTGATGAATTGCCTGGATTGCCACCGGACCGAGAGATTGAGTTTGCGATCAACTTAGCGCCGGGTACAGAACCGTTATCTAAAGCTCCATATCGGATGGCGCCTGCTGAGTTGAAGGAACTCAAGGAACTTGAATCTGATTTGACGTGATATCCGTTTGAATTAAATTGTGATCTTAGCAATGGATTTAGAATGTATTCGAATATTTAGACTGAAAAGTGATAATTGTGATTTGCAATCGAATTTGTAAGATTGACATTTGAGAAAATGAATCCTGTTAAGTCTAAAACCCTTTTTGTAGGAATATTGGAAGTTGACAATCTTTGAACTGTTAACATTGAAATCTCTAAAATATTAGTTGCATTTGGATATTAAATGATTTGACGTTAACTCTGATTTGGTAGACTGGACATTAATTGCTCGACTGTACACTACATGCATACTGGACCAGTACGGTGGGTTTTTCTATAAATACTGCATACTACATACACTGACTGGACCTGTATGACCGGTTTTCCATACACACTGTACACTGCATGTATATTGGATTGATACGATGAGTTTTTTCATATATACTGCATACTGATAAATTGACTGGACACCTACTGCATGATTGTACACTGACTGGACCGGTACGACTAGTTATCCGTATACAGTGGAAGATAGTTAAAGATAAGAACACATTGGAAGATGTGAACGCACTGAAAGAGGTGAATTTGGAATTTGAGGAATTAGAAGGTATGTGGAACTTCGAACTGTTTTGATTCAAGGATACTTGAGATTATGTTCTAACGAGGGATTGTCTTTGCATCTGTCACTGTATTTCTGTTTTTGTTTCAAATTGAATATCCACTCTGTTTTCGTATTTATTTCGATCTTTGAATATCTGCTCAGTTCTACTTTTGCTTCTGTCATTAAATCTATACGATGATATGATAAGTTGTCAATTGAATTTGAGATTCTTCTACTAAGCTTAGACTGTTAGCTCACCCCGACTATACGTCACAGGTGTAGCTCTTGATCAGGACCTTGGACTTGAGGAGAATCCAAGTTACCTACTGGAGGGAGAAGCTCAATTAGATTTGGTATAGTGACTTCTGAGATCTAAGCTTGGTATATTATAAAGTTTTAGTGTTTGTACGCATTTGTATACCACTGTTTAGGTGATGGTTAGTCATCACCGATGGTTTATTTTAGTTCTTCCAGTCATGTGTCTATATAGAAATGAAATATATATTTCAGCCATGTATGCTATAACTACTTGATTTCCACAATATGTGTGAATGTACCAAGTATTCTAAAATCAGATTGTGTTTTGCGATCTGGCAGCCTGGGTTTTCCCATTTGGTTTAAGGTTGAAAAAAATATAATAAATATACATATATATATATATATATATCTCAAAAAATTAGGTTGGGAAAATCTAGGTTGTCACAATAGGTATCAGAGAATGGCAGTAGGTTCTGTTAGGGCATAGACTGACTCTTCGTGATCGGAGCTATGACATTAGATTCTTATGGAGCTTAGGCTTCAGGTCTTATGGGAGACCCAAGGTTATGACTTTAGGTTTTGTCAGAACATAGGGAGCATAGAAAGGCTTAGATTATGTTCGATTACAATTAAAGCTTTGGATCTTCATGATCACTTCTGATTAACTCTTTATTTGATCGTGACAGATCAGTATGGCCCCACGTGTCAGAGGAGGTAGAGGCAGACCGAGGACGGTCCGCATGACGGATATCCTTGAAGGCGAGGGCACTTCGCGTGGTGTAGGAATCGCCACCAGTCCTAGCCCCATTCCATTGGGAGGTAGTGGAAGTGGTAGTGATAGACAGTTGTTGGAGACCATGGCCTACGCCATGACGCATCAGACGACATCCATGACATAGTAGACCAAGCTACTAGCAGCTAGGCAGCAACCTTTAGGAATTTCAGAATTTAGGAAGATGCATCCTCCGAGCTTTTCGAGCCAAGTCGATCCACTTGAGGCCGAGAAGTGGTTGAATGAGATGGAGAAGATCTTCAGTATACTTCCTTGCACTAAGGATGAAAAAGTGAGATGGGCAACCTTCAAACTGGATGGAGAGGCTGATCCTGGTGGAAAGCAGTGCAGAGAGATAGGGTGTAAGAGATCCCAAAAAAACCATGGACTTGGGCCGAGTTTACCAAGAAGTTTAACGACGAATACTTACCCAACGTAGTGAGAAATCAATGGGAAGTCCAGTTTATAGAATTAAAATAAGACTAGATGAGCATACGCGAGTACGAGGCCAAATTTACTAGGCTTTCGAAGTTTGCACCTCAGCATGTGGCCACAGAGTTGATGAAGACCAAGAAGTTTCAACGTGGCTTACGGCCTAACGTCTAGGAGAAGGTCTTCACTGTTTGGGCTAGGAACATATGAAGCGGTAATGGCCAAGGCCCTTATCATTAAGGAAGACATTGAAAAGAAGTACTAAAGAAAAGAGCATAACCAAAAAGATGGAACAAGTCAAACAGGAGCTTGTGCTTCCGAGCAGGCAAGCAAGCAACTGAGACTCCTAATGCTAGCACCTATCCATCCTACTTAGACTGCCTACTCGGGTCCACCCACGTCTACATCTCCGCGGTTACTGTTGGAATATTTCAGGTGCTGTTATTTTATTAGTGAGAAAACCAGTGGTGGTGAAAATCAAATAAAAAAGGGGATGATGAAATATTTGAAAACAACAACTCTAAAATATCACAATCTTGCAAGATCCAGGGCCTATTGTAGTAAGTGTTAAAGTAAGAGTTTGTCCCACAGGAAATTATGATTTAGAGCCATAAGGGTATTTAGTAGGCCTTCAGATCTGGCAATCCTAAAGAAAGGGAGTGTAGGGGTTGTCACAAAACTAAAATAAAAGAAATAAAATATAGTCCTATGCTATGAGAAAGAGTTTTAGAGAAGGATGGTGGTGGTGTGATAAAATAAAAGGAAAATGATGAGAAGTATGTAGCTAAGCTAAGGTCACATCAATCATGCAACTAAGATCTAGAGATGTCTCTGCAGCAGTCATTTAGATGGCTACGAGCACATCTATAAGGTAGAGGAATCTAATCCAACCCCTGTGATTTAAACTGGTCTTTTAAGGCTATAACATGTCCACTTAAATGGTCACAGACTATCCAATAGAGAGGATCAAACCACCTAGGCTAAATTAGAAAACAAACTTAATCGAAGGGAATGGATTGATTTTAAGGCTATAACTTATCCACTTAAATGGTCACAGACTATCCAATAGATTTCCTCCAACCAATGAATCAAATTAGAATATAAACATCATTGCAGACACTATGTTTGCAAAGCTACAAGCTCATGCTTCCATAGGAGCAAACAACCCTTGAAATCCAGTGAAAACCACAGATAATCAGAGGTTGTTTGGGGACTTAGACTCAGTTGGTCATTGCTACAAAAGGCTTGCAATGACTCAGCTCACAAGTCTGCAATCTCTATAGAAGATCAGATCTAAGAGTTAATCACGATAATGTAAAATAAAGGGGGGGTTTGTCTCTGCACAATCTCCCACAAGGCTACAAGCTCAAGTGTAGAGAAGAAGAATCCATCTCAGATCTGTGACTTAGACTCAACCTAGGGCTATAGTCTATCCACTCAAATGGTTATAGGCTATCCACAGAGGCTATCCAAATCACAGATGACTGAGATAGAACAAGAAAACTGCAGCTGTCACCATTGTTGTAAGGCTACAAGCTCAAACAACAATGGGTGTATCAAACCCATAGAAATCCATATGTAGAACATAGAACAAATACAGGTTCGAATAAGCTCTAAAAATAGCATTTCATTGCATAAAAAAAACTTACAATGGTTCCCTCAAGACAATAGTCCTGTGCAGAACAACCCACAACAGCTCCAAAAATTTATACAAACCTATTGCAAAACAGAAATAAACTATACCTAGCTGTATAAAGAGATCATAGCCAGTAAATGCTGGACTAAGGAAGAAGAAAAGGAAAAGTATGACCTAAGCCTAACCCTAATGACCTAAGGAATCTCAAGCTCCCAGACACTTCAGTTTGAGGGAAAGATAGTAATTCAGCTAAAAACTACGGCTTATATACACATTGTCCAGTGCCTTGGCCAATAATAAAATAGAAGAGGAAACCCTAGTTGTTGCTACTATAGTGGCTCCTTTGCAACCCTTAGATGCCTCAAAATGTATGAGAGAAAATTAGGGCCTCGGGGTGTGTGCCCTAGAAGTGGGGAAATCCCCAAAGTGTCCCTGATGTTGACTGAGAAAGTAGGAACCTGAGCTTCGCACAACTAGATTTTCTGATTCTGCCTCTCGCCTGGCTCCTCACGCGAATGAATTTTATGTTAAAAGGTGCTCGCAAGGCTGGATTATCCACTGGAGAGACCTCGTGAGACACTGCCTTACAGTGAATGGCGTATCTCGCGCAGTTAGGCCTTTAGGTTCTCTGATCGCGAGGCTTTCGCATAGATGACTTTGCATTGAATATTGTAACTCGTGTGGCTAAGCTTTGACCTTCATGGGGTTGATCTCCGGGATGGCTTGACTCCTCGCGTGGTTGGCTTTGGCTTTAATGCACACGAGAGCTCGCAACAATTGTGTGAGCCATTTTCTGAAGCTCTCTCTCCTCTTGAGCTGTGTGAGATGTGCGCGAGAGGATAATGTGCTGCAAGTTCCAACTATGCGAGGTGTTCACGAGGTTGCTTCTAGGTGAATTGAACTACGCGAGAACCTTACGAGTTTGCTTTTAGTTGTGCGAGAATTCTTCTATGTCTAGCTGCTGCTGTGCACAGACTGCTGCAATAGTCTGCTCTGCATGGGTCCACTCTTCTTTCATCTGCTTGACTTCTAGTGCACACTTGGGCTACGAAAATGATCACCAAGGTGTATACCACCATGATGTGTCCTCTATTTTCACATCTGCATCAAAGCTTGGCTTTAAAACTCTCTTCCTTGGCCTCCAAATGAGTGGTTGATGACATAAGACGACGAAATGTTGGTGGTCCACTGGCGCATGCCTCAGGTGTGGCCAGATGGGACATCCGGTAAAGGACTGTCCCGAGAAAGGAAAGGAAAGAACAACTTTGGTGGCTACTCAAAGGCCTCTTAATCGAAAGTGATGCCCAAACGACAAGTAGGTCACAAACTCCAGAGTTGGGTTTACGCCTTGTAGGTACTTAGTGTCTTTATCATTTTTTATGTGCTCCATGAGAAAATGGACATCTTTGGTGTAAATTTCAATGAACCCTACACTTTTGTGGTGATAGTGGTTGGCCTTGTAAATTAATGGTTTAGATTTCATTATGATAAGGGTTTAAATGTTGAGCCGATCTTTAGCGGGCGGTTGGTAACTACCAATTACTGATATAACCACTAAAAGTAACAGGATATATTTTCAAGGACGCAAATTTCTAAAAGAGGGGTGAATGTAATGACCCTAATTTTGGGGATGTTGAATTGTACTTGTACATTTTCGAATACGACACATAAATTTTTAAGGATGAAAATTCTTTAAGGTGGGAATAATGAAGCATCCTAAAAAATTTCCAAAACCATAGGCCCTAATTAGGTGCATGTCCATTAAGAAATGCGTCACCGTTTCGAATTTTTCAAAGGAGATTATTTCGGGTCCATTTGAGTTTCGTGTAAGACTTTCTTACCAAAGCTCATACACCGTGGTGGTCTATTGGCTTAACGCTGAATCCCATGTGACCAGTGGTTCACGTGTGCGTGCTACACTCTGAACCAAAG
Source organism: Chloranthus sessilifolius (assembly GCA_021018995.1). Lineage (NCBI taxonomy): Eukaryota > Viridiplantae > Streptophyta > Magnoliopsida > Chloranthales > Chloranthaceae > Chloranthus > Chloranthus sessilifolius. Next base: position 114,589,687 of record CM037585.1, read on the forward strand.
ATTAGTTTGTATAGTAGATTACACCTTACTTAGGTGTATCCGTTTCACCGAAAAATAAGTTCTTTGGATAAGAAGTAACACCTAAAAGGGTCTATGTCCTTCACATGGAAGCAAAGGTTTATTTTATAAGGCAAACTTCTCAAGGAAGTTTCAATTTATTTGCCTTTGCTTAGGGTTTTGTTTTCTAGAGAGAGAGAGAGAAGGAAGAGAAGAGAAGGAGAAGAGCTTCCCCTTGATTGGTCCTTTGCCGTTGTTGATCTTCTACTCATACTTTGTTTTCTTCGTCAATTACCGCAAGAGAAGCGTCGGTTGTGATGTGGCTACGATCGACGAGAACGTGAGAGAAACCACCGTTCCAAACCCTCTTTTATTTGGGAACCCCAAACTCCAGTGCTTTCCATTCTAAACCCTTCCATTTCGCTCAAGAGAGCCTCTGGGGGGTCGTCGTGTAAATTGTGTGGACTCGATTTATGACTTCGTTGCGATCGCTAGCAAGAGAGGGGCTTTCATTTCGAATAATCGGGTGAAAGTGAAGCATAGAAGCTGACTCCTTGATCTGATCATCGTAAAAGTTTGACGCTTGATCTAGAAAGGTAAATATCATGGTTTATGTGCGTATTGGATTAAAAATTTAGTTGTGTTGATTGTGTGCCAAAAGATAGGGATTTAGATTTGAAATTGGAAAAAAAATGGGCCAAGGGAGAAGAAGCCCGAAGGGCTATAGAATCAGTCAAAACCGATCGATCGAATTGTGAATCGATCGATCGATTTTGAGAGGACAAGTGTCAAGTAGTGAAAAATGTCAGTTTTCACCCCTTAACCTGACCTTTGATGGACCTGTGAGCACACTAATAAACACCTGTTGAGTCTATTTTGTAGATATCAATAAAAGACAGGAATAGTGCAAAAAATCACTCAAAAATGCTGCATAAAGAAGTCCATCTCTCAGCACAGTGTAGACCCAACAATGGCACATAAGAGGCTGCACACCATTGGCCACTTGGGGCATGTGGTAACAGCAGGGTAGAGTTAAGGAAGTGAAAGCAGGCAGAAAACATCCTATCGAGAGGTTATCTGAAGACTTCGATAGGAGCTGAGGGCTAAAAATGGAGGAATTCGTGCAGATGGAAGGGTTTCGATAGGATCTAAAGACAGAGAAAGGAAGAATTCGTGGGGATTGAGAAGTTCGATAGGATCCAAGAACCTATTGAGCAGCTGAAAGAAAGAAAGAAAGAAAGAAATCATCCTATCGAAAGCCTGCCTGAGGTGTAAAGGGAACCTATCGGATGGTTGCCTGAACCTATCGAGATGGAGAAGCTGGAGCTTAGACCTATCGGAAGGTACTTAAACATTTCGATAGGAGTGAGAGAAATCCTATCGAAATGCTGACATGCAGAGTTAAACCTATCGAATGCTCCAGACAAAGAGACAGAGAACGCTGAAGCTTCAAGAGAAGGCTCATCCTATCGAAGAGATCTGAGAACCTAGTGAAAGGACCAAAAAAGCTTCATTTGAACTTGTAGGAAGCTTCCTCAACCTGTCAAAATCGTGTGAAGAACTTCTCAGAAAATAGGCTGTTCACACGCTGCAACTTGGTGACCGGCATGACGATCCTGAAGATGCCCTAGGAAACCCTAACCAACCCCACGTGCTCTGACAGAACTCTAACAAACTCTGAGGACCTTCTAAAAGGGAATATTGGTGGGAGAAACGAGAGGGAAAAGCTATATAATGAGATCCCCAATTGTAATTGGGGGAGATCGATATCTAGAGATTAGGGCTTGCAACAAAATTCTGTTTTCCCTCCTTTAGCTCAATGATGGTTGGCTAACTCCCTCGGAGCAGCAAGGGGTGAGGTCTGATCTGTAATTGGGTAAGGTTGAGAGTGTTATTTGTGGGTCAATTGCTGCACAGATTATAGATCTGAGAGCATTTCATTGTAGAGTGAGTTTTATGCAATGTAAATATTGATTTTATTGTCTTAACTAGATCAATAGTTCCCTTGGTTTCATTTGGTGCTCATTCGGATTTGTGTAGAGGAGTTTATTGATCAGCTCACCCACTTAACTGGTAGACCTCTTGGATACCATTTGATCTCCCTAGATTTGATATCCCTGTAATTGCCTGTGTCTATGACCTGATAATTACAGCATCTGTAGTGGTTTTAATGCTTTGATTGAAACCTTTGAGTTGGAGGAAATCTATAGGATGGTCTGTGACCATTGAAGTGGACAGACCATAGCCTTAAGATCAGTTCAATCTCTGGTTTCACTTGGATTCTTCCACCTTAAACCATTGGGTCGGATGAAGTCTATAGGATGGTCTGTGACCATTGAAGTGGACAGATCATAGCCTTAAGATCAGTCAAATCGCTTGGTTTATAGTAGATTCTTCTACTCTGCAGTTGTGCTTGAAGCTAGCTAAAGGATTGGTGTGCTTTGAATCCCCTATAACACGATCAGCTCAACCCAATTACAGTAAGTCCAAACTCCAAGCTGTTCTTCTCCATTTTTTATTTTTAATCCCTTCCAATTGTGAGATTAGAATTCTAGACTCGTTCCTAGTTAATTCTGCATTTTAATTGTAGTTTAGTTTAAGCAACAACCCTTAAAAACCTCTCCCCTTTCTTTTACTAACCTAGTATTAGGTAGGGTGCCAGATCTCTTTCAGATCTGGAGATTTACCATATTTTGAACTTACCTCCTTGTGGACATTCCCTTACTTACTCTTTTAAAACTTACTACAACAGGCCCTGAATACTTGCAGGTTTGTGTGTATGATCTGCCTTGAATTGAGTGAATTTAAACCCCTTTTTGGATGCAAGGCAGTTTACCAACAAGTTTTTGGCGCCGCTGCCGGGGAGGTGTGCTTTTAAATTGGTAGATCTAAGTTTGTTTTAATTTAGATCATAGATCTGTGATAGTTTGTTTGATTTTTCACTAACTGTGTTAGTAAGTCTTGTTGTCTTCTAGTTCTTTTTGTCATTTCATCAGATCTGGAGCTGCTGCTAAGGAAGAACATTGTGCTAGAGGCTGCTCTTGAGTTTGCTTCCCTCTACCCCTGTTAATTTGTCAGATCTGTCGATTTTGTTTTAGATTCATTGGTCATTTGTTTTTGTTCCGGATTATTGTGTTTGAAGATTTGTTCTGCAGTAAGATTGTGAGTGGTGTATGTTTGGAAGGAGAACTCTGAACCCTCAGATTGTTCCATTAAATCCAGTGGTTGAAATAATTCTCAGATCTAGACAAATTTCACCCACATCTATTGCAGCTGACTCTGCCAAAATGGGTGACCAACAGCAGCCTAGAACTCTAAAGGAATTTAATGCACCAGGGGTTTACAATTCCCCCTACTGCATTCATTTCCCTGCTTCTCAAGGAAATTATGGAATTAAGTCTTCCATAATCCAGATGCTACCCTCATTCCATGGCCTGACCAAAGAGGATCCATACAAGCACATTGATGAATTCTTAGGACTGTGCAGCACTTTCAATATCACAAGTTTGGGGGAGGAGGCAACCAGGATGAGACTCTTTTCTTTTTCGTTGAAGGATAGAGACAGGACCTAGTTATCCATGCTTCCCCCCAACAGTATTCAGTCCTGGAGTGATCTTCAATGTTAATTTTTGGCCAAATTTTTCTCCATGTTCAAGACAAGCCAGTTGAGGAAGGGTATTATCTCATTTACTCAAGATCCAACTGAGGATTTTCACCAATCTTGGGCGAGATTCAAAGAACTCCTGAAGAAATGTCCCCATCATCAAATCCCTGAATGGCAACTTGTCCAAAGTTTCTATCAAGGGATTAACTCCAAAAGCAGGGATATGGTTGATGCCTCTTGTGGTAGTACTTACCTCCACAAAACTGCTGAGGAGGCTTGGGAGTTGTTTGATATCATTAGTGAGAACTCCATGCAAAGGGAGACTTTGTCTAGGGATTTAGATCCTCCTAAAATGTTGAAGGAGAATACTACCAGAGGGAAGATGTATGAGGTAAATGTGCATAGTGATTTGGAAAAGAAAGTGGACAGTTTGGCATTAAGATTTGATAAGCTCATGGGAATAATGGAGTCACCTATGGCTGCTAGAGTGGAGGAGGCATTTGCTATATGCCAGTCCTTCATTCACTCCTTGAGGAATTCCTCTCAGCTGTCCAATTTCCAGATTTTGTTCTAGAGCATGTGGCTGCCACCCAATCCTATGGGCAACAGCCTGCGGCTGGGTACCAATGGGGAAACCACCCCAACTTGAGGTGGAGATAAAATACCTATCCAAACCAACAGCAGCAGCCACAGCAGCCCATGCCCTACAAAAAATGTTCAATCCTACCACCAAAGTTAGGTTCCTAAGCCTCAGTACTAGCAGCCCATGACCCAGCCCGTGCAGCAACCTGCACCCCCTCTAGCTATGAGATTACCTTCTTTCGACGAACAAGTTCTGACCTCATTGTAGAATTTGGGTCCCTTATCTCAAACTGTGCACTCTCACAGCCAAAGCATTAAAAAGATAGAAGACCATCTTGGTCAACTGTCTAATGCTTTGACTGAGGGAGAGGAAGGGAAGCTGCCTAGCCAACCATTGGATAACCCAAGAAGACAGTTTGTAGTGGGTAAAGTTTCGTCCACCCATGAGGAAGCTAAATCTGTTACTACATTGAGAAGTGGAAGACTGGTGGATAAATTTGAAAAAAGAAAAAGAAGTGGTTTTTGAAAGGACACAACAAGAGCCACCAATGGTGGACAACCAGGAGCAACCCAGTTTAAATAAGAAAGAGAATGAGGATTCTCAAGAAAATAAAAAATTTAAAAAGAAAGATGACCAATTAGCTAAGGCTGCAAATGAGGGAGTAGTCCCACATTTTCCATTTCTCAAGGCATTGCAAGCACCTTCCCCTTTCGACAAAGGGCAAGGTAAAATAGAGGAAATGATGGACACTTTTAAGCAAGTGAAGATCAACTTGCCTTTACTTGATGCAATCAAGCAAATTCCAGCCTATGCCACGTTCTTGAAAGACCTGTGCACCCATAAAAGACAGTCTAGGATACATTTATCCAAGAAGGTCTTTTCAACAGAATAGGTAAAGCAAATATTTACTATAGCCACCCCAACCAAACTCTAAGACCCTAGAGTCCCCACTATCCCCTGCATCATTGGGGATCATACCATTGAAAAGGCCTTGTTAGATCTGGGAGCTAGTGTGAACTTGCTTCCATATTCAGTATATGAGAAGCTGGGATTAGGAGAGTTGAAGCCCACACCTGTGGTCTTACAACTAGCTGATAGATCTGAAAGGAAGCTTGTGGGGATCATTGAAGATGTTTTGGTTGGGGTTGACAAATTCTTTTATCCTGCTGACTTTCTGGTGCTAGACATGGAACCAAGCAAGCGTGTTACTTCCATACCTGTAATATTAGGAAGGCCCTTTTTGGCCACAGCTAATGCTTGTATACAATGCAAGTCATGAGTCATGGAAGTATCCTTTGGTAACATGAAGGTCAAATTGAATGTGTACAACACAGCCGATCAACCCCATCTTGATGAGGACTGTTTTTCCATCGATGTGATAGATGAGGTTGTGCAAGAAAATTTGAATATGCTGATACATGGTAATGAGTGGTTTAATATTTTTGACGAAGTATGGAAGGAAACAGAGGAAGAGAAGGCCTCCACCTATGAGATTGACCATGTGATAATTGTATCTTCTTAAGCAGAGCCAGCAAAGTATCACCCATGGAGGCCTGCTTTGTTGCCTCTTCCACCACCCTCTAAGGCACCCCTCTTGCCTTCCCTCATCAGTCCCCCAGATGTGGAGTTAAAATAGCTCCCAAAATATTTGAAATATGTCTTTTTAGGAGACAATAATAAATTGTCAATGATAATTTCTTCTTCCCTCACCCTTGAGCAGGAAAAAGAACTACTTTATGTGCTAAAAAGGCATAAGAGGGCAATAGGATGGACCATTGCAGACTTAGGGGGGATCAATCCTGCTGTGTGCATGCATAAAATTCATCTTGAGGAAGGCTCTAAACCTTCTAGAGAGATGCAAAGGAAACTCAACTCACACATATAGGAAGTTGTGATGAAGGAGGTAGTCAAACTCCTCGATGCTGGGATAATTTACCCTATCTCGGATTCCCAATGGGTGGCACCTACCCAGGTAGTACCCAAGAAATCCGGGATCACAGTAATGGAAGCAGACTCAAGTGAGCTGATTCCAACCAGACAGACTACTGGTTGGAGGGTATGCATAGATTATCGAAAGCTTAATGAGAAAATCAGCAAGGATCACTTCCCATTGCCCTTTATAGATCAAATCTTGGACAAGTTGGTAGGCAAAGCCTATTACTATTTTTTTTATGGACATTCAGGGTACAATCGGATCCCTGTCTACCCCCAAGACCAAGAAAAAACCACATTCACTTGCCCATTTGGAACCTTTGCATACAGAAGGATGCCATTTGGGTTGTATAATGCACCTCCCACTTTCCAAAGATGTATGTATGCCATTTTCTCTGACATGATTGACAAGTTTTTAGAGATCTTCATGGATGATTTCTCCATTTATGGAGATGATTTTAGCTAATGTCTATACCATTTCAGCTTTGTGCTGCAAAGGTGTGAGGAGACCAACATAGTTCTGAGTTGGAAAAAGAGTCACTTCATGGTGACTCAAGGCACTGTCCTAGGGCATGTTGTCTCCCACAGAGGAATAGAGGTTGACCAGGCTAAGATTGACTTAATTGCACATTTGCCCCCTCCCAAAACTGTCAAACAAGTTAGGTCATTCTTGGGCCATGCAGGGTTCTATAGGAGGTTCATCAAGGACATCAGCAAAATTTCCAAGCCTCTTTGCCACCTGTTGTGCCAGGAGGTTCCCTTTGAGTTCAATGATGAATGCCTAGCTGCTTTTGAATTATTAAAGACTTGTTTGACTACAGCTCCTATCTTGCAAGCCCCTAATTTTTATCTGCCATTTGAGCTGATGTGTGATGCATCAGACTTTGCCATTGGTGCAGTTTTGGGCCAAAGAAGAAACAAGGCGCCATGTGTGGTAGCGTATGCTAATAAATCAATGGTTGATGCTCAATTGAATTACACCACGACGGAGAAGGAGCTGTTAGCCATTGTATTTGCTTTGAAAAAATTTAGGTCTTATGTGCTGGGATCAAAAATCACTGTCTTTACTGACCACTCAGCCTTGAAATACCTCTTGTCCAAGAAGGAAGCCAAAGCAAGACTAATCAGATGGATTTTTCTTTGCAGGAATTCAACTTGGAGATTAAAGACAAGAAGGGAGTTGAGAATGTGGTTGCTGACCATCTGTCAAGGATCTCAGAGGCTGAAATGGAGAGCTTGCCCATCAATGACTCTTACCCAGATGAGCAGCTTTTTACTGTACAGATAAGCATGCCCTGGTTTGCCAATATAATAAACTACCTTGTTATGGGTAGGATCCCTCCACATTGGAATAAGGATGATAAAAGTCTATTCTTCTCACAGATTTGATATTACATGTGGGAGGATCCTTACCTTTTTAAGCATTGCGCAAATCAGGTGATAAGACGTTGTGTACCTAAAATCGAGTTCAAAAACATTCTAACCATGTGTCATTAACAGGCCTGTGGGGGCCACTTCAGTGGTAACATGACTGCGGTGAAGGTGCTTCAAAGTGGTTTCTATTGGCCTACTCTAGTCAAAGATGCCCAACAGCATTGTAAAGCTTGTCCTCAATGCCAGCATATGGGAAGCATTACAAAGAGAAACTCCATGCCTTTGCAGCCTATACTTGCTGTTGAATTGTTTGACATTTGGGGAATCGATTTTATGGGACCTTTCCTCCCCTCCTATGGATATAATTTTATCCTTGTAGTTGTGGACTACGTGTCTAAATGGGTAGAGGCCATAGCTACAAGAAAAAATGACCACAAGGTTGTCATTAAAATTTTGAAAGATAACATCTTCTCGAGGTTTGACATCCCCAAAGCTATTATTAGTGATGGGGGAAGCCACTTCTGTAATAAACCTTTTGATAAGCTGGTGGAAAAATACTCTGTGACCCACAGAGTAGCCACTCCCTACCACCCACAAATCAGTGGGCAAGTAGAGATTTCCAATAGGAAAATTAAACACATTCTAGAGAAAACTGTGAGAACTGACAGGAGGGATTGGTCCATAAAATTGACAGATGTCTTATGGGCTTATAGGACTGCCTATAAAACCCCCATAAGTATGTCCCCATTCAGACTAGTTTATGGCAAGGCATGTCACTTTCCTGTTGAGTTGGAACACAAAGCATACTAGGCTATTAGAGTATTAAATTCTGACTTAAACTATGCTGGTATACATAGGAAACTCCAGTTATCTGAGCTGGATGAGTTGCGATTAGAAGCATATGCAAATGCCCGGATTTACAAGGAGAAGACCAAAGCCTTCCATGACAGACACTTGCTACAGAAAGAATTCAAGACAAATGACAAGGTATGGATGTTCAACTCTAGATTGAAATTCTTTCCTAGAAAGTTGCAATCCAGATGGGATGGGCCTTTCACAATTGTACATGTCTCTCCATCTGGGGCTGTAGAAATCATGGACCCTAGAGATGGTAGGACCATGAAAGTCAATGGTCAAAGGCTAAAAATTTGTGTTAAAAAAATTCGTGAGCCTGAGGAGACCATTGATCTTCAGGACCCTCCAGTTTAATACCTGATTTCATTGTGTATCATATGTATCATATTTCTTTCTGTCTTGATAATTTATTCATGTACAATAAAATTGCCATGCTAGAGGTAGGCTGTCATCTTGATATTGCTTGCAGTTCAGGGATCATGGGAGCATGTTTATTAGGTCAATAAATCAAATGATAGCATACTAGTAGGAGTTTGCTAGGTGCTGAGACTGAGCACTGCACTGAAATGTAAAGTTATTGGGCTTTTGGGACCTTTCGATAGGTTACTTGCACCTTTCGTGAGGTCAATCGATGATTTCAATAGGTTATTTGAGGTTTTCGATAGGCACTGAGACTGGTTGATAGATGAAATCAACTCTTCGATAGGATCAAGAGGGACAGAAAGAAGGTTTCGATAGGTTCTGGATACCTATCTGGAACCTATTGATATGATGGATCACCCACTATAAACCTATCGAAAGGATGATTCCACCTATCGGAATCCCATCGAATCATTCCATTTGAAAGCTTTATTCACTATGATTTCGATAGGATGCCTTGACCTATCGGAATCACTCATCTCATCCTATCGAAATCGTCTTTCATTTTCTATAACCTTTCATTAGGACAGTCTCTTCCATTCGACACCTACTGCAAACCCTAGTTCTCTCTTCCTCTCTCTTACTATCAGAGTGCGTTTTCATCCTTATCCACAAATCAGTGTCTCAACATTCATTGCGCATACTTCCTTGACTTAACTACCACTCCTAAAAATAGCCCATCATGCAGTCCGCACTCTATTTCCCGCACAGTAACCACCGCTCCATTTATTCCCACTTTCATTTTCAGCCTCGAAGAATGCGAAAAATTTATTATACCTATTCATATTCCAACACCCATGCAACTTAAATATCAACCTCGTCCAGCCCTTTCACATCCATTTCCCCCTGACCTGTGCAATCCTTCCATCCCACACTCATGGCCGACGACAAACCTAAAGACTTGTCGACCAAGTTCTACCCAGTCTGACCACCACCGCCACCACCGGTCGAGCCTGATCCTCTCCAATTTCTCTGGGATGAATACGAAGAGGTGCAGAGAATCTTGGCCGAGGAAAAGAAAACGAACAAGTGAAAGTAGAAGAAGCAGAAGACCGAGCCACCACCTCCTCCACCCCCACCCTCTTCACCCCCCCCACCACCTGCTTAGCTCCCATCTCCTTGATCTTTCAATCCCCCCTAGCTTGCAGTTCCTCTTCCACCGTACGCAGGGTGAGGATATCCCTGTGCCAGGGGGACGACGAATTTTGAGTGACAATGGATTTTGTTATTCTGTAGAGATTATTCTCAGCTTTGTAGTGTGTAATTTTAATGAAATGTATTTTTGATGTCATCTGTGCTTGTATGCTTTCAATTTTTGTTTCTCTTTCATTTCTAATATTATGTCTTACCTGTTTCCTTACTACCATGCTCCCAACAGTGGGGACACTGTTTAGTTTAGGTTTGGGGGTGTGGCATGTGTGCCAATGAAACGAGTTAATGCTAGTGCAGCTATGTTGAAAAAAAATTGATTTCCCACCTGATTTTTTTGGAAAAAGAGGAAATTAAAAACTTTTTAAAACTGAAATAAGCTATAGTCTAACAGTCTTCATGAAGCAAATGTCAACAATTTTCAAAATTTTTTTGATGTATAGTAAACCTGAAATGAGAAAAGGCTGTGAGGATGTCCCCAAGAAATTTTTGATGGTAGGCCATACCCAGTGAGATTTGGGCCTTAAAAAAAAAAAAAAAAATTCTTTGAAGAGTGTCTTGGCAATTTTTTCTGCTCTAAGGACTGATTGGATCTAGTTTCGATCACTAGAAGTTAGGCAAATCCAAGTTGAAATAACTTGACAGCATTCATGACATTAAGGACATGAAGTAAGGCCATCCCTTGGACAGTTTGAGCTTAAAATGTCCCACCTTTGGACTACCCTTGATACACACCATTTGAGCCATAAAAACCCCAATTTTCTTTGATGAAAATTAGAAAATTTGAACCCAAAACCTTTTGACCTGTTTTAGTTCATCCTCAATCTGAGAAATCAGGAAAAATGAGAAGTGAGGTTAGAGGAGCAAGGTTTGATGATTGGTTGAAAAAGAAGGAAGAACATTTGGTGGTATTGTGGCATTCCTACCCATAAAAAGAGAAATAGAGAAAAATACAAAAAATAGAAAAACATACAAAAAAAAAAAGGAAAAACAAAAAAAAATCAAATAAAAAAAATGAGAAAGAGAAGTCATTTCATTTTATATTTTGATAAAGAAGATTATAAACTGATCACTTCAATTCTGAAAATTCAAGAAGCAGATGAAATTGTGCTGAGATGAAGAAGGTTGAGTTGCAAATCACCTCCTTACCTTTACTGATTTCTCAATTTGAATCCTTTTTACCCCTTTATTCTTTTGTAAATTTCACCCATAAGCCACATTACAACCCAATAAAAAGACCTTATTGATCTTAAATGGATTGAGCTGTCATGTGCAGATGAGGATTTGTTTGATCTATGGTGCAAAGAATTAGAAAATTTTAGAAATTAAAGTAATGCCTATGCTCATGCTTGCAATCCTATTTGAGGGTTGTAATTGCTCTTGAGCTGTGTGAAATGATGCACCCTTCTATTTTTATTATGAGTGAACAACCCTGGTGAGACTTAGGTCTGAAATCCAATTTGATGGGGGTAGTATCAAAACATAATTCTTAAGTGAATGGTGAGCTCTGCATAAATTTTTAGGGGAAAGGCCTTGATATGAACTGATTGATGATGAAGGAATTACAACAGAATTTCGTGTTTTGAACTGGTGATTTTTATGCTGAAAATCTTTTAAAATTGAAGGTACATGGTGTGAAACTTATTTTATTTACTTAAACACTATTTTAGCATGCTGCATAAGTATTAACTGATTTTATTGAAGAAGTTTGTGGGTACCTTGACTGAAAACCCTCAGGAGACTTCATTCCTCCACCAGGGATCACCTTGGGGTTTAAAAGGCTTGATGCATATGCTAAATGTATCCGTGATCCCTACGAAAGTGGCATTTTAATTTTCTTTCTTTTTCCTTTGCTCAGGGACTAGCAAAGCTTAGGTTTGAGGGTGTGTTCAGTAGTGAAAAATGCTAATTTTCACCCCTTAACCTGACCTTTGATGGACCTGTGAGCACACTAATAAGCACCTGTTGAGTCTATTTTGTAGATAGCAATAAAAGACAGGAATAGTACAGAAAACCACTCAAAAATGCTGCACAAAGAAGTCCATCTCTCAGCACAGTGCAAACCCAGCAATGGTACATAAGAAGGCTGCACACCATTGGCCACTTGGGGCATGTGGCAACAGCAGGACAGAGTTAAGGAAGTGAAAGCAGGAAGAAAACATCCTATCGAGAGGTTATCTGAAGGCTTTGATTGGGAGCTGAGGGCTAAAAATGGAGGAATTCGTGCAGATGGAAGGGTTTCGATAGGATCTGAAGATAGAGAAAGGAAGAATTCGTGAGGTTTGAGAAGTTCGATAGGATCCAAGAACCTATCGAGTAGCTGAAAGAAAGAAAGAAATCATCCTATCAAAATCCTGCCTGAGGTGTAAAGGGAACCTATCGGATGGTTGCCTGAACCTATGGAGATGGAGAAGTTAGAGCTCAAACCTATCAAAAGGTACTTGAACATTTTGACAGGAGTGAGAGCAATCCTATCGAAATGCTGACATGCAGAGCTAAACCTGTCGAAAAGCTTTCCAAACCTGTTGAATGCTCCAGACAAAGGGGCAGAGAATGCTGAAGCTTCAAGAGAAGGCTCATCCTATCGGAACCTATCGAAGAGATCTGAGAACCTAGCGAAAGGACCAAAAAAGCTCCATTTGAACCTGTCGGAAGCTTCCTCAACCTATCAAAATCATGTGAAGAACTTCTCAGAAAATAGGTTGTTCACACGCTACAACTTGGTGACCTGTTGCAAGCAACCCGAGGCACTTTGGTGACCGACAAGACGATCCTAAAGATGCCCTAGGAAACCCTAACCAACCCCCCGTGTTCTGACAGAACTCTAACGAACTCTAAGGACCTTATAGAAGGGAATATTGGTGGGAGAAACGAGAGGGAAAAGCTATATAATGAGATCCCCAATTGTAATTGGGAGAGATCGAAATCTGGAGATTAGGGCTTGTAATAAAATTCTGTTTTCCCTCCTTTAGCTCAACGATGGTTGGCTAACTCCCTCGGAGCAGCAAGGGGTGAGGTCTGATCTGTAATTGGGTAAGGTTGAGAGTGCTATTTGTGGGTCAATTGCTGCATAGACTACAAATCTGAGAGCATTTCATTGTAGAGTGAGTTTTATGCAATGTAAATGTTGATTTTATTGTCTTAATTAGATCTATAGTTCCCTTGGTTTCATTTAGTGCTCAATCGGATTTGTGTAGAGGAGTTTGCTGATCAGCTCACCCACTTAACTGGTAGACCTCTGGGATACCATTTGATCTCCCTAGATCTGATATCCCTGCAATTGCCTGTGTCTGTGACCTGGTAATTACAGTATCTGTAGCTGTTTTAATGCTCTGATTGAAACCTTTGAGTTGGAGGAAATCTATAGGATGGTCTGTGACCATTGAAGTGGACAGACCATAGCCTTAAGATCTGTTCAATCTTTGGTTTCACTTGGATTCTTCCACCTTAAACCTTTGGGTCGGATGAAGTCTATAGGATGGTCTGTGACCATTGAAGTGGATAGATCATAGCCTTAAGATCAGTCAAATCCCTTGGTTTATAGTAAATTCTTTTACTCTGCAGCTGTTCTTGTAGCCAGTTATGGGATTGGTATGCTTTCAATCCCCTATAACACGATCAGCTCCACCCAATTGCAGTAAGTTAAAACTCCAAGCTGTTCTTCTCCATTTTCTGTTTTTAATCCCTTACAATTATGAGATCTGAACTTTGGACTCGATCCCAGTTAATTCTGCATTTTAATTATAGTTTAGTTTAAGTGACAACCCTTTAAAACCTCTCCCCTTTCTTTTACTAACCTAGTATTAGTTAGGGTGCCCGATCTCTTTCAGATCTGGAGATTTACCATATTTTGAACTCACTTCCCTATGGACATTCTCTTACTTACTCTTTTAAAACTTGCTACAACGAGCCCTAAATATTTGCAAGTCTGTGTGTGTGATCTGTCTTGAATTGAGTGAATTTAAACCCCTTTTTGGATGCAAGGCGGTTTACCAACAACAAGGATATGTAAAAATTTCTGAAGGAATCGATAGATCGAATTTTGAATTCTGAAGGAATCGATAGATTGAATTGGAAATTGATTGATCGAATTTGAAACTGATCGATCGATTTGGAAATCGATCGATCGACTTGTATAAAATAGGGATTGTAAAATATGTTCTGGGAAATCGATCGATCAAATTTCACTGCTTTGAAAATCGATCGATCAATTTGTTTTGTTTTGGTTGGTTTAGTCTTCCTTGGAAAAAACTTTGGGAAACTTCGAGCAAATTTGTTTTTCGCCACCATTGACACATAGTATGATCTTAATGTGATCTAGGTTAAGAATGGGGCACCGTATATGAGGACGTTTGGATTGCTTTGAATGGCTCCGAATCCGAGGTAGAGGAAACTCATTACTCATTGCATTTTTGAATTGATTTCATAGATATCATTGTAGGATCGAATGAAGTGATTAGAACTCTTTGAAATTAATGCCTTGAATTTGATTTGACGTGATATCCATTCGAATTAAATTGTGATCGTAGCTATGAATTTAGAACTTGTTGATTTAACTGTATTCGAATATTTAGATAGAAAAGTGATAATTGTGATTTGTAATCAAGTTTGTAAGATTAACTGCATTTGAGAAAATGAATCATGTTAAGTATAAAACCCTTTTTGTAGGAATATTGGAAGTTGACAATCTTTGAACTGTAAATATTGAAATCTCTAAAATACTAGTTGCATTTGGATATCGAATGATTTGATGTTAACACTAATTTGGTAGACTGGACATTGACTGCTCGACTGTACACTACATGCATACTTGACCAGTACAGCAGGTTTTTCCATACATACTGCGTACACTGACTGGACTGGTACGGTGGGTTATCCGTACACACTGTATACTATATGCATACTGGACCGCTACGATGGGTTTTTTCGTGCATACTGCATAAACTGATTGGACACCGACTTCATGATTGTACACTGACTGAACAGGTACGGCGGGTTATTTGTATACACTGGAAGATAGTGGAAGATAGGAACACACAGGAAGATGTGAACGCACTAAAAGAGGTGAATTTGGAATTTAAGGAATTAGAAATATGTGGAACTTCGAACTGTTTTGATTCAAGGATACTTGAGATTATGTTCTGACGAGGGATTGCTTTTGCATTTGTCATTGTATTTCTGTTTTAGTTTCAAATTGAATATCCACTCTGTTTCGCATTTGTTTCGTCTTTGAATATCTGCTCAGTTCTGCTTTTGCTTCTGTCATTAAATCTATGCGATAATATGATATGGCGTCAATTGAATTTGAGATTCTTCTACTGATCTTAGACTGTTATCTTACTCTTACAATATGTCACAAGTGTAGCTCTTGATCAAGACCTTGGACTTGAGGAGAATCCAACTTACCTACTGGAGGGAGAAGCTCAATTAGATTTGGTACAATAACTTCTGAGATTTGAGCTTGGTATATTATAGAGTTTCAGTTTTTATACGTATTTGTATACCACTATTTAGTTGATGGTTAGTCATCACCGGTGGTTTATTTTAGTTCTTCCAGTCATGTGTCTATAGAGAAATGAAATATATATTTCTGCCATGTATGCTATAACTGCTTGATTTTTGCAATATGTGTAAATGTACCAAGTATTCTGTAATCAGATTGAGTTCTGTGATTTGGCTGTCCGGGTTTTCCCATTTGAATTAAGGTTGAAATATAAATATATATATATATATATAGATATCTCAGAAAATTAGGTTGGAAAAATCTGGGTTGTCACATACAGAGTCCAATAGAGGATCAATCCAAAAGCTATATGAGAATCAAAGTGGGGCCCACACCTAATTTTTTATTAAAGAATATAAGTCAAAATTTGAATTTTGACCACACGCTTGCTTTTCTTACATATTTTCACTTTTTTGTGAAGAAAAATGTAGAAAATGAAGTGTCATATGACATATGTAGTTGGGACACTGGTAAATCTCAATCAGAAGTGTAAAAAGCTCTCAAAGAGTAAAAACAAAATAGCCCTCAAAGTGGAAAAATAAATTTCACCTTCTTCTTCCTGTAGCCATCTCCATTAGAGCCCTCCCAAGCTTGATACTCACTATCGAACCCTTAGAACTTCAATACACTTCCATAGCTTGATTCTCCTTAGCCCATAGCCTCATATAATGTAAACACACACACTCATCCAAGCCCATCTCCTTGGTGAAAAGTCCTTAAATCAGCAAGCTTAAACTTGCAATGCTAAGGTAAAGTATTGACTAGGTTCTTCTATGAACCACTAGTCATTTCCTTGTAGTTTAATCAAATTATTTTGATTTTTCCTATTTTATTTTAAAATTTTGGTGTAAGATGGCCCTACATGTGATCCTAATGATCATGCATGACCTTCAATGAACACCAATTAATGGTCATCAATCATTGTGATCGATGGATAGCATTCATCCACTTGTACGATATAGATCGGCTATTGCGAGTACATGGATCACATTGATGACCATACATGCTTCTAGGCTATACGTCTACATGATTTTGATAGTGTATATTATATATTTAAGATTTTATTTTGATTTATTGATGTAAAAGATTATTGAAAAATGATTTGAACCATTGATTTTGATCGATCTTGAAAACGATTTGAGATAGCTCTTTCGATTGATTTTAAATGATCTAAGGCCACAGATAGTTCGATTTAATTGAATGGACATGATTTTGATCAATGGAATTTCGTTTGATCATAGTACCTTCACTGATTTTGATAATTTTGATGATGAGAATCAATGGAGATAAACGGTTTTGAACCGTATTACCGATTTACCGAATTGCCTAGTTTCATGCTATATAGTTGATCGATGTATAGACACTTGCAGCTTGTTGTTGGATTATATAGTTCTAATATCTAATGCATATTGTTAATCTATTTTATTTAGAGGCTTTTGACGAATATTAATCATACAAATTAGTGGTGTGAGATCATAGTTAGTGATGGACTTGATGCACTCTCGTTAGTGTTGTCTAAGTGTCCTATATCCGGTGATAGTGAGATGATCATTAAAAATGATTCATATGATAGTTTATGGCACTATATGCTCACTATAATTATTAATTTTCTAAATGATTTTGATGATCGAATTGAATGGTAATAGATGCATAGATGAATAGAAGACCAATTTACAAGATTGATTTCATTGTCACCGTTGGATTAGATTAAAAGTGATAGATGATCTTGATAATGTAATTGAAAGTTTGGAATATGATTATAGATGTTGAACATAATACTAGATTTAGAAAAAAAATAAAAATTGACGAAATTGATGTGTGGTGATAGATGTGCTCCAAGCGCATTTCACCATTCACTATTTCGAAAATAGCAAAAATATGTAGATTTGATCAAATTGAAGTCACTGATTTTCTATGAAATAAAATTGTAAAATTCTGTAAAAATCTCCCAAGATGTATCAAGGGGTCTATTATGCTTCTGAGAAATCTCAACCGCATATCTTGTGTTGCTTGACTTGCACAAATTCTGAAGTAGAATTATGCAAAACTGTCATAAAATGTACAACAATATAGCTCAGCTTGAGGATAGTGTTTGATGTGCAAAATTGATCCCTAAAATTCTATAAAAATTAGAGAACATAGAATTATAAGTATATAAACTTCACATAAAATATTCAGCACTTGAACGAGGGTGCGAAACTTTGTCACGTGGCACACACTATGACCACTATTGGACATCTGATTCGATGGCCCTGATTCCATCATGATCCTTACAATTTTAGTGTAAGTAATATAATATAATAATGTAGATAACTTAATAAGGTTTTCAACAAGCTCCCTGTAATAACCCGAAATTTTTGAAAATGCTGAATCGTTGACATTGACGAGAATGTGACCTTTTGACTGATTTGACCCGAGTCAAATCATTTGACCTGGATAACGTGGCCTCAAACCCACTTGTTATAATTGGGGGTACATGCCAAGCACATTAAAGCCCAACTCGTACCCTATGTAGAGTGTATGCATGTTTGTGCACGTTACACACGAACCTGAGCCCAATGTTTGAACTTGGGCCCTACCCGAATACGCCAACTATTTGAACAGACTAATTTGGGTCAACTAATTAGGCCAACTATTGGGCCGAGTATTTGAGCCGACCATTTGTGTTGACTTTGGGCCTTTGGTAGGTGTGCTAAGACTTAACTTAGGTGTGCTAGCTCCACACCGGACCAAAAGTCCTTTTGAATGAGAAATAACACCTTACTTAGGTGTATCCGTTCACGCGGAAACTAAGTTCTTGGGATAAGAACTAACACCCAAATGGGTGTATATGCTTCACAGGAAGCAAAAGTTTCTTTTATAAAGCACTTCTCAAGGAAGTTTCACCAGATTTGCATTTGCATGGGTTTGTTGAGAGAGAGAGAGAGGGAGCTTGAAAGGAGATCATGACCATCCAGAACTTGAATCGACACCGTCAATCTTCAATGCGTTTAAGCTTATTGAGTTTGTGTGCTGCGAGAGTCCAACGATCCTCGACGTGATCGTAATCTGTGAAGAATGAGGGTTCTGTCTTCTCTGAAATCCTTTTTTTTTTGTTATTTCGAAACCCAAACTCTGTAGATCTTGCTGTAGATCTCTCGAGAGAGCTGTGGGGTTGTTGGATACATCAAGAAGATTGAGGAAGTTCGATCTATGCCGATACGATCGAAAGAATAAAAAAGTTTCAAGGGTTTCAAACCATCAGAAGGAACAAGAGGATTTCGCATCAAATCCATCGGTTTCGATCACTGTGGAGCGTGCTTGCACGTGATTAAAAGGTGAGATTCAATTTAATTTGGTTCGAATTAGTTTAGAATTGATTTATGGGTGATTGGGATGCATGTAAATGAGTTTTGGGTGATTCGGACCAAGGAAGAAGAAGCCTGAAGGGTTCTGTATCTGTCAAAATCGATTGATCGGTTTGGAAAATTGATTTCTGTATCTGTCAAAACCGATTGATCTGTTTGGAAAATCGATCGATCAGATTTGAGAAGTGTTAAATTTTTGGAGAAATTGATCAATCGAAATTTTTTTCCTTGGAAAAATTGATCGTTCAATTTTGACTGAAGTGCCGATACAGCCTCGGTATTTTGGTCGTAACTTCCTGCTCCGAACTTGGATTGATACGATACTCACGGCATTGAAAAGAGGACAATGAGCCCTATAACTTGTATGAATTAGCAATTTCATGAATCAAATATTTTAAAGGTCAAACTTGAGTGGAAAGTTTGATCAAGTTTTGAGTTAGCAAGAACTTGCCCATTTCGCCTCGATTTTCAGAAAGTACTTAAGTGAGTCAAATTTGTTAATGATTAGAGTCAATCTTTAATGCATCGTTGTATAATTGTGATCTAGATTGAGGATGGAAAGACATCGATAAGACTTCGCTTTGCTTCGTGCAACTTCGAGGTTAAGGTAGGGAAAATTCAATGCGAACTTGCATTTTGACTTTGATTCATAGATTTGTATGATATGAATAATTGGCGTTGGAATCATTAGAATGTGCTTTAGAACTTGTTTTGATTAGAGTACATTGAACATTTGATATCTTTGAAATATGAATTTGCATTTGAACTCTTTTGAATCACTGAAACCTTTGGATCGAATATTGAACCGCATAGATTGTAACGTTGGAGAACTTCAACACAGATTTACATGTTAGATGTTATGATATGATTAGTGAAATGTGATAAGTCTGATCGCAATAGAATTAGTTCTTGAACTCTTTGAATTTGGAACTTTGAATTAGAAATATTTGAAGGGTATCAGATTTTCTGAACTTAGAATATGGATTTGGAATCTGATATGAATTGATGCCTGTATTTGAATCTGACTTGATTGATGTAAAGAAGTTTTTGAAACTTTGAGATAACATGAATCCTTTTAATCATAGAAACCTTTTTGTATGAATATTGGATATTGAAAATTATTGAACTGTGTGCATTGTAGTTTCTAAATTATTAGTTGCATGGAAATTTGGAAAATGAATCATTGAATTCTGAACTTTGGATTGAGATGGAATTAGATTTGAATTATGACTTTGTGCATGAACTTGAACTCAGTATCCAAATGGGAATATGAACTTCGAAAATGGAACTTGAATTGAAACTTTGAACTTGAATCTGACAGCATAGAAATGTCTTTGAGTCTTCTAAACTTTGAACACCTGAAACCTTTGAACATTGAACACTTGGCACTACTTAACCACTGGACTCGATTGGACACGTATGGCGGGTTATTTTACCTACATACCGTATACTGCATTTGGTGAATGCGGCGGGTTAATGACTGGACCGGTACGGTGAGTAATATATACACATTGTACATTACACACTGCATACCGCATACACTGACTGGACCGGTACGACGGGTAATCCGTACACATTATACATTACATACTGCATACACTAACTGGATCGGTATGACGGGTTATTCGTATACACTGCATACTGCATACACTGACTGGACCGATATTGCGGGTTATCCGTACACACTGTACACTGCATATACTAACTTAACTATTCTATACACTGACGGGATCAGTACGACGGGTCATCCGTACACACTGTAGGAGGTGAACTAGAAATCTGACCACTATAAGATGGGAATAAAGGAAATCTAGATACTGTAAGCCATTGAATCTGAACACTGAACACTGTAAGTCATTGAATCTGAACATTGAACTTTATAAGTCTCTGAGTCCGAATAGAAATTCTGAATTTGACTTTGAAGATGAATTTAGGAACACAAAAAAGAAATTTTGGAAAAACTTTTCCTTGAATTTTGTGTGAAGCTTTGAACTAGTGATTCGATTCAAGGATATATGTAAATCGGTTTTGATATTATCGTCTTTCAAACTCTTTCATTGAATCTATGCATTGATATAATAAGATGTGAAATTGTATTTGATTTTCTTCTACTGAGCTTAGACTGTTAGCTCACCCCGACTATATGTCACAAGTGTAGCTCTTGATTAGGACCCTGGACTTGAGGAGAATCCGGATTTATGTACAAGAGAAAGAAGCACAATAGTTGCTACAGATTCAAACTTTGTATAGTTTCAGTTAATCTCTTTAGCTTTTGAGCTTGGTACATCTTAGAGATTTTGTAGTACTTTTGTGTACCGTTGTTTAGGTGATGGTCGGCCATCACCGGTAATTTTATTTTGGTTAATTTGCTTTAGATGTTCTGTATAGAATGGAATCAATTCTTTCTGCCACGTATTGTAACTGTTTTGATTTTCACACTCTATGGATGTACCAAGCAAACTCTGTATTCGAATTGTGTTGTGCGATTTGGCGGTCCGGGTCTTCTAGGTTGGTCAAAAAAAAAATCTCAGAAAATTATGTTGGGAAAATCTGGGCTGCACACTCTCACTTGCCTCATTCCGATATCTGTAATGAAAGTTATCGCCCGATTACTAGAGACCTCAAAATCTAATCTGATATATGAATTGGTTAAAAACTCATTCTGTAAATTGATGGCTGTGATCACATCTAAACACGCTTTTGCGTGCCATCACTTGTGAAATATGAGTGTGCAACTGCAGATTCGGGTCGAGCCCGTCGCAGCGATGCGCACTCTCTAAAAAAATATAGAGCACCCGGAGCTTTTGGCGTCTCGGGAAACCTCAAATCAATATTGAATGCACTGAAGTGCTAGAGATGACTCTAATTCACTGGTCTATGCCAAAGGCTCTTGGGTAGGGGCTTCGGTTATCGATCGGGAAGGCTTTAGGCACCCGATCAACCCGCTCGTAAGCGGTCTCTACTTATGGCAAAAAATGAAAGAGAAATAAAAAGGAAAAGAGCACTTCCTCTTGCTCGAAGGCACTTTGACCCTATTTGTGCCCCTCCGTTCCTATCGAGATTTTAGTAGTGTAACGACACAAATTTGAGGATAGAGCAAAAGCTAAAAAGGTAGAGGAATAGAGGGGAGAGCTGGAGCTCTCGGGCCCTTGTAGCACGCGTGTGGACCTCCGCATAGGCGCACTTGACGAGCTTCCGATCGCTTGAACGGTAGAAAAGTGGGTTCTAACCTCTAAAGCTTGATAGCTAAGGGATAGAGGAAGAAGGATAGGGGGTATCTCACTCAAAAACTAAGGACTTTTTGGTGGAAGATGAGATCTAAGGGGACTTTGTGAATTCTGAAATTTGTATGAGCAATGGGGCACCAAAGGAGAAAGGCTTCTTTCTTAATCTTTTCTCTCTTAGGAAATTTTTTCAAGCCCTTAATCAAAGGGGAGGGGCTCTCTATTTATAGGAAAAGAGAGGGTTAGAGGGGTTCTTAGAGGCTAATTAGTGTTAGCAATTAGGTAATCCTAGCATCTAAGGTTTCCTAAGGTTTCAAAGGCTTAGAAATGTGTGAATTTAGGTTTAATAGTAGATGATAGGGTGAGGTTTCAAATGACTAAAGGATTGCAAATAGGGTAAGCATGGGTGCAACAGTCTTAATGAAACTCATCCTACACTTTGAGATGGTCAACAAGTCAAACCCCAAAAGTGAAATTTGAGCAAAAAACCGACAGTCACTGTAGCTAAGCCTGGTGCATCTATTACTCGCGCCAGGCAAAAATAGAGTACCTGGAAGTTCAAAGCCTGCGGGGGGACCTACCTCTACTTGGCGTAACTATTAGTTGCGCCATGCCATTTCTGGGGAGAAATGGCTTGGCACAAGTATTACTTACACCATGTAGGATTGATCCTTGCGTGGCTCTTGCGTGGTTCAGTGCAAGCCTCGTGAGGTTCAAATGTTGCCCATTCTTGTGCCCATGCTTCGAATCGCCGTAACTTTTGCCATATAGCTCGGATTGAGGCGATTCTTGGCCTGTTGGAAAGCTAGAAACCTCTACTTTTCAATGGTATATGATTCAATCTCAATAGGGGTTTGTGATAGCCCTAGTTAATCTCTCTCTAACCATTACCCGAGAAGGTTAACTATGAGTTCGGGAAGGGTTCTAAGTGTATGGGTAAGCTTCTAATGGTTTGGGGAGGGTGCTAAAGGATCTAGAGCAATTTCTAAGGGTTCGGAGATTACTATCAAATGCTCAGGGGTGCACCTCTCTTGAAGTATGTCTACATCGGGCCTTGGGCCAATTTTTGGTGTCTACAGATGCCCCTCTTTGGTATCCGATCCCTAATGATCGAATGCCAAAGATAAGAGACATTCGAAGAGGCCCAAGACATTACTAATGGGTATGCTGTATTCAAAATGAACCTCAAACATCAGGTCTGTAACATGGTGAGTAAACAAAAGCCTCAGATGTCGAGAGAAAACGCTCGCTTTCTCAAGGTTATCGGTCCCCAAGCGCTTAGCGACATTCGAGCATAACCGCGAGATGGAGCGAGTTATGAAAGCCCAATATGCTAGAAAAAATGTTCGCTTCCCGAGATGATTTGAAGATTTTTTATGTTCAAGTTTCATTCTGAAATAAACAGCTCCGTGAGTAAGAGGGTGATCGACCCATACCTAAAGATAGGTGCGAAACAATTACGCGAAGGTCCACAGTTTGTGTCTAATTTTGTGAGGCATTGATTGCCCCATCAGACTGGCCACGAGTACCCCTGCACCAAGTAGGGTTCGAGGTCTCTAGGTGAACCCATTGGTCTCCAAATTGATTTAGGATGACTACCCGAGCGGAGCGAATTGATGTCGCAACATTTTTTTTGGGGGTGCCACTTTTTTGTTGAATTTTTTGTTATTTTATGTGGGATTTTATGTGGAATTTTCATTGCCATTTATGTGTCATTTCATGTGAATTTTTTTATGATTTTATGTGGAATTTATTTTTGATTTTATGCGGATGTTTATGTAGATTTTTTTTTGTTCAGGATTTTGAGCAACCTCACTGATCCGAAACCGTTTATTTTAGCATAGCCGCCCGAGCAAGTCAAATGGAGGTCAACGCACCGTTTGAGGGCGTGTGCACCTTGGTGGGTCCAAGGAAGACCAGGCTCGGAGTGTGCAACACACAAGCCAAGCCAAAAAAGGGGGGGGGGGAATGGTCTGGCCAGAAAAATAGTCTGGCACATTTATTAGTTGCGCTAGGCAAACAGGGGGGCCAAATTGGTTTGGTGCATGTATTAGTTGCGCTAAGCAAGACTTGGGGAGGGGTTTTTAACACCCAAGCCCGAGCAAAAGGGGGTCTTACTTCAAAATTTTCTCTCCCTCCCTCTCCAAACCGAAACAAGGCTCCTTCCTAGGGTTCCCTTGGATTGATTCCAAGCGTGCTTCATTGTCGGTGTTTGCTCGCGCCGATTAAACACCCGCTCTACACCGGATCAAGGACCTAATTTCTTTTGAAAGTAATCATTTTAAACCTATTCTTGTTTGATTTTTCTTAAAATCTTTTGCAATGTGTCTATGATTCTTGCTTTCCTAGATGATAAGTGAATGATATTTCTTGCAAGAGTGATTATCTATGATTGGTTTGATCCTTTTCCATGTAAATGATGCCCTATAATTTATTTTTCTTTTCTTTTTATTAGTTTTTCTTGAGTATTTTATGATTAGGACATAGATATTTTTTTGGATCTAAGTGTGGGCATATCTCTTTTCTCTCTTTTTTGAAGAAGACTCTCCTTTTTTGTTTTGTTTTTATTTTTTTTGGTCATAAAAGAGAAGTTTTGTTGCTTTATTTTTGCACCTAAAGAAAAAATTTTTTTGTTTTTGCATAAAGAAGACATATATTTTTTTTTTTTTTTGTTTTTTTGCATACATAAAGGGGAGATTTTATTTTGTCGTTTTTTTGCATATAAATAGGAGAAATTTTTTTGTTTTCATTTTTTGCATATATAAAGAGGATTTTTTGGTTTTGTTTTTTTGTATACATAAAGAGGATTTTTTTTCTTGCTTTTGTTCTTTTGCATACATAAAGGATATTTATTTGTTTTTGTTTTTGCATACATAAAGGGGATTTTTTTTTGTTTTTTTATATATAACAAGGATTGAGATTGGCGGGCATATAAGAGCAATAGTAAAATAAGACCATACTTACCTTCCTTTGGCCTGCAGCACAATGATTTCTTGCTATTGATCTGCTTTAATATTGTTGCTCATTTCTATCCCAGAATGTCAAGTGATGAAGAGCACGTGCAGGAGGATGGTGAAGAGCAAGAATAGGGGCCGGAAATGATCTATAGTTCCCGAGGGGAGCAAATTTTTGTGGTGCAACGCTCCTCTCATACTTGGTTCGAAATGCAAGGTGAGGCTGCCCGTTCCGGTCTCCTTCACCTTCAATATACCCATATCTCCAATTTCGGGATTGTTGGCAAGGTAACTAAATGAGCTTTGTTGTTCTTCCTTTTGTGATCTTAATATTTTCAGGATCTGATACCCCTTTATTTGGATGCAGGACTTGCCTCCCATCACCTTCCGAGGAGGTTGGCTGGACCTCCAGTGCTTCTATCTCTACCTCCCTCCGATCGTGAGGTTCCTTCTAGCGCAGGCTAGTTTTGGGGACTTCCTCTCGTGCCCTGCTATGCGGGCCAACTCGGCCTATCTGAGGGCCCTGATCTAGTGCTTTCGTCTCGAGATGATGACATTTCACATGGCCGTGGCAGAGATGACTCTTACCCCCATCGATTGGTCGATGATTACGAGGATTCGGATAGGAGGGCTACCGGTGGCTAACCTTCGCGTACCTAGTCAGGATGAGATCATTCAACTGATCAAAGATTATCCCACCACCGAGAATCTCCATGGCGCCGAGGTTAAGATGTCATGGCTGGACAGTCTGTTTGGTGAGTACGTGTTGGTAGATCTGGGGCAGCCGGATGCAGACATCCTTCTTAAGCCCGAGAGTGCCCTGCAGTTGGCTTATATCTTGCTCCTCTTCTTGCTGGTTAAGACACTCTTTTTGAATGCCAACGATGGGCGAGTCTCATTGTCCCTGCTAAGTCTAATGGGTAATTGAGACGACGTGCACAGATATGACTGGGGTGGGGTTGGATATGTCGTTTTGATGTCTAGCCTAGCCCGAGCCTCATTGGGGCATTTGATTTCTGTTGTTGCCTTTTGGCCGGCGATTGAGGTAACCACTAATCCCTTTTTACTTTCCTTGGTTTGCTAATTAGTCATCCATCCTGTTTTTGACACATCCTTTCCGTATATGATACATCTTTTCTATATACTGTTCTTTTCATATTTGGGACTATCTACATTTCCAGCCTGGGCGCCCCCTCCTACATTCGAATGTATACACATATCCACTCATGAGCAATTGGAATACGCACCGCCGTAGGGACGTTGGCATGAAGCACTTAGAGATGGGCCCGAGGTCCCAATTTGACTTGCTGATCCCAGAGCAGGTACGACTATTCCATTCTCTTTCTCAGCACCTCCTTTTATGCTACCTGTTTTGGCTAATAGGACGCATTTTTGTTTGGGCAGGTCATTTATACCCTTACGTCGGTTCCCTCTTTTGGCATCGAGCAGTCGCGGGTCTGTCCTACCTCTTCGTTGACCGTCGCGTCGTCTTCTTTTACGGGGATTGGGCCAGGGCCCACTACATGGAAGAGCGAGTGGTCCATCAGTACCGAGACCACTCCACTATACCGCAAGCTCCTCCCATGAATGTTATGATACTTGTAGGTACGATCAAGGAGCTCACTGCCAAATTTCTTCATCACTGGATTCCTATCGGCGATCTCCTCATGCCCGAGAGCTACCAACTGTGGAACGAGTCCCTCCCCTACCGGTCCATTATGCCACGTTTCATCCCTGGTGCCAACTTTTTGGCCTTTGGTGGCCCATGATGCTAGGTGATTCTTTTTTCTCTTTAGGCTAGTTTCCAATTAGCTTAGCTTTCACCTTTTGTTTTGACTGATTGACGCCCTACTCTCTCTCTTACAGTTCAGCCGGCGAGGTGATTCGGATGATGGTGATGATGAGACGGGGGCAAGCACAGTTGAGGCTGCAGGAGTTGGTCCTTCCGACACCTCTAACACAAGTGCTTAGGGGACCTTTATGTGCCTTGATGATGCTTTTCTAACGGGTTTATGTACGGCTGTAGAGGAGCGGGCTCGCATCTCTGCTGAAGCAATCCAGGTTCTCCCTCCTGAGTTGGTTCATGGGGTAAGCCTTTCCTTTTCTGTATGTTTGCCCTTTTTAGAGATATGCCTGCATCTGCGCCCATGGCCCTTATAACTGATGTCTTTCCCATTAGTGTGTAGGACTATGAATTGGCCATGAATCATGCAGAATATTATCGTAACATCGTCGACCTCCGGGAAGTTGAAGTGGTGAGTATCATACTAACTGGTTCTCATCATTGCTTTACCATCTTTATCTTTCAATTGGTCCTAATCAACGACCTTGGGTATTACCTGCAGTGCGCTCATGAAAAAGAATTGCGCTCATTACTCAACTGGCTTTCTCAGGTGTGAGCTCGAGTGGAGGATGTTCAAACCTATCAGAGCTCTTCGCATCGACGCAAGAAGTCCGGGGGTGCTGCCAGCGATTAGGCTTTGCTTTACGATTTTCGAACCTTATGTCTTTCTAGGACATGTTTTACTTTCAGATTTTGGGAATGTGTAATGGATGATATGATGTTGTTTGTTACTTTGGATGGTTTCCTTAGCTTTTTCAGATGAATGTTAGCGCCTTTTCTTTTAATTGCTCGCTCTATCTCTCAATTGCTTGCTGTAGTGTGTCAGATTGCTTGTAGGATGGGTTTGATTTTTTCGAAAAGGATGGCCTTTGGGGCCACATGCTTTGTTAACGTTCGGCTCTTATTTCCATGCCCGTGCGGGTCTTTCCTACACAAGACTGATATAAGTTAGATGTGCCTAAAAAATTGCCCCTTTAAGTGTGCTTTTTCAGGTAAAAGGAAAGAAATGCAGGCAAGCTGGCCAGGGGACCAGCAAGAACAAACCCCCTCAATCCTCATTCATTTTTTTGCTTGTGGGGGATTATCAACTATTACATGTGCAAGGCCAAGCCAAAACTGGGGAGTGTGGGGCCTTTTTAAGCCCGAGGCTGCACTGTTTTCCTTTACTTTTGGCTTAGGTTTGGTATTTTTTGCTGCACTTTTTTTGCTTTGTTTTCTGAAGGGTGGGTCCATCGTCCTACATTGAATTTGTATCCTTGGAATATTTTTGTATGTTAATGGACTCACTTTCCGACCCCGCCTCTCATGGGGGGCACGGGACCACTATACTTCCCTCTTTGGGCCCGGGGCCCAGCTTCTAAAAAGGTGGCTTGAGATCTTGAATGAGGGGGAGCTCGTGAGTTTGGATCGGCTTGGATTAGCCCGACTCTCGTCTTTCCTTGAAGTCCCTCTGCTTTGAGATTTTATACATGTCGCGGCCTCCTCTTGGGAAGTGGATACCCATGTTCTTCATTTGGGGAATTGTTAATTAACCCCTACACTAGAAGAGCTCTCCAATTTGTTGGGTCCGAAGCTGCATAGAGGCCTTGCTAGAGTGACATTGAAACCAGAGTATGCTAAATCCGTTCACATGACTTTAGGCTTGAAAAAATATGATTATCAGAAAAGTCTCATTGGTGGGCCCACTAGGTGTTCGGTGAAATTTCTAAGAGAACTTTTCAGCGATGAAAGCCTACGGAAGTTGCCACTCAGAAATGCTTATAATGTGAAGGTTTTCACTCTCAGTATTATCTCTGAGGTTTTCTTCTATATGGGGGTGAGAGCTTCTCACTGCCACTTTGCGACATTTTGGCAGAATTGGAGGAAGGTCGCTCTGTGATGCATCTAGTCCTGGTAGATCTCTATCGCTGCCTTGATGCCTTTGCTCTGGGCAAGGTGAAGTGATTTAGGGGATGTCCGCTCCTATTCTAGGTTTGGGTAGGGGAGCACCTTGCCATTTTGGGGCCCGTGCCTCACTTTTATGCTGCTCATGGTGAGGTAGCCCATTGCTTTTTGGGTAGATGCCACATGCTACCCCAAGGGTATTTCCAAGGATTGAAGCTTTGACTGGCGGATGCTGAGTTGGTATGGAGGCTTCCTTGCTTAGACCAGACTTTCCCAGTGGTCTACTCTAGAGATCATGAGGGCATCACTCTCCTCGGCCTGACTGGCAGTACCTACTAATTCCCACTTCGTTGTGCAGATAAACCACCCCTGTGTGACCTGATCTTTTCTTAGGTGTCTTCTAGGGATATGGACAGGATAGATGCTCTCTGGGAGACACGTCAGTTGACGCTCATGTGCGACTTGGAGCAAGGGAGTTCGGTTCGATCCTCCCCGGAGTACATGGCCTGGCTATTATCTGAGAAGTCTTCTGCTAGTCACTTGGATTAGGTAGGAAGTAGTGACGTAGGGGGACCCTGGCCAAAGAAGGAGTCGGCACTTCGGGCCCGCATTGAGCTGCTAGTGGACGAGAAATGAGTTCTGCATGAGTATTCAGAGAAGCAAAAGGTTAGAGCAGAAATAGCAGAAGCCAGAGCAGACGCGGCTGAGTGTGAGGTCTTTCGTCTGAAAGGTGCCTTAGGTGATGCTCATGGGGCTACTGATGCTTCTCGGAAAAGGTATAGAAGTCTTCATGGTCGCTAGATGATCGAGCGACACGCTCCGGAGGATGTTCTACGTGCAGAGATTCATGCCTTAAAGCATGACTTGGGTCGCTAATTCCGTCCTGCACATCTTTTTACCCAGATCAAAACATAGAAAGGGGCATAAGAAACCGCTATGCAGATATATTATTTAGTATACATATTTTCTTTATGTTTTTGTTATTTTCCTACCTTTGTAAAAATGAAAAGGAAGAAAGGAGCTAGACATCACACAAATTATTTTTTTTTAGATGTGGTGTAAGCAAAGATACGAGTTTGTGAATGGAAAAGGAAAATCTATTATCTTACAAAAACACATTATTTCTCCTCTATTTAATTGATGGGTTTTTGAGATGTGTAGTGTGGGCATAACAGATGGGGAAGAGAAATCTACTATTTTTTTTTCCAAAGTGGCCTTTCTGATCATCAATTCAATCATCCCAGAGTGGGGTCTGCCCAGTGCTAGCCAAAATGTATGAAAGGGAAAATTATTATTTTTGGGCTTTTTGTTCTTTTATATTTTTTATGCCTTAAACGTAAGGGGAGAGCAAACAGGTCCCAATTTGGGCATAGTCAAACCCCTTCACATGGTCGGATCTAGATAAGGCTCAGCACTTTTGCCAGGCCGAAACACCTATCCCCTCGGATCGAATCAACCTTTCTCCTTACCCTAGGTCATACGTTTGATGATGCAATCTCGAAGACACACTTGGTCGGGACCTGATTGGGGCTAACATGAGCGGCCCGGTTGAGAGATAGGATAGCTCGGGTAGGTGACCGAAGGATTCCTTCTTTTTATTTTTCTTTCTTTTTTCAACTTTCTTACTCACAACGCCCAGTGTGGGCTTTCGTCATGCCCGTTAATTTCCTCTCTTTACCCGTAGTGCCCTCTCGGGTTTTCACTACGTCCATGGGTTTGCATTTTTACCCCTGGTGCCCTTTCGGGTTTTCACCTGGTCCGTAGAAACTTACTCTTTTTACCCGTAGCGCCCTTTTGGCTTTCACCACGTCCATCTTGGTTTGAGCTTTGTTTATTTCTATTTATTTTTTTTTTGTTTTATTTTTTCAAAAGCCACGATATGGACATCGATTCCGTCATAGCTGGCTGGATGGGGTTCTCTTTGTCTCCCAGCTTGGCTCGCGCTGACTTGAGGGATACCTTAACTGCTCGTAGACCTTAAAGAGGGTTTTTCCTCGGAATGTATTATGGCTATGCGTAAGGCTAGGATTTTGAAGGTATTCTGGGTTAAAAGGGTTTCCTTGACTGGGTTCCAGTTGCCATAATATGCTTCTTCCTTGGGGGACCATGACTGTACATGCCCCACTTTTCTATTCTATTTATTTTTGTTCTTTCGCTTTTTTGGATAATCTCCTTTTTGCTTTTATGATTTTTTTAGATTTTAATAGTAACTCTTTTTCTTCTTTTTCCTCTTTTTGGGTAGGTATATCTACACACACATATATATTTTTTTTTCTTTTAGAGGGTTTATGAAAGGAAGGCTCATTGCACAAATTGGGTAGCAAAGGTTATGAGCGTTTAGGGAAACTTTTTGGCTACTTGGCCTTTGAAATGATGGCTTCTTTTACTGGGTCTTTGAGCAGTCACGAATCTGTTTTATCAATACTTACCTTGCTGGGGAAAACTAAGAGTAGAACCGTCGGACGTACCCAGCGTTGATAGGCGGATTGCGTATCTTGGGAGCACTTCTCAAATGACGTACGGTCCTTCCTAGTTAGGCTTGAATTTCCCTCTCGGTTCGGTGTGGAGGGATGGGAAGATCTTCTTGAGTACCATGTCTCCTACCTTCAGATCTCGACCGTGAACACGTTTGTTGTAGGCGCGTGTGATTCGCCTTTGATAGACTTGAGTATGACACAATGCCAGGAGCCTCTTCTCGTCCAGTAGGTTCAGCTGCTCAAAGTGAGATCTCTCTCTCAGCTTTAGATAGGCTCGATTCTATGAGGATTCGGAGCGAGGGCACCTCTACTTCTACCATTAAGACGATTGTAGTTCCATACACAAGGGAGAACGGCGTTGCCCCTGTAGCAGTGCAGATTGACGTTCTGTAGGCCCATAATGCAAATGGCAACATCTTACTCCAATCTCGATAAGTGATGACCATTTTCTCGAGGATGCGGATAACTGTGTTGTTAGCAGCCTCTACGGCTCCATTAGTTTGTGATCGGTAAAGCGATGCACGATGGAGCTTGATCTTATACTGCTCGCAAAAGGCTCTGATGCGCTTGTTTGTGAAGTTGGTGCCATTATCCGTGATGATGTCCTTTGGTACGCCAAATAGGGAGACAATATTACTTTTGATGAATTTCTCGATGTGTTAGGCCGTGATGTTGGTGTAGGACATTGCCTTTACCCACTTGGTGAAATATTCAATGGCGATGAGGATGAACCAATGTTTGTTTGAGGCCCTTGGATTAATCATTCTAACGATGTCGAGGGGCCATAGAGTGTCCATGCTGTGTAGATCTATAATCAGAGCATGTATCAGACTGAAGTGTTCTTAGCATATGTAGCACCTCTGTACGTGCTTGCAACAGTCAGTTTCCATAGTGATCCAATAATATCCTTGTCGTAGGATCTTCTTAGCAAGCATGTGTCTGCTGATGTGAGCACCGCATACTCCCTCGTGGATCTCCTTCATAATGTTGGCTACCTCTCTCTCGGTAAGGCATCTGCGCAGGATGTTGTTATAGGATCTCTTGTAAAGGCACTCAACACAGATTATATAGTTTGCTGCCAAATGCTAGATGGTCCGTTTATCCGTCTTGGGCGTATCCTTAGGGAAAGTTTGTATTTCAAAGAAGTTCTTGATATCTAAGAACCAAGGTGGCTCATCATCTAACTTTATAGGTTCCTCAATCTGGAGGCAGAAGGCTAGCTCATTCCTCTGTTCGATTATGATTGGCTTCATTTCGACACCATAGGGGATTTCTATCATTGATGCTAAAGTTACTAATGCATCAGTGAAACGATTTTGTATTCGCGGGACATATGAGAATGTGACGTCTTCTAAACATGCTATCAGATCTTCAAGGTGCTCATTGTAGGGGATCAATTTCTTATCTTTCATCTTCCAGTTTCCATTCGTCTGACATATGATCAACTGTGAATCGCCAAACACCCTGAGGAGAGTTATCTTTAGGTCCAGTGCCACCTGCAGTCCTGCTGCATAGGATTCCTACTCAGCCATGTTATTAGTGCATGGGAAGTTGAGCTTGATGGAAGCTAGTACATGTGACCCCTTTGGCGAGATTAAGATAGCACCAACTGCTTGACCTTCGGTATTTGCTGCCCCGTCAAAATGCATTACCCAGGATTCTTCTGTCTCTACTGTATCATCCTCTGTCATAAACAAGATGTCTTCATCTGAGAACTCGGTTCTCAAAGGTTCATAGTCGGGTAAATGATTATCGACAAGATAATCAGTGAGTGCCTGCCCCTTGATCAACTTCTGAGTGACGTACATGATATCAAATTCAGACAGTAGGAGCTGCCAACGTGTAGTCCGCCTAGTGAGAACCGGCTTTTCGAATAGGTACTTTAATGGATCCATTCAAGCTAAGAGTAGAACAACCTAGGATAGCAAGTAATGGTGAAGCCTTTGGGGAGCCCATACGGGAGCCAGGCATGCTTTTTCCAGATGAGAATAGCACATCCCGTAATCAGTAAATTTCTTGCACAGATATTAGATGATCTGCTCCCTTCTTCCTGTCTCGTCGTGTTGCCCTAGGATGCATCCCATCGAAACTTCTATCGTGGAGAGATACATTAGGAGTGGTCTCCCCGGCTCGGGTGGTACCAAAACTAGTGGATTGAGAAGGTAGCCCTTGATCTTATCGAAAGTGGCCTGACAGTTGTCGTTCCATTAAATGGGAGAGTCTTTTTCAATAGCTTGAAGA
This sequence comes from Chloranthus sessilifolius, assembly GCA_021018995.1. Lineage (NCBI taxonomy): Eukaryota > Viridiplantae > Streptophyta > Magnoliopsida > Chloranthales > Chloranthaceae > Chloranthus > Chloranthus sessilifolius. The sequence goes on from CM037585.1 coordinate 114,623,074, forward strand.
TCGGAGTGCAGATAGGAGTGAGTTGCGTAATGAACCGACTGATATACTATATCCTACCCAAGAACCTCTGACCTCTTTCTCGGTAGATGGTGGTGACATTTCTGTGATGGCCTTTACCTTGATCAAGTCAGCCTCGATACCTCTCCTGCTGACGATGACTCCCAACAACTTTCCTAACATGGCGCCGAATGTGTATTTCTGAGGATTTGATTGTAACCTATTCTTTCTCAGCCTCTCAAATAGCTTTTGGAGGTTTATCAGATGGTCACTTCGCTCTGGTGATTTGGAGATCATGTCGTCGACATACACTTCAATTTCTCAGTGCATCATGTTGTGAAACAGCACCGTCATGGCTCTTTGGTATGTTGCTCTGGCATTCTTCATCCCAAATGGCATGACTCGGTAACAGAAATTTCCTCCAGGAGTGATGAACGTTGTCTTCTCTCTATCGGCCACTGCCATCTTAATCTAATTGTTTTCAGAGAACCCGTCCATGAACGAGAGCATCCCGTGGTTAGCAGTGTTATCAACCAAGATGTCGATGTGCGGTAATGGGAAGTCGTCTTTCGAGCTCGCCCTATTCAAATTTCTAAAATTAATGCGCATACGGACCTTTCTGTCCTTCTTCAATAGCGGGACGATGTTGGCTAACCATTGAGGGTACTGCATGATGACCTCGTTCTTAACTTTTAGCATCCACTCGGGTCGGAGTCATCTCAACTTCTGCTTGACCGGCTTGATATCAGTGTAGAGTGGTAACTCATGCTCGACCAAATCGGTGTCCAAACCAGGCATGTCCTCGTATGATTATGCGAAGACGTCTTGATATGACCGAAGGAAATCGATCATACTTTTTCTTTCTTCGGGAGACAGCGATATTCCAATCTTGATTATTCTTGGAGCCTCCTCGATCCCTAAATTGATGTCCTCTATTTCCTCAACAATAGGGGTTGAACCATTCTCAAAGTCGGCAAACCGTTCTAGGAGTTCATTGGGAAGCTCCTCAGTAATGATCTCCTCGTCCAGACTCATGACTCCTACCTCTTCTTGTATTTCTACAGGAAAGGGGTCGATTCCACGTGAGACGGATTTTTTGGTTAAGGCATCATTTTCTTTGATTTTATTCAAAATTTTGAAAGACAATATTTTTGGGTTTTGTATATTTTCTATGTTTTTGGGATTTTTTTTTTCTTCAGAGACGGGCCCTTGGCAAGGCGAGTCCCTATATATACACGGTATTGTCTGCCAAGGGCTTATCTCATTTTTTATAGGTTATTTTTTTTTAGAAACAAGTGCCAAAATTTAGGCCACTCACTGCTTCCAGAGTTTGGGGTATAGAAGCCCAATTTCATACCTTAGGTGTTGCACCTTTACCTTGTTGGATGGAGGAGGTTGACTGATGTGATTCCTTAGAGTCCGCCTCCATCATATTGATCATGTGTTAAGACCTGAAAAGTACCACTTTTCACCCCTTAACTTAACCTTTGATTAGACCCTTAGCCACCTAATAAACTCTTAAGTGTTTTGTTCAGGAAATAATCAGCAGTGAAATAAGGCTAAGAATCCTGTTATGGAGCCTGCTTTGGCACCAGATGCCCCTAAAAAAGAATGCACTTCAAAGCCTCGCGCAGATCAGCTGAGCTTCCCAAGGCTTTACAGCAACCTCTCGCGCAGATGAATGACTGAGGAGCTTCAGAAACTCAACCTCGCGCAGCTCTCGTGTAGCTCAAGAGTAGAACACATCACTCAGTGTCGCGCAGTTCAAAGCAGACCTCTCTCAATCTCCTGAAGTTTGCTTAAGACAGCGGAGGAGAGAGAGCTTTAGAAGATTCCTCGCATAGCAGTCGCGCAGTCGCCGCGGGGTACAATTCTCAGAAGAAGAACACTTCGCGCAGTTCACGCGCCATTCAAGAAAGAAAGCATCCTAGTGAAGGCAAAGCCAAGCTCGCGAAGATTGAGTAAGACAAAGAACCTTGCGCAGTTCAGTACTCAAAAGAACCTTGCGAGGTAACTCATGAAGTCCAAGTAAAGAGAAGAGCTCGCATAGTTCTCGCGCTGCTGCCCAGCGAAGTAATCTGCCACGCGACTGCTTGAATTGCAACCTCGCGACGCTTGAGACTGTGTTTTCTATTCAATCTCGCGAACTCCAACCCAGCGAGAGCTCAACTCTCTACTGCGCGACTGCCTGAAGAGCATACCAAGGCAACCTCACGACAGCTAAAGCTTCAGTGTCAAATCATCCTAGCGAAGAGCAATGAGCTACCACGCGACAAGTCTGGGAAACTACAGCTACCTAGCGAGGCTCTGAACCTAAACTTCCATCTCTTCAGTAGAGGGCATTCTGGAAATTTCCAGTGATTAAGGCACGCACTCCCACGCTCAAATCTCCGTGCACACACCCCGAGGCATCCAAGGATCAGTATATGGCCATGTGATATCGTTAAAATTAGGGTTTCCTAACCCTAATGCGCCGCCACCCCACTGCTATATATACCCAGGACTAGCTTAGGTTTAGGTATCTGGGAACCTATCTCAGATCTCTTTTCTTTTCTCTTTCTTTTTAACAGTAAGTAGTTTTTCTTTTTCATTTTCTTTTCTTCTCTCCATAGTCCAGCAATTTCCGGCTGTGACTTTGTATATGTGTTTGAGTTAGAGTAATGGAAGTTTTGCAATAGGATTTGTACTTTGTGGGATTGTTGTTTATATGTGAGATGCTCTGTGCAAGGATGCTGCCTTGTGATCCCCCATTGCCTTGGCTATGTTTTGAAAGCAATGGAGGACTGATTTTAAGGGCCACTCAGATCCAAGTGACCTGTGTGTCTAGGCTATCATGGTCTTCCAGCCTTAGCCCCACCACAGGACTTACTAGATCTGAAATCCCCATGGGAGCTTGAGCTGGTAGCCTGGTGAACATGGTGGTAGCAGCGATAATCTTGTTTTATTTTGGGCTCCGTGAGGAGGATAACCTCTGAGATAGTGTGACCATTTAAGTGATGATTATAGCCTTAGGGTGATTCTGATCCACCGATCCAAGATGGATCCTTCCTCTTTTCACTTGAGCTTGTAGAAGCCTGGTGAGGGATTGTACAGAGGCAGACTCCCCCATATTTGTATAGATCTGCCATCAGATGTTGGATCTGATCTGGTTATAGAGATTGTAGGCTGGTGACTGTACCATTGTAGCCTCTCTCAAGCAATGGACAGCTAGATCGAAGGTTGTACTCAATCGCTTGCTGGTTCTATGTGTCTGGGGTATCATGGTTTTCCAGCCTTAGCCCCACATATAGAACTTTAGAGGTTGAGGTTCCCTATGGATTCTTGAGCTGGTAGCCTGGATGAAATAGGTCTGCAATGATTTATTTTTTATGTTCTGACCCATCCCTAGATAGTGGCTCCCCTATGGGATAGTCTGTGACCATTCAAGTGGACAGGTTATAGCCCTAAGGGTGGAATCATGGCAGTAGAGATGGGTTGGATCCTTTCTCCTCATAGGTGATAATGTATCCTCTGGACAGGATTTCTATAACATCAGATCTAAATCTGAGTTACAAAACTCCTCTGACCTTGGCTCAATAACATATTTCTCACCTTTTCTATAATTAGTTTCCACACTCCATCCATCCTCTCAATCCTTTCTGTAATTTAGTTATTAGAATACTTAGAATAAGTGACCTTAAACTCCCCTCCTTTTAGGACTGCCAGATCTGTAGACAGATCTGGAGGGACTACTAGAGACGGCTCCCTTGGAGCCTTAGATCACCTTTCCCTGTGGGACAAACTCTTACTTATCAAAACTTGCTACAAAGGACCCTGTATCTTGCAGGTCTAGCATTTCCGAGTTGTGCTAATTCATCCCCTATTTTATTCTGTTTTTGATTTTTAAATAACTTTCACCACCAACCAATAAGCGAAGCACACTTGGGATCACAACAAGTTTTTGGCGCCGTTGCCGGGGAAAGATGATCTAATAGTAGACCCTTAGTTTTTGTATTCTTAGTATTCTTTATACATGTGAATAATTGATACTGCTGAGATAATTGTGAATCTTCCTTGCAGATCTGGACAGCAGCAGTGAAGGATAGTTGGACTGCAATTGGAGCGTAGCTACCTCTGTTTGCAAACTCTCTGACTCTAAAGCTCTGTCTATCTTTCTTTTTAACAATTTTTCCAGCAGTATCTAGGATAGTTTAAATGTATTCTTTGGGTAGCTGTAAAATAGTTAGATAAATTTGTTTGTGTACAAGTATTCTTTTGCAATGTGCCTGCAAGAAGCTTTCCTTGCTGTGGGTGTGCTTGTATGCTAGAGAGGAGATCCCTCAGCCCTACTTTAGAGCCTCTAAACCTTGAGTTAGAAAGGGGAAGGAGACTTAGAAGAGACAAGCACACCACAGGAGAGCCCCCAGGTAAATCTGCGACAACAACTATGGGTGAAGAACACCCCAGAACCCTCAAGGAGTTGAATGCTCCGGATGATTACAACTCCCCTTATAGCATTCAATTCCCTGATGTTTAGGGGAATTATGAGATAAAAACTTCAATCATCCAGATGTTGCCAGCTTTCCATGGGCTTAGCAAAGAAGACCCTTACAAGCATATTGACCAGTTCTTGGCCTTGTGCACCACTTTTAATATCACTGGTTTGGGACCTGAGGCTACTAAGCTCAGACTCTTTCCCTTCTCTCTGAAGGATAGGGCTAGTACCTGGTTGGTCACTCTTCCCAACAATAGCATTGCCTCATGGAAAGACCTACAGACCAGATTCTTAACCAAGTTCTTCCCTGAGACCAAAACTAGCCAGTTGAGGAAAGAGATTCTTGCATTTTCTCAATCACCAACTGAGGATTTTAACCAGTCCTGGGATAGGTTTAAAGAGATGCTCAAATAATGATCCCACCACAAGATCCCTGAGTGGCAGCTTGTACAAAGCTTCTACAATGGGATTGATGAGAAAAATAGAGATATGGTCGATGCCTCTTGTGGTGGATCCTACATGCACAAGACTACTGAGGAGGCATGGGAATTGTTTGAGGTGATTAGTGAGAATGCTTTTCAAAAGCCATCCCTGGCAAGAACTCATCAGGAATCTGAGTCAAAGGTGGGGCCTGCTGCTGGATCCAAAGGAAAAATTTATGATGTGTCTGGGAACAATGACCTACAGCTGCAGATAGCAAACCTCTCTATGAAGTTTGATAAATTATTGACTGTGATGCAACCCAGAAGGGCTGCTCATGTGGCGGAGGCATGTCTGATATGCCAGTCCCCACAGCACACAGTGGAGGAATGTCCATCTGCAGGGCAATTTCCTGAATTAATGTTGGAACATGCTGCTGTTGCTCAATCTTATGGCCAACAACAATCTGGGGGCTACAACAGGCAGCCATATGGATACCAGCACCAAAATGCTGGTTACCAATGGAGAGACCACCCAAATCTGAGGTGGAAGCAAGATAACTACATGCAGCCCCAGCAGATGTTGGCTTTACCACAAAGGCCACAGCAGCAATTCAATCAAGGGCATGCCCCAAGGTCTACCTTCCAGCACCACCAGCAGCCCCATCAGCAGCAAAATCAGTTGGTTCTACCCCCTTCTCAACTAAGAAATACTTCTTTTGAGGACCAAGTATTGGCTTCATTGCAAAACTTGGGTTCCTTGGCTCAGACTGTGAACTCTCATGGTCAGAGCATCAAGAAGATGGAGGAGCAGATTGGACAACTAGCGAACACCCTAGCCAAAAAAGAAGAGGGAAGGTTGCCCGATACCAACCAAAGTGGTTAATCCCAAGGGCCAATTTTGATTGGTGAAGGATCCTCGTGTCAAGGGGATCTTTCATTGAATTGATGATAAAAGCATGCATCGTTGTATAATATGTACTTTCTGGGTTTGTAGGAATAGTTTGCAATCTTGTTGGAATTTGAGTTTAGTGCTTTAATGCCTACTTTGATACCAACTTCCCCTGTGCGATAATTTTAAGTGATTGAATGATGATTTGAATGCTTTGCGTGACGTGTGACTTTCTTGCCTTGAGAGTATAAGAATTGTGAATGCTTTATAATGATTAGGGGTATCCCTGGAAGAGAGTCTGTGAGAGAATCCACCCTTTTGGTAAGGGTCAAACAGCGGACTGGTGAGTGAGTGAATTCTACCTCGATTAAGCCATCGCAGGGTTCTGAACAATGAGTTTTGTCCCATCTCGCGCAGTTCATAAGGAACTACATTGTTGTGCTGTCGCGAGTTTAAAAAAAAAACTGGGTGGGCTGCATCGCTTGATTTCAAGGAACATCTAATCTCGCGACCCATTCATTCCCAACCAGCGGGCGGACGTTTCCAAAGCGCGCCGAGCTTCGCGATATTTAAATCCCACCTCGCGCTGCTTTTCCTTACTGCTTTCTCTTTCCTCTCTTACCAGCGAAAACCTAGCTCCCACTCCTCTCCACCTCTCTCCTTTAGCACCCCTGTCCCCAGATCATTGTTCACTTCGAACTTCAGGATTTTTATTCTTCAGGCTCCCATTAATACTTGCCCCCTGTTTAGAGCTCTTGAGATCCTTTGTGCGTTCCATTAAATAGAACCCTAACTTTTAGGGTTCGACTCAGCTCCTGGTATTTCCTTTCGAATTTGTAACTCCACACTCACCAAGGAAGTTGGGATGGCTCCTAAAAGCACACCTGTGAAGAGAGCCAGGGACAAGGCCACTGTGGAGCCTACACCTAAGAGAGTCAAGTCCTCTACGGCTCTGCAGAAAGGGAAGGGGATGGTATCGGAGCAGGCTGCACCAACATCGGATTATTCTACACCCTCTGAGCTCCTCCTTTCCATTCCCTTAGAACCTGAAGCCATTTTTGATATCTCTTTCTTTGAATCTGAGCCATTGTCAGCACCTGCCATCGAGTTCTTGCGCAAGGCTGGTCTGTTCCCCTTGCTGCAAATGATTCCTGCACTAGCCTACCCTAGGTTAGTGCAACTCTTCTACCAGCACCTTAGGCTCAGACCCGACACCCAAGGGCAGCCAGGCCTCCTTGCATTAGTTGACAACTTTGAGATGCTGCTTAGCCCGGAGTTGATCGCTGAAGTCTTGGGCATCCCTGCCAGATTTGATCCCAATTGCGGTTATGGTGCCCCTGTGAATGCCCCCATTGACACAATTGCCCATGCCATTACCAGAGGCCTGAAGGCCACAGGGGACTCCACTAGAAGAAGAGATTTGGAGCCCAAACTACTGTTCTTTGATCAAGTTTTGAGGAAGAACATCTATTGCTCCGGCCATCAGCAAGAAAGGAGGACACCGATTGTTGATGCTCTGTATTCCTTGTCTCTGGGCCATGGATTCAATGCTGCATGGTTGATCTTCGAGGCCATGAAGGATACAATGGTGAAGCTGGGGTTGCAAAAGAAGAGCCACACTCTCCCCTATGGAAGACTCATCACCAGACTACTTCTGAGGGGAGGATACAAGATACCAGTGGGGGAGTTATCTGCTGACCTCACTCCCACCACATTTGATGAAAGACAATGGGGGATCAGCAGAAGCTTAATGGATCCCCAGAAGAAGAAGAAGAAGACTGAAGCTCAGGAGGTCTCCGAGCAGGGAGAGGAAGCTGCTGTGGCAACGGCCACCCCTGCCCCCAAAAAGAAGGCAAAAACCCTTGCCCCAAAGAAGGTGGCGCGAGTTTCTGTCACCTCTGCTTCTGCAGTAATTCCTCCATCCACTACTCTGGCCTCTCCCCTACCTTCTTCACCCATTCCATCTCTCACTTCTCTTCTTTCCTCTCCTTTCTCCATTCCCCCTCCAACCATTATCCGAACCTGGGAAGAAAGTGTTGAACCCCAAGACACCACTCCACCTTCACCCACCCTACCCCAATCAACAATCCTAGTCTCCCACGATCCTCACCTGCAGGCCCTCCCTTGATAACCTACCTTAAAAAGAAAACCTCTCACACTACCCCTGCCCTTCCCACAACCACACCCCTTAGTGACCAACCCTTAGACCCACCTCTCCATGACTGGACTTCAACTTTGGCCACCACCTTGGGTATCAAGCCTTCATGACCAGGTTTGTGATACCTTGCCCACCCAAGACATCCCTCTCCACAGTCTCCTCTCCTTCACCACATCATTCACCCGACCCCCCTTCCCCTACCACTTTCCATCATGCCCCACTTCCCTTTCCAACCTATTCCTTCTTACCCTCCTACCCCCCTCAACCAACGGATTCCTTACTCATATCCTTTCCCTTATCCATGACCTCCAAACCCAACTATCCAACACCACAGAGACCCAAGCCCAAATGCAAACTGACATAACCACCATCCAATCCACCCTTCACACATTGACAAACCCACCAATCCCATCACAACCCCCTTCCACCTCTGCCTCCCCTGTTCCAACAGACCCTACCCCCATTGACTCACCTCCATCCTTTCCCCTCCATGATACCATACCTGACCACTCCTTTCCCTCTCTCCCTATCCTTCCACCTCTAATACTACCTCCCCCTCAATTCACCAACACTTCTACCCAGACAGACCCCATTCCATTCCCATCCCTCTTTCCCATTCAACCCCCTATTTGCACCCCCTCCTTCCATTTCAACCCTTCACCATACCCTTCTTCCCTTCCCCTAAACAATCCACATCAGCTGCCCTTCCTTCATTTCATTTCCACCCATACCTTCCATTCCCCCTCCACTCCACCTCCCCGCCTTCTCCACCCTCCTTCTCAACCCCCGCACCCTTGATATTTCTCCCTTCCCCTCTTTCTTTTTGTACTTTTCTTTTAAGCATAATAATATCTTCCTTTTCTGATGTGCTGTCCTATTTTCTGTTGATTGGTTACTTTATTTCTTGTTCTTTTCTTTTATGTTGTAATAAGTCTGCTGCACATTGACCATGAACCAGTGAGGACACTGCTCCTCATAGGTTTGGGGGTATGGCAGGAAGACCCTGCCAATGGAATAGTTAACATAAGTGCAGCAGACTCATCCGAGCAATACGGAAATGGACCTCTGTTCACTTAAGAATCATGAAATTAAGAAGTTTAAAATTTATGCAAACATTGAACATTATAGACTTCTAATATTCCACATTTTCATAATAGTTTCACCAAGGAAACCCACTTGTATCTGCACTTAGTGAATCATTAGAGAGAGAAAAAGGTGAGGACATACTTGAAAGTTCAAAGGATGACCATAACCAGTGAGAATTGGGCCTACAAAAGTTTTTCTTTGAGGAGTAACTAAGGCATTTCTTCTAGTTCTAATGACTGGCTGAGTCACTGTGCTCACTAGAAGTTAGGTAACTTCAAGTTGAAACAACTGACAGTACTCATGAGACCTAGGAAAGGATCAAGGCCTTCTCTTGGACAGTTTGAGCCTAAAAAGATCAACCCTAAAGCAACTGCCCTTGTCCATACCCCCTTTGAGCTTTAAATCCTAAATTTCTTCAAAATACACCTGAGTACTTGAACCTGAACCTATGAACCTGATTCAACCTACCCTCACTCAGAGAATTCAGAAGGTAAAGGAGAAAGAGTTGAAGATGGACTAGCTATGGTCAGCATTAGGTGAATGGAGAAGAAGCATCTATTCTGGCAGAATAGTAAATGAGGACATGGTGGCATTTCTTAAAAGAAAAAATAAAATAAAAAGAAGGAAACTCTAGTAAAAAGAAACAAAAAAATAATAATGAAGAGGAATAAGAGAGAAGTCTAGAGGAACCTTCATTGGAAAATCAAATCAAGAGGAGAAACGGATCACTTCAAATCTGAAAATCTCAAAGAAGATGAAGGGAGCTGAATTCAAGAAGGTGAAGTCATGAACCACCTCCTGCACCCACTGAGTTCTCAATTTTTGAACCCCTTTTCAAACCTTCCATTCTTTTTAACCATACTCCACAAGCCACATTCCAACCCAGTTAAAAGCCCTTGTGAACCAAAGATTGAGTGAGCTATCATGTGAAGATAAGGAATTATCCAATCTATGGTGAGAAACTGACAATGATGCCAAAGACTTAAGAACTCGCTTATGCTCATGCTTACAAACCCGGTTGGGGGATGTAATCGCTCTTGAGGAGAAGCTGAACCCTCAACAAACCATGATGAGTATGCCTGTAAAGCTTTCTTTGGTACGAACTTGAATGCATTATGTACCTTAACCTAATTGTCGACATAAGGATAAGCTCGGTCTTGACATACACTTGTGCAGTTTCAGTGATCACAAATTATTTGGAAATGTTGTGCAAACATGAGAGTTTATCTTTGCCTAAGTTCCTATGCAACCAATGAATTAAATTTCTTCATCTTTGATTCATGAGTAAATCTGTTAACTGCTCATTGGATGACATTACACTTTAGTTAACTATTTCATTGAAGAAGTTTGTGAGTGTCTTCACTAAAAACCCTCAGGAGACTTCACTCCTCCACTAGGGATCACCTAGGGGTTTAAAAGGCTTGGTACATATGCTAAATGTAGTAGTGCTCCTTAAAGTGGCATTTAATTTTTAGAGTAGATTTAATGTAGCTTTGCTATGGGACTAGCAAAGATTAGGTTTGGGGGTGTGTTAAGACCTGAAAAGTACCACTTTTCACCCCTTAACTTAACCTTTGATTAGACCCTTAGCCACCTAATAAACTCTTCTTAAGTGTTTTGTTCAGGAAATAATCAGCAGTGAAATAAGGCTAAGAATCTTGTTATGGAGCCTGCTTTAGCACCAAATGCCCTCAAGAGAATGCACTTGAAGCCTCGCGGTCATGAGCTTCCCAAGGCTTTACAACAACCTCTCGTGCAGATGAATAGAGGTTGAAACTCAACCTCGAGCTCAAGAGCTAGAGAGTCAACAATACGTCGGTGCGTAGTTCAGCAGACTCTCTCAATCTGTGAAGTTTTCTTAAGCGGAGGAGAGAGCTTCAAAGATTCCTCGGCGCCAATCGTCAATTTGGTACAATTCTCAGAAGAACGCCTCGCGCAGTTCGCGCACCATTCAAGAAAGAAAGCATCTGGCGAGAGGCAAAGCCAAGCTCAAGATTGAGTGAGACAAAGAACCTCGCTCAAGATTCGATTACTCAAAAGAACCTGCGAGGTAACTCGCAAGTCCAAGTAAAGAAGACTGCGCGATTCTCAGCTGCTCAGTGAAGTAATCTGCACATCGCTTGAATTGAAACCTCGATGCTTGAGATGTTTTCTTCAATCTCTAAAACTCCAACCCAGTGAGAGCTCAACTCTCTACCAATCGCTCAAGAGCAAACCAAGGCAACCTCACATGAAGCTTCAGTGTCAAATCATCCTAGCGAAAGCAATGAGCTACCTGCGACAAGTCAGGAAACTACAACTACCTAGCGAGGCTCGAACCTAAACTTCCATCTCTTGATGAGGGCATTCGAAATTTCGGTGATTAGGCACCTCCCCACGCTCAAATCTCGTGCACGCCTAGGCATCCAAGCATCATAAGGTCACGTGGCATCGTTAAAAGGGTTTCCTAACCTTAATGCACCGCCACGCTATATATATACCAGTGCTAGCTTAGGTTTAGGTATCTGGGAACCTATCTCAGATCGCTTTTCTTTTCTCTTTCTTTTTAGCAGTAAGTAGTTTTTCTTTTTCTTTTTCTTTTCTTCTCTCCATAGTCCAGCAATTGCTGACTATGACTTTGTATATGTGTTTGAGTTAGAGTAATGGAAGTTTTGCAATAGGATTTGTACTTTGTGGGATTGTTGTTTATATGTGAGATGCTCAGTGCAAGGCTGCTGCCTTGTGATCCCCCATTTCCTTGGCTGTGTTTCAAAGCAATGGAGGACTGATTTTAAGGGCCACTCAAATCCAAGTGACCTGTCCTGCAGGCTATCATGGTCTTCCGAGCCTTAGCCCCACAGGACCTACTAGATCTGAAATCCCCATGGAGTTTGAGTGGGTAGCGGTATGGTAGGTGGTAGCGACAATAATCTTGTTTTGTTTTGGGCTCGTGAGGAGATAACCTCTGGATAGTCTGTGACCATTTAAGTGGATGATTATAGCCTTAGGGTGATTCTCGATCCACCGATCCAAGATGGATCCTTCTTCTTTTCACTGAGCTTGTAGAAGCTCTGGTGAGGGGATTATCTGAGGCGACTCCCCATATTTGTATAGATCGCCATCGGATGTTGGATTTGATGGTTAGTTATAGAGATTGTAGTGGTGGCATTTGGACCATTGTAGCCTCTCTCAAGCAATGGACAGTGGATCGAAGGTTGTACTCAATCGCTTCTTTGGTTCTATGTGCAGGCTATCATGGTTTTCAAATTAGCCCCACATATAGAACTTTAGAGGTTGAGGTTCCCTATGGATTCTTGAGCTGGTAGCCTGGATGAAATAGTGTCTGCAATGATTTATTTGTTATGTTCTGACCCATCCCTGGATAGTGGCTCCCATATGGGATAGTCTGTGACCATTCAAGTGGACAGGTTATAGCCCTAAGGGTGGAGTCATGGCAGTAGAGATGGGTTGGATCCTTTGTCCTCAGAGGTGATAATGTAGCCTTTGGACAGGATTTCTATAACATCAGATCTAAATCTGAGTTACAAAACTCCTCTGACCTTGGCTCAATAACAAATTTCTCACCTTTTTTATAATTATTTTCCACACTCTATCCATCCTCTCAATCCTTTCTGTAATTTAGTTATTAGAATACTTAGAATAAGTGACCTTAAACTCCCCTCCTTTTAGAATTTGTCGGACCATGAGGCAGGATCTAGAGGGACTACTAGAGACGGCTCCCTTGGAGCCTTAGATCACCTTTCCCTATGGGACAAACTCTTACTTATCAAAACTTGCTACAAAGGACCCCGTATCTTGCAGGTCTAGCATTTCCGAGTTGTGCTGCTTCATCCCCTGTTTTATTCTGTTTTTGATTTTTAAATAACTTTCACCACCAACCAATAAGTGAAGCACACTTGGGATCACAACATCATGGTTTCGCCTAAGACTCTATCCTCGAACTTCAGTAAAGACCTATGGTGGTTTACCACAGGTGGAGATCGTGCAGGTATAGGAGACTCTTCCTCAAAAAGGGATAGAGCAGCTAAGTCTATTTCCAGGTTGGGAGGGAAAATTTTGGGATTGGTGGGGTGGATAGGGACTGCTGGCTTGTGCGGGGTTAGCTGAGTTGCCCTATTCTAATCTATTTTTATGATCCTTGTGCTCACAAAGGTGTTCTGAATGTGAGGTCCGAGACGGGGCTCATCCTCTAAGTGTATTCCTCGAGCTCTGGTAGCTATTGTGGCTCGAGCTTTCTCCTTGCCCTCTCGCACTTCTTCTTCTGTGGGCTTGTAACCTAGCCCAAATCTTACTTGCTAGCCTCCCTTGGCTCTGACTGGCTCTCTTCGGCCCTGTAATCAAGGTCCCAATCCCTTTCCTTATTTATAGCCCCATTTCTGGAGCATGGCCACAGCCGTTACCATTCCACCTTCGGTTTTTAGAGTGATGCTTTCCGGGGGATCCGAGACTACAGCCGATACCTCTTATTCAAAACTATGAATGTCGGTATCTTCAGCTATGTGTGGCACAACCAACACTTTTGGGTTCTCAATTTTGTGGGTGGCCTTTTCCTTCTCATCGTGTCCCTCACCTATGATGGTGATAATCTTCTGCCTGGATATGAATTTAAGCTTCTGGTGCAACGTGGATGGTATTGCCCCGACTTCATGCAACCACGGGTGCCCTAACAACAGGTTGAAAGAGGACTTGATGTCCATTACTTGAAATAATATGGAAAAGGTCATTAGCCCAATTACTAGCTCAGGATCAATTTCTCCCATTATTTCTCTTCTTGTATTATCAAAACCTCTAGCGCTAGTTCTTTTTGGCCTCAACATGCACGGATCTACCCCTATTTTGGTGGTGGTTCTCAGAGGGCATACATTCAAAGTAGACCCATTATCAATTAATACCAAGGGGATTATCATGTTTTTAGATTCCATAGTGATGTTGAGGGATTTGGAATGACTATTTTCCTCCTCCGATAAATCTGCATCAGAAAATGAGATGGCATTGGGTGCCATCATCTGTCCAATTATCTGCTTCACTTCATCTGGGCTTACTTGTAGAGATACGTGCACATTCTTTAACAACCCCATTAGTGCTTGAAAATAAAGTGGGGATGTCATCAATAGGTCTTAGACCGTGATATGGGTCAACATTCTTCTTAACTAAGTCTCAAGTATATATTCTCTACTCATTTTCTCGAACGGGTTCACTGCACTGGCATCTTTCTTCCTCTCTGGTGCTGGTGTTGGTATTGGTGCATCCGGTTGCTTGGAGATTTTCCCAGACCGAGTGATAAAATCAACTGCCCTTTCCTAGCTGCTGCCTGTAATGACGTTCGTTTGATTATAACTAAGGGAGACCTAATGAGGATCGTACGTTGGTCCCGAATTCTGGAATGGGGTAACAAGGGGTACTAGAGATATGGGTGTTGATAGAGTGGGATGGGCGGGCTAAACCTAGTTAACCTCTATGAGAGTCGGGTAGGTGGAAAACGTGGGGTTGGCTAGGACTGTGGGTGACTGCATCGGGGGTGATGGGACCTGGGCGGTCCATTGATAACTGATGGGTGATGGTAGGGGAAGATGGGGGACATAATCGGCCATCGGGTAACTAGTGGAGGATGCAGCATATGGTTGGTAGGAGTTTATTTGGACATAATTAATGGGAGAGGGTGCTGGGAAATATGTCCTAAAATCTAAGGGTTCTATTTGTGGTGCGAGGTTGGGGAAGTAATCTACCAAATTCAGGTGTTCAGTCACCCCAATACTTCTGTCTGCCCAGTCTCTCTGCAATGGGGCCACAAAAGTTTCCTGACTGTAAATATAATCTGACGGGTCAAACTCAAATTCTTCATCACCTTCTTCGATCATACGGACAATAGGTCTCAGACCTGCCCCTCCGGGGGGTATGGGGGTAGCAGTACTTGGTGTATGTTGGCATGCTGGGTGGCTTGAGGAAGTGCTGGGATGATTTTAGTGGCCTCAATCAAATCTTATACTGAGAGCTTCAATGGGAAGCAACGATCAGTTGGGTGACCTGACCCCTGGTGGAAGTTACAATGGGTGTTGGGGTTGTAATTCCTTGGGATAGGATTTGGCCAAGGTCGTGGTTGGAGTGCTGTGACCAACCCCTTTTCTATTAACAAGGGCAACAAGACATTCAATGATTACCCCAAGGGTTTGAAAACTCGGTCAAAGCGGGCCTTTCTCTATTCTGGGGTCATCTGTGCCCCTGCCCATTCTCGATTCTTTGTATCGGCTCGCTTCTGCCTAGAGCTGGCTGTGCAGCTCTGAATTGAAAGGGGGTCGTGTTGGTATTGGGTCGCACATTACTGACTGCTTGCACATCTGCCCCGATTCTTCTATCGTTTCTCTACTCAGAGAATCTCCTAACCCCGCCGGCCCCACCGAACACATTTTGCTCAAACGCCCTTCTCTGATAACGTCCTCACAACAATTGGCGTTCCTCACCAAATCAGCAAAGGTGGACTATTGTTGATAAACGAGGAAGTCTGAGATGACTGGAAAGGTATTTTTTGAGGTCATCTCAATCTGCTCATCGTCAGGTATTTTATTTCTTACCTGAGCTGCCAGTGCTCTCCAATGCCCAAGGTAATTGTTGTAGGTCTCATTAGGGTTCTGTTTTCACCGAGCCAGATCTGACTTGTGAGGTTCAATATCTATATTATAGACATACTGCTCTTGGAATAAATGCGTCAGATCTTTCCATATTTTTATCATGGATGGTTCTAGGGACGTGAACTACCTCAAGGTCGGGCCCGTCAGGCTTTTCTGAAAGACCTTTATAAGCAGGCGCTCGTCCCCCCGCCCCCATATTGGCACATGCCCCCATAGTAGGACTTGAGGTGTGCGATAGAGTTACCCGTGTCGTTATATTTATCAAAGACCAACATTTTAAATTTTGGGTGCAAGGGGAGCTCTGTAAATAAACACAAGTCAGAGAAGTCTGTGGCATGGATTTCGGCTCTACCCATCTTCATTAGTTGCTTCTAAATCTTGTCCAACTATTCTTTCAACTGCTCAAACTCTTTAGATTGTGGGGCTGATTTTTCAATGGTCGGCCTTGACTCACTTTGTGCATCCTGGGGGTTAGTGATTATGGGTGGGGGATTGATGCTGGCAAACGCCTTGGCGTAAGCCCCGCTATTCTTTATCTCATCTTCCTCATATTGTGGGTCTACATATGGTGCAATGAGGGTGAGATTTTCTTATTAGTGTTAGCTGGGTTGAATGGGCGTCAGGTGGGACCATTGAAGGTGGGGGAAGTTCTGTGGAGTGATAGGATGAGTGGAATTTAGGTTTTAGGTTGGGCCCTGATGGGGCCATTGTGTTTGGGGGAAAGCTTGGAAATGGCTTTGGGGTGCTGGGACATGGGTGAATTAGAGTTGATGGGGGATAGGTGTTGGACTCCCGCCTTGGGTTTGATGGGAGGTTTGTGCATGTGGGTGATACTAAGGGAATTGTGGAAGATATGGCTATGAGGACCCAAGGTTTGGGCCATAAGGCCTTGGGAATTTTGGCCCATTGGGCTTTGTTGGGTATGGGCTATGGGGCCCTAGGCTTGTGGGCTTGAGGCATATGGGCCCTGGGCTTGGGATTAGGTTTATGGGCCTTGGGCTTGTGGGCCTGGGGCATATAGGCTTTGGTCTAGCCCATGGGGTCTTATTGGGTCTGGCCCATGGGGCCTTGGTGGGTGTGGATGATGGGGGTTTGGGCCATTAGGATTTGATGGGTGTGGATGATGGGGGTTTGGGCCATTGGGCCTTGGTTGGTATGTGCTATGGGGCCATGGTGCCCACTCACATGATCCCATGGTTGGTAGGGGTCTTGAGTGGTATGAATGATGGGGGATTGATTGGTGTTTTGAGGAAAAGAGGCATGAAGATTTTGGAGGGTGTGGGATGGGTGGGGTGGCTTTGGGAGGCCTTCCAAATGGTGTAGGCCTTGACCATGCCTTCCATCATGGCCATGGGATGGGGTGAGGGGGTGGATGAAAATGGTTCATCCGATGAGGGGGGAATGTGGGGCATGGATTGGGTGGATGCATGAGAAAAATTGGGCATGGTTGGGATACAATCGGGCATGACCTTGGTAGATGGGGAGATATGTGGTTGATTAGGCATGGCTTGGGTGAAATAGGGTATGGTTTGGGGAAATGATGGGGAATGAGGTGTTGGATTTTGGGAAAACATGGGTGTTGGGAAATTTCAGTGTCTTGATTATTGTGTAATGATAAAAGCAAAATAAAATCAAAGTAAAACAGAGGATGGATTCAACACATCTAAAATATCCTAGACCTGTAAAATACAGGGTCCATTTGTAGAAAGTTTTAATAAGTAAGAGTTTGTCCCACAGGGAGTAGTGATCTAAAGCTAGAAGGTGTATAGTAGACCTCCAGATCTGCCTACAGATCTGGTAAGAGGCTGGAACTGATCTTAAGGGTATGATCTTTCCACTTCAATTGTCACAGATCATCCTATAGACTTCATCCAATCCAAAGGATTAAGGTAGAAGAATCCAATTTAGACCAGAGGTTTGGATTGATCTTAAGGCTATAATCTGTCCACTTTAATGGTCACAGATCATCCTAGGGATTTCCTCCAAATCAAAGGTTTCAATTAGAGCTTTAAAATCACTACAGATGTTGTGGATGCAAGGCTACAAGCTCAGGCATCTACAAGGATATTAAATCAAGGGAGATCAAATGGTATTCAAAAGATCTACCAGTTAAGTGGGTGGGCTAGTCCCATCTACACGAATCCGATCGAGAACGAAGTGAAACTAGATGATCTGTAGATTTAATTAGACATTAAAATCAACAATTTATTGAATCAAACAACTTATAAAAACCTTGTTCTCAGATCTGTAGTATGTGCATCAATTCGCAAGACTTTCATGCCAAATTACAATCAAAAACCAGATCTGAACTACTATCTAGATCTAATCCAACAGGCTGGATTAGGGAGAGAAGGGCGAAGAGAAAAGGGAAAAGTAAACCTATAACTAAACCTAAATGAGCTAAGGAGAACTCAGGCTATTCCTTCGTTCCTACTTTCCTTACTGAAGAAAAACAGCAGAATAGATGGGTATTTATACATATCTATCAATCCATGTGCCTTGAGTTGCATCCAATCAGAAGAGAGGATTTTAGTTTAAGTTTCATCCCTGTTTAAGAGTTTTAACCAATCAGAGAAGAGATAGGGATCTGATTTTGTTTGTGCCCAGTTGAAGCTAATTTGTTTCCCGCCACAAATTAGTTCAAACCCATGTGCAGAGTTTCTTGTGCATTGGAGTTCCCAAAACTATCCCTGCTGTCCATTAATATTTCTAGTTGCACACCTCAAGTGATTGCCCACAAAATAATTTTTCTCGCTGCCCCAAAATGCCCCTACCTTCCAACAATATTATTCCTGAAAATACACTCCAGCTGCAACCTTAATTAATTGCACAAAATGCTCTTGCTGGAGCTATTACCAAAACAACCCTCATATTTGAATTGATTGAGCCCAAGTTGGTGTAGATTGAGTGCACCAATTTGATAAGGTGACTTGAAGATCCGATGCGAGTTCTAGAGAATAGACTTTGCAGCTGGTAGGAAAATAGCTCCATTCGGCAAGATGGATGCGGGAGGGAGCTGCTGAGACAAAATGCTCGAGAGGTTTAAAGGGTGGTTGCAACTGCAATGTGTAACTCGACAGGATAGTGGTCGACAGGTTCATTTGGTAGGAGCTGCAAGTTCTCTATAGGATTGAAGTGCATCTTTTTAAGCATTCGATAGGATTAGATCAATGGCTGCATTTCAATAGGATGAAGCTTGTAGTCCAAGGGACCCTTCGACAGGTTGGGGCTACACTTAATCCATTCGACAGGATTAGAACAATGGCTGCCCAACTATTCGACAGGATGAGCTGTTGTTCGACAAGTTTTGGTGAGGCTTTGAAGACAATGATCGACAGCTTCAAATGTGCACATCTGCTCGATGGGATTCTGCAAATGGAATTGAGAGCTTGCTGTTCGAGAGGTATGCTAGAGCTTTTAGTAGGTGTAGTCGACAAGTTTAAAGGTGTAAAGGCCTGCATGTCGACAGCTTGGAGAAATAGCTGGTGCAATTCGAAAGGTTGGGCACCTCCTTCAATGGTCGACGGGATCGAAAGCTTTGGGGTTCTCATCGACCAGTTGGATAGAATCATGAACGCACATCGAGAGGTTAGAGGAAGGCTGCAGGTTGGGCATCTCGACAGATTTAGATATCTAAGTGGTCAACAGGCTCTATGGTCTGGTTTGCAGCTAGGGCTGAAGAGCATGGTGGGTTGCAGTTATCTGTTCGTGAGGTTGCATGGGAGTTCGCTGAAATAAAGAAGTCGAGAGGATGGCTTTTGAATGGTCGACAGGAAAGTGGGGAGAGCTTGCTGATCAAGAGTTTTGGATCTATAAATTTATTAAACTCTGCAGCTTTAATATTGGAGAAGATGAAATCGAGAAGGTGGCTGCAGAAGTTGCAACTGGTGATTGATAGGTTGGTGAGCTGTATGAACAAGTCGATAGGATGACTGTTGTACTTGAAGAGTTCGATAGGATGAAAAGGTGGGGCTGTTGGAGAAACCGATAGGTTAGTGGATGGCTTGGTCCATTCGATAGGTTGGCAAACCCAGTTGCTAAACCAATCGATAGGTTCATTTCAGCATTTCGATAGGTTTGAGCTACTAGCTGTTGATACGTTTGGTGCTGAAGCTAACACAATTCGAGAGGTTCCATGGGCTTGCTGTTCGACAGGATCTGCTGGGAAGGAGTCGACTGGTGTGGGGCTGGTGCAACATGTATTTATATATCTATACTTACATACATACGTATATATATATATATATATATACAGCTGCAAATGGTTGATGGGATTGATGGGAAGGGCTTTTGTTGTTGCTGCCAATACAACACTTCTCGATAGGATCTATTTTCAGTTCTTGCATCAATTGATAGGTCAAAATAGCTAGCTGCTCGACAGGTTTAAGATGGGGACTTGAGGTGCTCACATGCTGAAACTATTTTGCTCGGTGTGCACCAAGCTGAAGCTCTTTCATTCTTGATAGTTTGGAACTTGAAAGTGCTGGGGCTTGGGTTCTTTGTTCTGCTATTTACTCCAACAACAGCAGCTCTCTTTCAGATCATGGGCATCATCTGTGTCATCCCCAATGAATGGCTCTACTTCTGATCTTTGTGGCACTTATTAATTGGATTTCTGCACTATGTTGTAATTTCTTCCCTAAACTGCAAAACAAGCTAAAAGTGATTATAAACAGCTCTAAGGCTTAGCAAAAGCTAGGTTTAATGGTATAGAAAGTGGCAAAAATCAGTGCTTAACAATGGGGAATCTAGCTATGCTAGATGTGGAAGGGAGATGGAGTAAATCTTGGGTGGTGGAGGGAGGATGGGATGTATATTGTGTGGACGGATGTGAGAACTTGGGTATGTTAGAGGTGGATGGAAAATGGGGTATGTTGGTGAAGGTGGGAAATTGGATTGGGTTTTGGATGGATGTGAGTGGGATGTGTGATGGATTGGGTATGGACATAGGGGGAGAAATAGGCATGGTTTGGGAGAATGATGGGGGATGGGGTGTTAGGTTTTGGGCGTTTTGAGAGGTGGTGGATGGGAAAATAGGTGCACCGAAGGGGCCGGTGACAGAAAAGGGAGATTGGGTGAGGGGGATGGATGTGAACATCTCTTCCGTATGGGAATGAGTCAGGAAATGTGGCGGGAATGAGTCGGGATCGACATATGCAGGATCCACTACCCACGATATGGCTTGGCGACGGGTTGGGCACGGGTGCCTCAGATGGGGCTCGTAAAGCTTTCTCCTTCTTCCCCTACGGGATGACGGAGGGTAAGGCAATGTCGTTGTGCCGGCACAAAAAATCTACTCTTTTTTTGTTTCTTGGTTTATTTAATTTTTTGAATTTTTGTAAATGGATTTTTATGATGAACAATTTTGGGGCCTTTGAATTCCCGTTTTGGGTGGCTTTCGTACCCTAAATAAATCTCGCAGCGAGACCCTGACACGCTTCGGAAGAATCAAAGGAGAACCCTTTGACCTATTAAAGGCACGGGAATCAACACAAACAACCCGATCCTCCAGAGCGGGTTGATAAGAGGTTACTCTCTTTTGACCGGCGAGGGCATATTGGGTGTTGGATAGTGCGGGACCTAATTAGAGGCACTAAACCGCTAAGCAAGGAATTTGGGGATGTGAAAAAGGCCTCAGATTTCGGGCTGCTCTACTCAGTGGGGACAACAAATACTTGGCGCGAGTATTACATTCGCCAGACAAACTTTGGTCCAATTTATGCTTGGTGCATGTATTAGTTGCGCCAAAGCAAATCTAGAAAAAAATTGCTTGGCGCTTGTAATAGTTGCGCCAGGTATACAGTGGGGTCAATTTTCTTGACAACAGAACCACAAGCTCGAATTCTGTCTATTTTTCTGGTTTTCTAGAAGCAATGCTTCCGGGGACTGATCTCTTCATTACAACGGGTCTCTCCTCACCGAATCCTAGGGATACAAGGTTGATTTCGCGACTACTAGCGCTCTCCCCCAAGGGTATTAAGCTTTGTAACAGGATAGGTTACCCAACCTATATACCTCTGGCGCAAGCGCCTTCTCAGATACTAGATGGGTGGTACTTTTCCGGATCATCACCACTACTAAGAATCGGGTGTTTGTATATTTGCCTAAAAATCTCAACCCTTGAAAATCTATCCCTGTAAAAAAAATCAATTAAGTCCCCTTTCTTGGTTCAATTTTAATTTCAAATTTTTAGGGAGTTTTCTTTTAAGTCCAAAAATGGGTGGTGGTGATCCCGTGTCGCCTCTACAGGCCGGCATCCACTGGTGGTATATGAGTGCAATAAATTAAATGGTCACGTAGGCCCACCAAATGGCTAAGGCGTGTAAATGACGGAAAAGTAAAGAATATACAAATGATGCGCAAGTATGCCCTTCAATCGGCTAAGGTACGTAAATGACAAAAAAGTAAATGAAACGTAAAGACGATGCGCAAGTAGGCCCACCGATCGGCTAAGGCATGTAAATGACGGAAAAGTAAGGGTGAGAAAAATTGACGGAAATGTAGGGGTGAGTAAAATGATAAAAAACACTTAAACGTTAGTAAAAATAAACAATACCAAATTTCAAGGGGAAGCTCTACTAGCTACTCCCCAGCAGAGTTGCCATCTATGCAACCGCGGATTCAGGTCGGACCCATCGCAGCGATGCCCGCTCTCTAAAAAAAATATGGAGTCACCAACCGGAGCTTTTGGCGTCCCGGGAAATCTCAAATCAATATTGAATGCACCGAAGTGCTAAATATGACTCTGATTCACCTGTCTACGCCAAAGGCTCTTGGGTAGGGGCTTCGGTTATCGATGAAGAAGGTGTTAGGCACCCGATCAACCCGCTCATAAGCGGTCTCTACTTATGGCAAAAAATAGAAGAGAAATAAAAAGGAACAGAGCACTTCTGCTTGCCCGTAGGCACTTTGATACTATTTTTGCCCCTCCATTCCTACCAAAATTTCGACATCGTAACGACACAAATTTGAGGATAGAGCAAAAGCTAAGAAGGTAGAGGAATAGAGGGGAGAGCCAGAGCTCTCGGGCCCTTGTAGCATGCATGTGGACCTTCGCCTAGGTGAACTTGACGAGCTTCATATAGCTTGAACGGTAGAAAAGTGGGTTCTAACCTCTAAAGCTTGATAGCTAAGGGATAGAGGAAGAAGGCTAGGGGGTAGCTCACTCCTAAACTTAGGGGTTTTTGGTGGAAGATGGGGTCTAAGGGGACCTTGTGAATTTTGGAATTTGTATGAGCAATGGGGCACCAAAGCGAGAAAGGCTTCTTTTTTAATCTTTTCTCTCTTAGGAAATTTTTTCAAGCCCTTAATCCAAGGGGAGGGGCTCTCTATTTATAGGAACAGAAATGGTTAGGGGGTGCTTAGAGGCTAATTAGGGTTAGCAATTAGGTAATCCTAGCATCTAAGGTTTCCTAGGGTTTCAAAGGCTTAGAAATGTGTGAATTTAGGTTCAATGGTGGATGATAGGGTGAGGTTTCAAATGACTAAAGGGTTACAAGTAGGGTAAGCATGGCTGCAATAGTCCTAATGAAACTCATCCTACACTTTGAGATGGTCAACAAGTCAAACCCCAAAAGTGAAATTCGAGCAAAAAACCCATAGTTACTGTAGCTAAACCTAGCGCATCTATCACTCGCGCTAGGCTAAAATATAGTACATGGAAATTCAAAGCCCGCGGGGGGACCTACCTCTACTTCGCGCAACTATTAGTTACGCTAGGCCATTTCTGGGGAGAAATGGCTTGGCGCAAGTATTACTTGCACCATGCAGGACTAGATCCGCTTGAGGCTCTCATGTAGTTTAGTGCAAGCCTCGCAAGGTTCAAATGTTGCCCATTCTTGTACCCATGCTTCGAATCACCGTAACTTTTGTCGTATAGCTCAGATTGAGAAGATTATTGGCCCGTTGGAAAGCATGAAACCTTTACTTTTTAATGGTATATGATTCAATCTCAGTAGGGGGTCCTTTCAGCCCTGGTTCATCTCTCTCTAACCATTGCCCGAGAAGGTTAACTATGGGGTCGGGTGGGGTTTCTAAGTGTATGGGTTAGCTTATAATGGTTTGGGGAGGGTTCCAAAGGATCTAGGGCAATTCCTAAGGGTTCGGGGAATGCTATCAGAAGCTCGGGGGTGTGCCTCTCTCAAAGTATGTCTCAATTGGGCCTTGGGCCAAATTTCGGTGTCTACAATGAGTTTCCCAGTCCTCCTTCACTAAGTTTTGGAATCACCCAAAAACTTGATCGGAGTTGAAAATGGTGATCTGATTACCGACCAAGGGTCAGAAACCCTTATTGAAATAACTAGTATTTGAAGGGATAAAGTCAAAATCTAGACTTCTCTTTGAGTTCTGTGATAAAGTAATCATTGTTGATCATTGTTATGGTCTCAGTAACCATTGATAACATTTCATTTAACCTTTGTTTGACCACAGGTTTCACCTATCAGAATTGGACCCTTAGAGGCCAAATTTATTGAAATTAGACCAATTAGGGCCAAAAAAGTCGAAATGGCCCGACCCATGGGCCTAAGAAAATAAATTCTAATATTATAATTGAGGTATTAAAATGCACAAAGATTTACAAGATACATCAAATTTTATGAATTTATTTAAGTATCAATTTCTAGATTATTAAATTTTATTCCTCAATTTATTTATTATTAATGTTTTTTAATTAATTCGATGCTATACCAACACCAACCATGGTCCAATATTCACTATTCGAATGCCAATATCGCGTAAACAAATGCTGGCACTTTTTGCCATTTAGTCAATCAAGATAAGGATAAATAACCCTATTAGTCTAATGAGACCCATTCCTCAACTGATATTTTAATAACTCGTCCGAAATGCGAGGTGCTCATACGAGCTTGTTCACAAGAACAGCGGTCAGCTATGCGAGGTTACAATTTCAATACAATATCATCTTTTAACTTTCAAAATTTAAGGATTCATTATCAATAAATCAATATTCAAGATTCATATTCAAATAACTTTGATGTTCAAGGTTCGATATTCAATTAGATATTTCATATTCAAATTCGGTACTCAAACTCAGTATTTCATTTTTCACATTCAGTTCAAGATTCATAATCAATATTCAGTATTCTATGTTCAATATTCATAATTCAATATTCAATAGTCCCCTGTTCGAGGGTTCAATTTTAAAATATTCGGTAATTTAATTATCTTTTTCAATTCGATTTCATTCCATGTATTTCATATTCAAGTTCTATATTCCATTCGGTTCATGTTATCATATTAGTTTTGTTGACTTTAACTTTTAAAGTTCACCAATCATTTTTCAATGTTTTCGCAAGCAGTTCAAACATCATTGTCAAAATATCACATGCCATATAATTCTATCATAATTCATATCTATCAGTCAATTCTATCATTCAATTAATTGCCAACAATTAATCAATTTTGTTCAAATCATTCAATTTTGTTCAAATCATAAATTGAAGTCCGAGTCTTCAAATTTTAAAACTTGATCCTAAAGAAGGATCTCATCGGTTCACACTTATACTAAGTTTTACCTCAGTTTAGAGTCCAATAGGGACTTATATTTATTGTCGTCGATAAAAGAGAAGCGATCATCTCGAATCGTGATTTAAGGCATTGAGGTGCTTGTTTCTAATTATTTTACGAATTTCCCTGAGTCGAGTCAACTATTTGACTACTCATCGGTAGACTAAAGTTCCTTTTATTTGTTTGGGGACGATTCCTATATGGATATCCCCTAAATGAGTGTCATAGATGAGTATCCCTTATATAGGTATCCTAGATGAGTATCCTCTCTTAGGATTCTCACTCCTTCATTTCCGATTATCCGATCTATGAGTCAAAGTTCCAATCATATCCTAAGGTTTCAGTCAGTTTCCTCATTTGAGCATTGTAAAGCTCATCAGAGGGTCAGGAGAAGCATTTAGTTATATTTCTTGGATAAGGACCTTGGATCCACTCCTTTCTTCTTAAGGACTCACATTGGGTCTTAGGCCCAACAGACTATTGTCTCATTTCAATTATTTTGGTGATTGGGCATAAGGGTGCCAGCCACTTGTCCATGCTGGTTCTTCAAGCCAGGTAATTGGACTTAGTTAAATCCAAACCTATGACTTCAAGGTTCATGGGTCATTTCCTAAGTGTTTTGGATCTTCACTAGATCCAATTCTAAGTATATGGACCTTTTCAAGGTCCAAACCCAAAAGCTGGTATATTCATTTTTCAATGGGTGCCTTTTTCAATTGCCTTTAAGGTTGTGGCCTAGGCCATAGCTTTAGAAATTCATCAAAGGGTCACCGGGCCATGGGTTGGGTAGTCGGGTTTTTATAAATTTTTATTTACAAATTCTTAGTATTCAGCCTATTGAGCCATCGAACGGTCCAGCCCAATAACTTAGTTGACCAAGTCAACTCAAATCACAAAATGTTCTCACAGTGTTCACTGTGATCTGGTATTGCCTAGAGGGTCATGGGTCTTGGGAAAAGTCGTGATTTTGACCATATTTCTTTAATTGTAGATTTTTCCGTAAGTGTACTGGACACTTAGCGGTAATCGCTCACCATTTTCAACTTTTGTCTAATTTTTTAGTCCTATGAAAAAGGGGTTATAGAGCATCAATAGTCACATCTTTCCCAGGTGGTGACACTAAAAAATATGATCAGGTTTGATCGCTGTGGACATATTGCTAAGACCTATTTTCTTTATCAGGTTATCGGGCCAGATTTATTGGTCCTCAAAGTTAGGTCTATAATTGTTAGTGTCGATATCGAAATCGTGTACTCAGCGGCTTTCTGGTAAGCTTATCTCAAGTCTCGAGGAAAAGTCAAGGTTTGACCATGTTTTATCCCATATTTTTTTGAGGGTTTTTACGCACAAGAAATCTTAGTTCTTTAGGGGCTTATATTTCTGGTGCAACAGGGTAGATTCACTGTCTTGCGCTCCAAGTTCCGTAAAAGTCAATATATAGGGAGTTGGAGTCCAAATTTTTTACTGGGTATCAAGAACTGGATATTTTTCAAATAATATTTCAAGCCATTTTGCTCTCAGGTCTGAGAGTGTCATACTGTGGGCCGCTAGGCCTATAAGTTTTGGCCATCGATGTGGTCCACTTAGTGGTCCATCTCATGCAACAACTTTTCAGATTTCGACCCGGGATGACTCTAGATTGTTCCCAAATAAATCGAGATCCCTTTTTAAGGTCTATCCTATCTATTCAATAACACAAATCGTTGCCGATACTATCATATTTGTTGAGTACGATTCTAAGCCTAAATTGAGCAAATTCAGGCTAGCCTCGTTGGCCATATGATGGAATTGAATTTTTCATGTACGATTAAAATTTTCAAACATTATCTTATCAAAAATTGTTTTTACAAAATTCAAACTTTTTAAAATCATTTTTCAATCGAATTTCGAAATCCATTAACCAACGCCACAATGGCCTAATTTTACCCGAAATTTCTATGATTTATCGATAATTAATCGCTCACCGTTGATCACTCGTGATCAACAATGGTCATGAGTTTCCAAGGTCTGGAAACTCATCAGGCCATAGATCAATTAAAGTGGTCAAATATCAATCATTTAACCATCTAAAGGTCCGAAGTATTATTATACTATATTGTAGTAATAAATCAAGATTCCTATACAAACATCTATCACCATTCAAATTATTCACGATCAAACATAAAAATCATCAAATACATTCCAGAAATTCAGTTTTTAAATTGGTTATGTCAGTGAATTAAGCAAATTCATATGGTCAAGATCAAATTATCCAAAATTCTAAACAATATTACTAAACATAGTAAGAAATTCTATTAGATCTAAGTTCAAGTAATCTTAGCCATTCGATCGCATCATCATTAAATCCATGAATCAAAGTAATTTTTCTGAGAAATTAAACCATAAACTCATCTAATCACAGCCATTAACATGCTCAGATTATCATATTATTTTTATGCAATGATGGAAAAAATTTAATACTACACTAGATTAATTTAGCCTAAATTCCTATCAAATATCTACAACCATCCATTTACATCATCATGTAAGCGACATTCACAAGTAGATTTTCTGAGAAATCGAACCAGAATTTCATCTAATCTCAGTCATGATCATACTAATAATTTTATTCTATTAAAAAAAATTGCAAAGTTCAAGACTAAACTACACAGTCTTAAATTTTCATCATACATCTATAACCATTCATTCACATATATAAAATGGTGATTAAAATTTAAAAATTCTGAAATCTAAACCATGTATTATAATTATCATAACAATCAGATGTCATATATGTGATCTATTCTCTCTAATAAAAATAAGATCAAAATTCCAAGCATGATTTTCAAAAACAAGGCTGAAGTAAATCGATTTGATCATAGACCATTCATTTTCTTTCAGAATCTGATCATAACTGTAGACACCTAAATTTGGCCCAAGGCCCGATTGAAACATACTTCAAGAGAGGCGCACCCCCGAGCTTCCGATAGCATCTCCCACACCCTTAGGACCATTCCCAAACCCTTAGGAATTACCCCCAACCTTTAGAAACCTCTCTGAACCCTTAGCTAACCCTCCCGGGCAATAGTTAGAGTGAGATGTACTAAGGCTGACAAGGACCTCTACTAAGACTGAATCTTATAGCATTGAAAAGTAGAGGTTCCCAACTTTTCAACAAGCAATAATCACCTCAATCTGAGTTGTACTTTAAAAGTTACGGCGATTCGAAGAATGTCCAAAAACTGCACCTGACTGAGGTATGCATGGCATGTGTATTAAACATGCCAAGCCATTTTTTCCCAGAAATGGCTTGGCGTGTATATTACACATGCCAAGTACAGGTGAGCCCCCAGTGGGCTCTGAACTTGTCTAGGTACTATAGCTATGCTTGGCGTGAGTAATACACACGCCAGGCTTAGCTACAGTAACTCTTGGATTTTGCTCGAATTTCACTTTTGGGGTTTGACTTGTTGACCATCTCAATGTTTAGGGTGGGTTTCATTAGGACTGTTGCACTACCATTTAGCCTATTTGCAACCCTCTAGTCATTTGAAACCTCACCCTATCATCTACCATTGAAACCCATTGCCCATATTTTCAAGCTCTCAAAATCCTAGGAAACCTTAGATTAGGAGATTACTTAATTGCTAACCCTAATTAGCCCTTAAGCACCCTCCTAACCTCCCTTTTTCTTATAAATAGAGAGGCACTCCTCCCTTTACAAAGGCTTGAAAAAAATCCTAAAGAGAGAAAATATTAAGAGAGAGCTTTCCTCCCCTTTGGTGCACCATTTTTATATAAATTTATGAACTTCAAAGTCTCCTTCCACATCTAATCAAAAATCTCTTAGTTTAGGTGAGAGCTACCCCCTAGTGCTTCTCTCCTGCCCCTTAGCTAGCAAGCATTAGAGGTTAGAACCCGCTCTTCCATCATCCAAGCCATTAGAAGCTTATCAAGTGCACCTATGCGAAGGTCCACAAGTGTGCTACAAGGACCCGCGTGCTTCGGCTCTCCCCTCTACTCCTCACCTTCTTAGCTTTTCCTTTATCCTTGAATTTGTGTCGTTACGCCACTGAAATCTTGGTAATTGTGGAGGGGCACAAATAGGATCCAGGTGCTTTCGGGCAAGAGGAAGTGCTCTTTTCTTTTTTCTTTTTCTTTTATTTTGGCCATAAGTAGAGACCGCTTTTGAGCGGGTTGATCGAGTGCCTAACACCTTCCCGATCAATAACCGAAGCCCCTACCCAAGAGCCTTTGGTGTGGATTGGTAAATTAGAGTCATATTTTTGGCACTTCGGTGCCTATAAAATTGATTTGGGTATCCCGAGATACCAAAAGCTCTAGGTGGCGACTCTAAATTTTTTGCACGAGTGCATCGTCGTGACGGGATCGTCAAAAATCTATCGTTGCACAGGTGGTGACTCTGCTGGGGAGTAGCTAGTAGAGGTTCCCCTTAAAATTTGGCCTTTTTGTCATTTTCACTAACATTTGCTTATGTTTCTTCTTATTTTTCACTCACCCCTACGATTCCGTTGATTTTTCTCACCCCTACAATTCAGTCTATTTTTGCTTGCCCCGACTTTTCCATCATTTACATGCCTTAGCCGATTGGCGAGCCTACTTGAGCATTGTCTTTACAATTCCTTTATTTTTCGTCATTTATATGCCTTAGCCGTTTGGCGGGCTTACTTGCGCATTTATATGCCTTAGCCGTTTGGCGAGCCTGCGTGAGTATTTAATTTATTACAATCATACCCTACCAGTGGACGCTGGCCCATAGAGGCGGCAAGGGACAATCACCCCCTGTTTTTAAACTTTAAAGCAAACTCCCTTCAAATTGAAATTAAAATTGAACCAAGAGGGGGACTTAAAATTGAATTTTTGCGAGGATAGATTTTACATGGGTTGGGATTTCTAGGCAAAGATACAAACGTCCTAGTTCTTAGAACAGCGGCATCCACTAGTGGCGATGATTCGGAAAAGTACCACTCCAGCCAGTATCTGAGAAGGCGTTTGCACCGGAGGTATATTGGTTGGGGGACCGATCCAATTACGAAGCATAAAACCCTTAGGGAGTGCATTAGTCATCCCGAAACAACTTATCTCCTTAGGTTCAGGTGAGGAGGGACCCGTTATAACAAGGAAATCAGTCCCCAGAAGCATTGCTTCCAGAAAACCACCAAAAAAGGACCAATTTTAGGTTTGTTGTTCTGCTTTCACTATAGCTATATATTCTGTTCTTGCCTGGCGTGTGTAAAATCCATGCCAAGCCTTTTTTATCCATAATTGCTTTGGCGTGTATATTACACATGCCAAACTAAAATTGAGCAGAGTTAGCCTGGTGTGTATAATACACACGCCAAGCCAAATTCTCCAGAATTTGGCCTGGCACATATAATACACACGCCAAGCCTGTCTTGGGTTAGGCAGCCCGAATCTGAGGCTCGTTTTCACTTTCCCGAGTCCCCTACTTAGTGGTTTAACACCTCTGATAGGTCCC
Source organism: Chloranthus sessilifolius (assembly GCA_021018995.1). Lineage (NCBI taxonomy): Eukaryota > Viridiplantae > Streptophyta > Magnoliopsida > Chloranthales > Chloranthaceae > Chloranthus > Chloranthus sessilifolius. Next base: position 114,653,733 of record CM037585.1, read on the forward strand.
GCACTCTTCGACACCCAATACGCCCTCGTCGATCAAAAGTGGGTAACTTCTTATTGACTCACTCCGGGGGATCGGGTTATTTACGTTGATTCTCGTGCCTTCAATAGATCAAAGGGTTTCCCTTTGAGTCTTAAGCTGCGTCGAACCCATTGCGAGTTATTTAAGGTACAAATACCACCCGAAAAGGGAACTCCAAGGCCTCAGAACTTGAACTACGAGCTCATTTGTTTTATAAAAAAAAAATTAATGAAAAAAAAAATTAAATTAAGATCCAAAAGAAATAAACTCGTGGTGCCATCACAACGACATCGCCTTACCCTCCATCATCCCACAGGGGAAGGAGGAGAAAACTTTACGGGCCCCATCCGAGGCATCCGTACCTCATCGGTAACCAAGCCATGTCATGGGCAGTGGATCCGGTATACTCCGATCCCGATTCATCCCTGCCACATTTCTCAACTCATTCCCACGCGGAAGAAGTTTTTAAATCCATCCCCCTCACCCAATCTTTATTTACCATCACCAGACCCTTAGGTGCACCCATTTTCCCATCCACCACCACTCAAAATCCCTAGAATCCAACACCCTACTGTAGACACTCCTATTTTTCCCTCACGAAGTATATAAGTTTGTTCGGTCAACCTTTCACCTCAACTGTGACTCTTCGGAAAGGACTTACCTTCTCCAAGGGTTTCGAAACCTTAACATGGGAACCATATCCTGGACCAATAGTATATGGCTGAACACAAGCTGAAATAATAGCTCTATGGCTCAGGGCCCATGACCCTAATGTGGGACCATATACTGAAAAAATAGTGTATGGCTGAACGTAGGCTGAAAAAATAGCTTTGTGGCTTCGATCCCATAAAGTTAGGTAGGGACCATATGCTAAAATAATAGTATATGGTTGGACAAAGGCTGAAACAATAGCTCTGTGGCTTAGACCCCATAACTCCAAGGTGGGAACTATATACTGAAACAATAGTATGTAGCCAAAACGCAAGCTGAAACAATAGTCTTACGGTTCGGACCCGACCCAGGACAATCTCGAATTGCACGCTCTAAACCATACAAGTAATTCGATTGAATGCCACACCACCAGTGCTCAATTAGTCCTCGTCAGACCAAACTTCCCCTCCCTTTGATCGCCTTGAGACACGATTGCGCGACCTAACAACCGAGCGCAATCGGAATAAGCGTCCAATCACCGGCGCTCAATTGGTCTACTTTAGACCTGGTCTCTAATTCCCTAGACCGCCAAAGCTCCACAATTAACTGCAGTCAGTGTGGTGTTTAATTGGATTGTGCATATCAAATTGGGCTCGCATTTGGTCTACTTAGACTAGGACTGGGATACCTCAACTGAGCCAGTCAACCGATCACTCACTGAGACAGTCGACGACTCAAAGTAGTTAAGCGCCTGATACAGAGTGCGCAATTCAATTAAGCACCCGGCGCATAATTGAAGTTGACTAGCCAAATAAACGCACCCCATAGGGCACGTAATTAGTAAAATACTTATAAATAGATTCCCTTACCTCGACCTAAAAGGGGACATAGAACGACTTCGAGATTCGAGTTTCGAGTTCCTCGCCTTCAAGCTTAGGATTTCAAGATTCCCCTCTGCTGCCCCGGCCTTAAGTATAATTTTCCTTCTACTTTTTAATTTTCAGTCTTAGGCCGTAACACCTTTTTTAATCCGCAGTTTCAATACCCCATTCCTGCTCTTAGTTTCTGGAGCCAGTTCTTAATCTGATTGTTTAATTCACTATTTTAAATCTTATTTTCACACCGAAACCTTAACTTTCAGTCCTATAATTAATCTCTAGTTCTAGTTCTTAAGTTCTAGAACCTGTCCTTAATCATACAGTCTTATTTCCTGATTTCGGTCTCGATTTCTATCTTTAAATTTTAGATTCCAGTCTTAATTTATCGATTTCTCATTGTTCTAGATTTAAAAAATCCCGATTTATAGTTTAGGTTTCAACTTCTAGCCTCAAAATTTAATCCATAATTATAATCCAAAAATTATTGACTTTTCAATCCAAAAATATCGTCTCACAATTCAATACCCGATTTAGGCCGTAACATATTTTTCAATCCGCAGTTTCAATACCCGATTCCAGCTCTTAGTTTCTGGTGCCAGTTCTTAATCTGATTGTTTAATTCACTATTTTAAATCTTACTTTCACATTGAAACCATAACTTTCAGTCTTATCATTAATCTCCGGTTCTAGTTCTTAGTTTCTAAAACCAGTCCTTAATCATACAGTGTGATTTCCTGATTTCGGTCCCGATTTCAATCTTTAATTTTAGATTCCAGTCTTAATTTACCGATTTCTTATAGTTCTAGATTTTAAAATCCCGATTTATAGTTTAGGTTTCAACTTCTCGCCCCAAAATTTAATCCATAATAATAATCCAAAAATGATTGACTTTTCAATCCAAAAATATCGTCTTACAATTCAAACTCAGATTACTTTAATCTTAACCACCCGATTTTCCCAAGGGAGCTTACAGAGGGTACCTGGGAACGGGACCAATCCTCCTTAGCATAGCGGGCCTAAAACCCTTTTTTTAATTTTCAGTAAAATTAGTAGATTTTTAATTAAGTAGAGCTTTAATAAAATTAGTATATTTACTTTAATTAGAGTTTCAATAGAATTAGTATGTTCCTAATTAGTTTCCATAGAATTGACATATTTTCATTCCTAGTAGTATTAGGAGACTTAATTAACTAGATTTCTAATACGATTAGGATATTTAAATTAATTAGACTCCTAATAGGATTAGAAGACCCAATTAAATAAAATCAAGATATTTAAATTAATTAGACACCTAGTAGGATTAGGAGACTTAACTAATTAAACCTCTAATAGGATCAAAATACTTTATTAGTTAGACACCTAATAGAATTAGGAGACTTAATTAATTAGACTTCTAATAGAATTAGAACACTTGAAATAATTAGATTCTGGTAGAAGTAAGACATTAGAAATAATTAGACTTCTAATAGGATTAGGAGAGTTAATCAAACTGAAAGCAAAAGACCAAAAAAATAGTTAAAGTTAAGATAACACCAAGAATCCTACGTATAACCAGTCTCCCAGTAGAATCAGGAGACCTAAACTAATTAGAACCAAACAAACAAAAGGAGAACAGATTATTTAGAGACCTGAGCGACCCAATGCTGCTGACGTTGGCCGACCTACGATTCAGTAAAGAAGTAACCCACACCTCCTCACAAGCGTGATCAATGACGTGTTGCAGCGTCGATAAATATCTGAAGCTGGCGATCGTCCTGAATTTACCTCTTTAATTTTAGCACTTATTATTTTCTGATTCACCACTCAACCACCCATCGCCAGAGTCCACTTAGGATCGAATTGGGCCACTCTTTCCGGGGATCAAAAGAAACTTAAAAAAAGCGCGTACCAACACCTACTCCCCTTCAGTTTCTCAAACAATGCCTATTCCCCTCTCCAATGGCTATGATGGATGAGATGGTTCGGGCCTAAACAACTTGGAAGGCCTCCCAGAACAACTTCCCTCACCCACCCCGCATACCTATAAATCCATCCCATACATTATCAAATCTCCATGTATCATTCCCCCATGACCCTCATCAAGCCCCCATCATCCATACCCTTTAAGCCCCCCATATATCAGGGGACCGATGGAATAGGCATCAAGGCCCAATGGCCCAATCCCATCAAGGCCAAATGGCCTAGACCCACCAAAGCCCAATGGGCCAGACCTCCCAAGACCTTATGGCCCAAACCCATCCAAGCTCCTTACCCTATACCCAAGCCCAATAAGGCCCAAACCTTGGATCCTCATACCCATACCCATACCCTCCACAATTCCCTCAATACCTCACTCACCCACAACCCTCATACTCGGCCCAAGGCGGGAACCCAGCACCTGCCCTTCATCAACCCCAATTCACCCATCCCCATGCACCTCAAGGCCATCCCCAAGTATCCCTCCAAACACAATGGCCTCATCAGTTCTTAAACCAGAATCTAACCTCCACTCATCCCATCACTCCACATAACTTCCCCCACATACAATGGTCCAACCCAGCACCCATTCAGTCCATTTAGCACCAACAAGAAAATCTCACTCTCGCTCCACCATATGTAGAGTGGAGGAGTGGAGTCTCCTGATGGTTTTCAGTAAAGATACCCACAAACTTCACCATTAAAACAGTTAAGTATAGTGCAGTCAATGACAAAACGGATTTCAACAAATAAAGCATCATTCCATACCCATTCTTTAAAAATCAGAGGAAATTCTAGTAGTAAAGCAAACAATTTTAAAACTCAAATCAGCATGTTGTTTCATCACCACCAATCAGTTCACATCAGGAAAACACTACGTAAAAATCAGTACTAAGCTTGCTATCAATTAAAAAATAAGGTGTGGATACTACCCAAATGAGATTAAAATTCAGACCCAATCCTTACCAGGGCTATCTCTCAGCAATGAAAATTCAAGGTGTTCACATTCTCATCAGCTCAAGAACACTTACAGTCCTCAAATAGGGCTGCAAGCATGAGCATAGAGACACAAAAAATCTAAAATAGAAAATATAAAAGAAATACAAAAATCACACAAAACTACAGCTGGCATTTATTCAAACACTACATTTATAAAGAATAAAAACTAAACTCAGTTTACTATACTTAGATCAAAACTCTCTGGCAACGGCACCAAAAACTTGTTGGTTAAATTCTATGTGTGCTTATTTAAATGAGAAAATTAATAATGGCAAAAATAAAGAAGAAAAACAAAAAGATTTTACACAAAGATTTAAACACAGTCCTGCAAGAATCCAGGGCTGTTGTAGCAAGTTTTAATGAGTAAGAGTTTATCCCATAGAGAGTGATGATCTAAAAACCTAAAAGCATATAGTAAACTCCATATCTGGCAACTCTAAACCTACACTAGAAAGTAAGGTAAAGAGAAGGTGTTTAGGTGTCACAAAACTAAAATAAAACTAAAAACAGAAATAAAATTAGATCTAAAGAAAGGAGAAAGAAGAAAATGTAGATGGAGTGGTAAAATAAAATGAAAATGATGAGAAGTAGGCAGTTGTGGGATAATCTTCACTGCAACTCAGATCAAGAACTAGATCTGCATCATTCCTTCACTTGGCTAAAAGCACAAGTGTAAGGTAGAAGAATCCTACTCACCCCTATGATTTGGACTACTCTTAAGGCTATAATCTATCCACTTAAATGGTCATAGATTATCCTAAGGAGGTGATCTAATCACAGGTGCTAAAGTTAGAGTAGGAAAATTATTGCAGACACTATGCTTGCAAGGCTACATGCACATGCAACCATAGGATCAAACAATTCATGTAGATCTGGTGAGAACCACTAAATCTCATAGATTGTTTGGGGCTTTAGAATCAGCTAGTTATTGCTACAAAGAGGCCTGCAATGACCGAGCTCTCAAGTCTGCAATCTCTACAAGATCTCAGATCTATTCTCTGAAATTAGCTTCGCAAAATAATGGAGTTGGATCTGCAACAGTCCTTCCTTTCACTATAAGCACAAAGCCAGGGAAAAAGAATCCAGCCTCAGCCCTATGACCTGGACTCATACTAAGGCTATGATATATCCACTTGAATGGTCACAGATCATCCCAGAGATGTGGTCCAGCCACGGGATTAAAACCAGAACAATAAACCCACTACTGCCACCATGTGTGTATGGCTACAAGCACATACACCCATGGGAGCATCAAATCCATACAGATATATGTAAAAGCACAGAGAAAATACAGATTTAATGAACTTTAAAAATTGCATTTCATTGAACAAGAAGGACTTACAATGATCTGCCCTCAAGGCAGCAGTCTGTGTAAGAAATCCCAAAGCTCTGCTCACATTGCTCACACAAAACTAGATTACAAATCTACATGATACTTAGCTGCTACATAGATTTAACTTAGCATGGTTGTTGAGCTAAGAAAGATAAAGAAGGACAAAAGAAAAGAAAACCCTAAACCTAATCCTATGTGATCTCAGGTTAATCCCGGATCCTTTTACAAGACAGTAGAAGTTCTATTTATACAATCCATAAGATAGTTGTGTGCAATAGCCAATCAGATTTGAGGTTCTTTTGGAGCTGGCTTCGTGGCCTATTTTCAGCCCTTAGATGCCCTGAGATGTGTGAGACATTGGGATATGTGCCCTAGATGCATTGGAATTCCCAAAATATCTCTAAAGTGTGCAATAGATGGCTGGAACCCGTGCCTCATGCAGTTGGAGCTTCAGAACTTCATTCTCGAGAGGTTCCTTGTGTAGATGGAGCTTCAAGCATGTAGATCTCGAGAGGTTCAATGTACTGCTCGACAAGTTCAATTCAAACATTTAAACGCTTCGTGGGGTTGCAAAACAGCCACATGAACCATTCGACAGGTTCATTTCCCTCAATTTAAACCACTCGTGGAGTTGCTTTTCAGCATTTTAAACCACTCGTGGGGTTGGCTTCACATATATTCAGCTCGTGGGATGCAATTCCAGCAATATTCACATCTCATGGAATTTCACTTCAGCAATATAACAACTCGACAAGTTCAAATTTCTTCATTTTAAACCACTCAAGTGGTTCTTCAGCACATAACCACTCGTGGAGTTCATTTGCAACACATTCCAGCACTACACTTCACCCGACAGGTTGATTCTCTTCATTATTAACCACTCGAGTGGTTCAATGGGACCTGCTACAGCTCGACAAGTTGCATTATACCTGGTTTTGAACTACTCGAGTTGAGCAATATATCTTTCATCTGCTCAAGTGCTTCAAATACAGAAGTTGTGCTGCTAATGTGGCTCATTTTCTAGCAAGAATACTGCTTGAAGGTCTTGATTTGCAGCAATATAAACTGCTGAGTGCAACAGTGACACTTCAGCCAACTGCTCGAGTTCTTCAAGGCAGTAATACATGCTGGCTTTGAAGATCTATAGCTTGGTGCATCAGCACTAAAGTGCTCACATCTTTAATGGTTTCAGCTGCTGTTCAAGTTTGTTGAGGCAGCAACAATAGTAGCTTGGCTCTAAACTTTGATAGGTTGGTTCAGCTGCTCTTATGCTTCAAAGCTTGCTTTAGCAACAGCTGCATATGTGCCACTTGAGTTGCTGCACTGCTGGTTTGCTCAATGTATAATTCATTGCAGTAGAACTCCATAAAGCTTGGGCTTCACCACTCTCTCTCTCAGCAGGACTTCAAAGGCTCCAAAGTATGCTAAAAAGCTCCAATGGTGTGAACCACCATGGTGCATTCATTGTGAATCCATCAGCTCCAAAACTTAGCATAAAATTCCTTCTTCTTGGCACTAAAAGGATGGATTGCAACACTAAGTTATTATTTTCCTGCTATCTACAAAACACACTTAAAAGTCAGTATTAATTGGCTCAAAGGTCCGTCAAAGGTCAGGTTAGGAAGTGAAATGTGGTACTTTTCAGAGAATAACAGAGACAAACCGTTTAAAAGATGACCCCGCCGTCTAGAGAATCGAAGTAGCTGAAAGAACAACTGGACAAGATCCAGAAACAATTGATGAAAATGGGAGGAGCTGAGATCCATGCCACAGACTTTTCTGATTTGTGCCTATTCTCCGAAGTCCCCTTACCCCTAAAATTCAAAGTATCAGTCTTTGATAAATATAACGACACGGGGAACCCCATTGCACATTTCAAGTCCTACTGCGAGGACATGTGTCAGTACGGGGGAGATGAATATTTGCTCATAAAGGTCTTCTAAAAGAGCCTTATGGGTCCAGCTTTAAGGTGGTTCACATCATTGGAACCTTCCATGACAAAAAAATAGAAAGACCTGACCCACTTGTTCCAAGAACAGTATGTCTACAACATATACATTGAGCCTAGAAAATTCAACCTAACCCGATTAATGCAGAAATCAGACGAAGCATTTAGTGATTATCTTGGGCGATGGAGGGCGCTAGCATCTCAAGTCCGGAACAGAATACCCGACGATGAGTAAATTGAAATGATATCAAAGAACACCCTGTCGGTCATCTCAGACTTCTTAGTATACCAGCAGCAGTCCAACTTTGCTGATTTGGTAAGGAACGTCAATCGCTGCGAAGATGTGATAAAAGAAGGGCGTTTAAATAAAACAACAAACAGTGGGGTCCGGAGGTTCGTCGATCAGAGGAATGAAAGAAGAACCAGGGCAAATGTACAAATAGTTGGCAACATATGACATAATATCAGCACAACTCCATTCCAATTTAGGGCAACCAAACCAACCCTAACCAGAAGCGAGCCAATGCAGAGAATTGGAAATAGCTAAGGGGCACAGATGACCCCAGAATAGAGAAATGCCCATTTTGAACGAGTCTTCACACCCTTGGGGTAGTCACTAAATATTCTGTTGCCTTTGTTAATTGAAAAGGGTCTGGTCACAACACTCCAGCCACGACCCCCGTTGAATCCAATCCTAAGAAATTATGACCCCAACACCCATTGCAACTTCCATCAGGGACCGGGCCACCCAACTGATCGTTGTTTCCCTTTGAAACACGTAATACAAGACTTGATAGAGGCCGGTAAGATCATCCCTCCAGCACTTCCCCAAGCCAATCAGCATGCCAATACACACCAAGTGACGCTTCCCCCACACCCACCAGGAGGGGCAGGCCCAAGACCGACCATCAACATACTGGAAGAAGATAATGAGGAATTTGATCCGTCGGATTATATCCACGCCTAGGAAGATTTTATGGTATGACAGCAGAGAGACCGGGAAGATACAAGTATTGGGGTGATCAAACCCTTGAATTTGGCTGATTACTTTCTTGCGCTGCAAGCAAAACCTTAGATCTTACGGTATATTTCCCATCACTGCCTCTCATAAATTATGTCCAAATCAATTCCTATCAACCATACATGGCGACCCCCGCCAATTACCCAGTGGCCGATTTTGCCCCCCATTCCCCTCCATCACCAATTAATTATCTATGGCCCGCCCTACCATATCACCCCCCATACAGTCATCCGCCACCCCCAATAACCCCCTTTGGCCCACCTTCTCCACCCTTCTAGAAGTTAACTAGGTATTGCCCACCTTTTCAAAGCCATCAGTACAAGCACATCAAATACCTGTCGTCATTCCATTCTAGATCCCAGGACAAACTTACAATCCTCATCAGGTCTCGCTCAATTATAGTCAAACAGATATTAATGTCGGTAGCAACAGGGACGGGGCAGTTGATTTTGTCACCAGGTCCAGAAAGATCTCTAAGCAACCGAACGCACCAGTAGCAGTTCCAACCCGACCAAAGGGGAGGAAAGATGCTACTGCGGTAAACTCATTTGAGAAGATGAGACGAGAACACATACTTGAAGCCCAGCTAAGAAGAATGCCGGCCCATATCACGGTCTGGGATCTGTTAATGACACTCCCTCTTCATTTTCAAGCTCTGATGGGGGCATTAAAAAATGCACATGTATCTCTCCAAGTGAGCCCAGATGGGGTCGGGCAGGTAATTGGGTAGGTGATGGCCCCCAATGCCATCTCTTTTTCAGATGTTGATTTACCAGAGGAGGGAAATAATCATTCAAAATCCCTTAATATTACTGTAGAAACTAGAAATATGGAAATTCCATTAGTATTGATCGATAATGGGTCTGCTTTGAATGTGTGTCCTCTGAGAACATCCACCAAAATAAGGGTAGATCCTTGCATGTTGAGGCCGACAAAAACCTGTGCCAGAGGGTTTGATAACACAAGGAGAGAGATAATCGGGGAAGTCGATCTTGAGCTCGTGATCGAGTCAATGACCTTTTCCATACCTTTCCAAGTGATAGACATCAAGTCCTCTTTCAACCTGCTATTGGGGTACCCTTAGTTACCTTAGGTCGGGGCAATACCTTCAACGTTGCATCAGAAACTTAAATTTGTGATTGGGAAAAAGATCATCACCATCATAGGTGAAGGGCATGATGAAAGAGAAAAAGCCACCCATAACATTGAGAACCCAAAAGTATTAGATGTGTCGCACGCAACCGGAGATATAGACCTCCACAATTTTGAATATGAGGTATCAGCGGTAGTCTCAGATCCCCTAGAAAGCATCACCTTGAAAATCAGAGGCAGAATGGTTGCAGCTGTGGCCATGCTCCAGAAATGGGGCTACCAAAAAGGTAAGGGGTTGGGACCCTGATTACAGGGCAGAAGAGAGCCAGTTAGGGCCCAAGGTGGCCAGCAAGTAAGATTTGGGCTAGGTTATAAGATCACTGAAGAAGAAGTCAGAGTGGCCAAGGAGAAGGCCCAAGTAATTGATGCAGGAGAAGCTAAGGGAAAAAGCTTAGAAGAAGAACATTGTCCTAGACTTCACATCAGGGAGACCTTAGTAACCGCAGGGATTGTGAAGATTGATCAGAATGGGGTAACACAATTAACCTCGCAAAAACCCATCGCCCATGTCCACCCCACCAATCCTCAAATTATCCCTCCCAACCTAGAAGTAGACCTAGCCTCTCTGTCCCTCTTTGAGGAAGAGTTTTCTATACCAGCACAATCTCCCCCTGTGGTAAACCACCATAGGACCTTCCTAACATTTGAGGACAGAGTCCAAGATGAACCCAGGAGCAACATGATGGAGGCTGACTCCAAGGAATTATATCAATTAACCCCCTCCATCCAAACAGGTAAAAGAGCAGCACCACGGGTATGAAATTTTGCGTCTATGCTCCAAACTCCGAAAGCAGCAAGTGGCCTAAAATTCGGCACCCGCTTTCTAAAAAAAACAACCTATAAAAATTAAAATGAGCCCTTGGGAGGAAATACCATGTATATATAGGGACTCTCTTGGCCAATAGTCCACTTTCGAAGAAAAGAAAAACCTAAAAAAATAGAAAAAATGCAAAATCCAAAAATATTATCTTTCAAAATTCCCAAGAAAATCTAAGAAAATGATGCCTTAATCGAAAAACCCATCCCACGTGAAGTCAACCTCTTTCCTATAGAAATACAAGAATAGGTAGAAGTCACGAGTCTAGACAAGGAGATCCCTGCTAAGGAGCTCCCCAATGAACTCCTTGAGTAGTTTGTCGACTTTGAGCACAACCCTACCCCTATCGTTGAAGAAACAGAGGACGTCAATCTAGGGACCGAGGAGATTCATAGAATCACCAAGATAGGAGCGTCACTGTCTCCCGAGGAAAGAAAAAGCATGATCTATTTCCTTCGATCATACCAAGACGTCTTCGCATGGCCGTATGAGGAAATACCTAGTTTGGACACCGATTTGGTCAAGTATGAGTTGCCACTCTACCTTGATATCAAGCCGGTCAAGTAGAAGTTGAGACGTCTCCAATCATAATGGATGCTGAAAGTAAAGGACGAGGTCATCAAGCAATATGACGCAGGATTTCTCATGGTCTCCAAGTACCCTCAGTGGTTAGCCAATATCGTCTCGGTACTAAAGAAGGATGGGAAGGTCCGCATGTGTATTGATTTTAGAAACTTAAATAAGGCGAGCCCGAAAGATGACTTCCCTTTGCCACACATCAATATCTTGGTCGATAATACTGCTAGGCTTGGGATGCTCTCATTTATGGATGGATTCTCTGAATACAATCAGATCAAGATGACAGAAGCAGACTGAGAGAAGACAACATTCATCACTCCCTAGGGAACTTTCTGCTACCGAGTCATGTTGTTCAGGTTAAAGAATGCCGACACAACATACCAAAGGGTTATGACGGCACTGTATCATGACATGATGCACTGAGAAATTGAGATATATGTTGACGACATGATCGTCAAGTTACCAGAGCGAAGTTACCATTTGATAAACCTCCAAAAGCTATTTGAGAGGCTGAGAAAATATAGGTTACATATGTATTCTCAGAAATGCGCATTCGGCGTCATGTCAGGAAAGTTACTAGGATTCATCATCAACAGGAGACGTATCGAGGTTGATCCAGTCAAGGTAAAAGCCATCACAAAAATGCCACCACCGTCTATCGAGAAGAAGGTTAGAGTGTTCTTGGGCAGGATACTATACATCAGTCGGTTTATTGCACAACTCACTCCTATCTGCATACCGATCTTCAAACTACTGAGAAAATACTCACCCGTTGAATGGAACGATGACTGCCAAGCAACATTTGATAAAATCAATGGTTATATCCTCTATCCACCAGTTTTAGTACCACCCGAGCCAGGGAGACCACTCTTAATGTATCTCTCCATGACAAAAGTTTTGATGGGATGTGTCCTAGGGCAGCATGATGAGACAGGAAGAAGAGAGCAGGCCATCTACTACCTGAGCAAGAAATTTATTGACTACAAGAAGCGCTATTCTCATCTGGAGAAAGCATACCTGGCTCTCATATTGGCTACCCAGAGGCTCCGCGATTACTTGCTATCCCAAGATGTTTTACTCCTAGCACGAATGGATCCATTGAAGTACCTATTTGAAAAGTCGGCTCTCCTTTGAGGTCGCATTTGGCAGCTCCTATTGTCCAAATTTGACATCACGTACGTCACTCTGAAGTCCATCAAGGGGCAGGCACTAGCTGATCATCTTGCGGAGAATCTCTTACCAGACTATGATCCTTTGAGAACCAAATTCTCATATGAGGATATCTTGCTTATGACGGAGGACGATACTGTAGAGATGGAGGAATCTTGGGTAATGCACTTTGATGGGGTAGCAAATGTCGAGGTCAGGGAGTCGACACTATTATGATTTCGCTAAAGGGATCCCACATTCCAGTCTCCATCAAACCCAATTTCCCCTGCACCAACAACATGGTCGAGTATGAAGCTTGCACAGCTGGCCTAATGCGGCTTTGGACCTGGATGTAACTCATTTCAGGGTGTTTGGCGATTCACAATTAATCATATGTTAGACAAACGAAGACTGAAAGACGAAGGACGAGAAACTAGTCTCGTACCATGAGCACCACAAAGATTTGATAGCATGCTTCAAGGATGTTACTTTTTCCTATGTCCCACGGGTAAGAAGTCGCTTTACCATTGCATTAGCAACTTTGGCCTAAATGGTAGAAATCCCCTATGGTGTCGAGATGAAGCTGATCATGATTGAACAAAGGAATGAGCCAACCTTTTGCCTCCAGATTGAGGAACCTACAAGGTTAGATGATAAGCTGCCATGGCTCTCTGACATCAAGAACTTCCTCGATGCCCGCACTTTCCTTGAGGGTACGTCTAAGACGGACAAACGGATCATCTAGCGTCTAGCAGTGAACTACGTCATCTGCAGTGAATGCCTCTACAAGCGATCTTATAACAACATCTTGCTCAGATGCCTTACTGAAGGCGAGGCAGCCAACATCATGAGGGAGATCCATGAGGGAGTATGGGGGGCTCACGTCAATGGACACATGCTTGCAAAGAAGATCCTACAACAAGGATACTTTTGGACCACTATGGAAACTAACTACTGCAAGCACATTCAGGAATGCTACAAATACCAAGAACACTCTAGTCTGATACAAGCACCCGCCATTGATCTACATAGCATGACCACTCCATGGCCATTTATCACCTGGGGCCTCGACGTCGTTGAAAAGGATAATCCGAAGGCTTCCAACGGACATCGGTTCATCCTTGTTGCTATTGAGTACTTCACCAAATGGGTAGAAGCGATATCTTATATGAACATCACGGCCAGTCACGTTGAAAAATTCATCAAGAACAACATAGTTTACCGATTTGGCGTACCCAAGGACATCATCACCGATAATGGCACCAACTTTAAAAACAAGCACATTAGGGCCTTCTGCGAGAAGTACAAAATCAAGCACCATCGCTCGTCGCCTTATCGACCACAAACCAATGGGGTCATGGAAGCCGCTTAACAAGACAAAGATCCTCATCCTGAGAAAATGGA